>JAUPMV010000021.1:12769800-13126567 GCA_030848855.1 Branchinecta sandiegonensis | reverse complement strand
TGGTTTTATGAAAGATTACCTTACTTTGAGCGTGTCCCTCCTACTTACCGTAGTTATCACGCATGACGTCACAAAGTCTAATAGTTACTATTGGTACGAGGGTGTAACACGCTCTTTAATTAGTTTAAACAACTACATTTTTAGCCACCTACCTGCAAGTTCCTATCTTCTTCCACGAGTATCTGTGCGATAAGCTGCTGTGCCTTATTTCTATCAAGAAAGCAGTCTTTTCGGCTCAGTAAATATGCACCTAGACAAAGAGGTTCGATTATAACAAACCCAATCCCTGTTTTGTGTTTGTCTTTTGTTTCAGGATTCCAAAACGTACTGACGTTTTGTCGCTAGGTTTGAACCTATGACCAAAGACAGTAGCAGTGGGAAAGACAAGAACTCCATTGAAGCCGAGACGTCGTAACGACAGTCCAGCTGCTAGGAAGCGCCTTTTCACGACCAGAGGCGTTACTAGCCGAAATGTTTGGGGGGGGGGGGGGCAAGATATTTACCAACTGGCTGGTCATTTTTTACCGACTGTTTTTGCAGAAAAACAACTGTTTTCAAGAAGAAAACGACGGTTTTGACGAAAAACCGACTGATCTCCAGAAAAACCGACCATTAAAAAAAAAATGTCTTGATGAGTAACTGACCGATTTTCAGAAAAACCGACTGTTCTCGTGAAAAAATCATCTGTTTTTACGAAAATCCGCAGCGCTTCTCGACGACTCGGTTATTTTTTACCGACTGGCCGAAAACATTCACCCCCTCACCGACGTCACCATTCAGGGGCGTCACGTACGGGGGGAGGCCCCCACCCCCAATGTTGTCTGCCAGTCGGTCAAAAATAGTTGCGCCGCGATTTTTCGTAAAAACCTACATTTTTTGTTCTTTGAAACAGGTTTTTACAGGTTTTTCGTAAAATCAGTCGATTTTTCGTCAAAACAGTTTTTATTTTTTTAAAACATTCTTTTCTGCAAAAACAGTCAGTAAACATGACCAGCCAGTCGGTAAACACCTTGCCCCCCCCCCCCCAAACATTTTGGCTAGTAACGCCTTTGCCCCCCCCCCATATGTGATGCCCCTGCTTACGACCCATGGGGCTTATGGGACATTATCGTCTTACATTGTTACGGTCTTCGCTTCGTCAAGCTGTCGTCATCACTTCGTCAAGCTGGTCCATCTGTTGGCTCAATAACTCTCGAAGGAGCTGAGCTATTTTTTTCAAACATCGGCGTTAAGGCCCCTTGGACCAATGACAGGTCAAGTTCGTAGACGGAACCGTAGCCCTATGTTTCTGGTTTGAGAGGGGGTTTGAAGTTAAGGCGTGAAATAAATATTTTTTCAAGCTAAGGAAACCGTCCGATTTAGGGCTAAGGAGACATGCTTAACCTTTTCCGTGTTTTTGTCTATTATTTCTTTCCGTTTCTCTTTTTTCTTTTCAATGTATATTTTTTCTTTTTCGTTAATATTTTTCTGTATGTGTAGTTTATTTATGCTTGTAATGTGAATTTTGTAGTGTAGGTTATATTTGACGGTGCAAAACGGATAAGTCAGCTACATTTTATTCGAGCAATATTTCGGCCCTTCTTGGCAAGGGTCCTCTTCAGGCTCAAGCCGCTCAAGCTGGAAAATAAACTTGTGGAAAAACAATTTAAGACTGTTTGTAATTGTAATTGTAATCTTAAATTGTTTTTCCACAAGTTTATTTTCCAGCTTGAGCGGCTTGAGCCTGAAGAGGACCCTTGCCAAGAAGGGCCGAAATATTGCTCGAATAAAATGTAGCTGACTTATCCGTTTTGCACCGTCAAATATGATTCGCAGTCAGCTTGGGCCGTAGGAACATCTAGGTAGTGTAGGTTAGTGTATAGGTAGTTCACCCCCAACAAGATAGCTTCAGGGGGTCTTGTTTCTTGCTTTATATTTGTGTTATGTAGTCTAACTAGTACGAACAAATGAATGAATGAATGAATGAATGAATGAATAGCCTATCTAAACTTTGTTTTTGCGCCGCCAGATGAAAAATTCGAACTGAATTCAGCAAAAAACAGAAATTAGTGAGAACTTAAAGTTTTGTTTCAAGTGGAATGGTGCTGGATCAGTATACTTTCCTTCATTTTCCTGCTGGACCGACAGTGGGCTGGAATCCGTACAAAAAAATCACGCTAAAGTCTATAGGTTATAATTGCATATAATTTCATTTAGAGTGTCGACAATGGGGTAAGATGACAGAATCAATCTGATATTTTTTTTTCTTGCTTGGTTAAAGGGCCCATCTTGCTTGTTCTGCCTTAAAGGAACAGAAAACTTGACTCAAACTTGACTCAATGGAGCTAGCTAACATATCAAGAATGTACCCTGAGTCGATATTGAGAGTAAGAAAAATTCTCGTTACGACCATTGTAGTTTCCGGGCAGTTTCCGAGAATTCGACTTTTGAGTTGGTAGAAAAAAAAAGCAAAAGGTTTGTGTGCCGGGAGTAGGAATCGAACGCACGACCTCTTGACTACTATCCCGATGTGTTAGTCAACACGGCCAAAGTCTCACTTTTACAGTGCATAAGTGCATAATTACAGTGCATAAGGGGCAAGGGCCTGCCAGCTAGCTTTGGGAACACTAAGGTGGGGGTTCGAGATAACAAGGGGGGTCCTTCCGACAATCAGTCCCTCTATTTTTATCTAAGCTCCCCAGGTCGGTTTGATGGCCGAAAGTGTCGTAGTCAAGTTTTCTGTGCCTTTGAATATTTTCCCTACAGCTCTCTTGCGGGACCATGGCTTCTGAAAACCCCGCTTTTCGCCGTCGTTTCGTTTTGTATCTGTGACTTTGTAGCGATTTTTCAGCCTAGCCGAGTTCTGAATGTCACGCAACGCAAACTTCGCTGAAAGTTGCAAGCTCCACCAACAACTCTTTGGAGATGAGGAGATAAAAAGCTTCAAATACTGTCTTCATTTTCGAAGACATGGTAGAGATGGTCTACCTACTTTCACACTTTTTTTGTTTTGCTATGTTTTCCCACATTTTGACCACTGCGCAATAAGTTTTCAAATATGCAGGACGGCTAGATAGGTTCGACAAACACTACTTTTTTCGCTTTCTAATTCGCTTAAAGGACCCCTCGCACTATTTACTCTTCAACTTACAGTATTTTAAAATATTTGAAAACTTTAGAACTATGCTATCCTTCCAACAAATTACCCACGGTTTTGGCTGTTTTAAGCCCTTTTCCGAGACCCGTTGACTTGTAGCCAAAACAGGGAAATAATTTACATAACCATTTTTTCTGATGGAAAAACTTCTCGCAGACAACCGTCGACAGAGCGACACACATCGAAGGTAGCAAAACACGGCAAGTGAGAAAATCAGCGTGGTTTTGTTAGAGGGGTTAGAATGTACCGTACGAAAGTGGGGTCTCCGGGTTTAGAAATATATAGAGTGATTTCGGAAGTCAGTTGCATTAGTATTATAGGTAAGACAGGTCCTTTAAGAAAACTTCTCGAAGACCAGTAACTCCAATGCCTCACAGGCTACCTCTAAAACCCTTGTATGGACACTCAGATCCGTCTTTAATATATTTATCTTGCGAGCTACACCACAGCGGGCAGCTAGGCTATATAGGCTACATATCTGTTCTGTCAGTGCTTTGGAGGCAAACATCACAAAGCATCTCCCGGACTAGATCACGTGGCTAACGGCCACTGCCAGTTTGCGCCCTACATGCAGCGGATTGGCATTGCTATTACGCGGGAACATTAGGTACACATAAGAGGACTACGACCAAGAACAGATAATCACAAGAACCGTCTCCCTATCTCTGTAATATGACCATACGGAGTCAAATATATTCTCATACCCTACGCGATACAAATTAGCGAAGGGTTGGAGCTACGCAGAACATCATAACTTGTTACCTCTACAAACAGCTATATCGCAGTAGAACCACGCAGAAGAAATATGCCTATACCAACCCCGTCTGAGATGTCTTTTACAGCTGATTGGTTGTCTACCATTGTGACTTCACGTCTGACTCTCTGCAGACCTGGTTCTCCATCCCTGCAGGCATCCTAGTTTTGCATCTGGTATGCGCAGCGGCGAAGAGGGAAGTCGACGGGTATCAACTCAAACCTCACAGCAAGTGCCTCTAGCTCTTAGTGTACACGAGTGCGTATGGTCATCCCTGCCGACCGAAAGCGATAACACTTCACCCACCAACCAACCACTTCTAGCTCCACCCAGTTTTATCGGGGTATGCTATCCACAGGCGCTGCATGGTAGAGATAGAGGTTCTATTGGATTATTTGTTCTTGCTATGGCCTGGAGTATAAACTAACACCGATGCTTCAGCCTTTCTAGTTCAAATGATTGCAAGATGGCTGCAGCCGGATATACTGTCAGAGATTTGGTAACAGATAACATATGCTTCCACGTTACAAGAGTGTATCTATTACGAACCTTTTAGAAGTTCTCTTATACGAGAAGCATAAAGTTTAAAAGGTTCATAACAGAAATTCTGTCTCGAGACATAAACGAAATATATTTGACATTGCAAAACGGATACGTAAGCTACATTTTATGTCCCTGACGTATCCGTTTTACGATTTAAAATATGATTCGCAGTCAGCTTGGGCACCCAACACAACATTTAACATAGGATGCACAAGATCTGGTAGCAATCTTCTGAAAGTGTAATCGAGTAACTTGATCTGATCTGACCAGTTTTGCTGACGGCCAGGGTTCTAGTAGCCACAAAGAAAAAAAAACTCGGGCAGGACTCACCTGTTATGAAATCCTGCGTCAGGGCAACTAAGATCTCCCCATTCCTTGGCGTCAATAAATTCTCCTTTACATCCATCAAGGTCGCTGCTTCAATCCTTGCTTCCTGTGTCTGCGGCAAATGCAAATTCATTTCATCTCCGTCAAAGTCCGCATTATATGGGGTGCACACGCACTCGTTGAATCTCAATGTCCGACCCTCCAACACCTTTGCTTTGTGCGACATGATACTCATTCGATGTAAACTCGGCTGTCGGTTGAAGAGCACAATGTCTCCATCGTGTAGATGACGGTAGATGGTGTCACCAAGACGGATCTTGCCGGCTTGAAAGGCGCGTTTTTCGCGATCAAGGAAGGACAGGCTGATTTCCGGGAATCCGGCCGATTTCGGGACGATTCTCGCCGCTCCGGGATGAATCGGTCCGTTTGTAATCAGCTTCCGAAGCCACTCAATGTTGTGCGAATTCACCTTTTCCGGGAACGTCAAAACCTGGGCTACAAGTCGCGGAACCCCCACTTGATCAATTTTCAAGTTCGGATCAGGAGAAATCACACTACGCGCTGTGTAGTTACACCGCTTGCCCTCTAAATTCTGTCTGAATCGCCCCTGCTTTCCTTTAAGCCGCTGGACGAACCCTCTGTAGTGCTCTGTAGCTACGTTCACTGGGACATTCTTCGTCTCGCCATCGAACAATAGAGACACCCTCATCTGGAGGATGTCCCATCCTTCTTGCATTTTCGCACTTGGCAAATAGCCCAACTTCATAGCATCGGCTAGCACATTGTTCGTTTCCACAATGCGACAGAGTATCACTGTGATATCATCTTCATTCGTTGACGATTTCAGATCACTGGTCACAGACGGTCGGATACAAGACGGGGGGACCGGGATCTTTGTCAGTATCATGTCCACCGGGTGGTTCTTGCTACCGCTGCTATTGGGCTCTCTAAGCATCAATATTTCCGCATCAGAATCCGAAATATTCCGGAAAAGATTCAACGCTGTTACAGGGTTGATGAAAATGAAGTTAGGACCGCCTCTGAAGGCTTCTAGCCATGCGTTCAGAGTCATAGCTTCGTCGAACTCTCGCTTGAACTTCACGGAGGCTGGATCGTCCTCTTTGACATGGCGGAGAGGTTCATACATGATTTTAAACCGCGCATAGACTTTGAGGAATCCGTTAGAAACGCTGCAATGAGGACAGACATGGATCTTCTTCGCTGCAACAACCATAGTCTTCAAAAGCGCTTTCTTCTCCACAAAAGACATCCCACGCTTTAACCTCACTCGGATCTTCTCAACATATCCAGCATCCAAAAGGATTCCTGAGCACTCCTTGCATATCATATTAAGGATTGCTAGTATGTGGCTCATGAAGCCAATGTGAAAGACTGGTCGGGCGAGATCCACATGGCCGAAGTGGCCGACACATTCGAGCCAATCCAGTCGGCAGGTGTCACATCGTCCTTTTTCTGCGTCCTCGTCATTCTTGATTCTCATCTTGTATGACATACCCATTTTCTTGTCAAGAGGACCTGCAATAAACAAATGAATAAACAATTCTGTATTTATTATTAATGCCCTGCTTTATGGTTGCAGTGGAGTAAAAGAAAATAAATCAATCAATCAATCATCGTATTCCTGAATATTTGTTTACAACATGATAACATAGGACTATCAACTTAAACCAAATATAACTGATATAAGTAAGTAAGTAAGTAAGTAATTTATTTATGACCCGCCATTTTGAAAAGGCGGAGTAAATGACGAAAATAAAGAAAATAAACAAAACACATATATACACACAGAAAAAGACAGTTAATTTTTATTCTTCTGTCAGGAAGCAGTGGACGACATCGTGTGCTGGTTGGGCCTTGTTGTCCATGAGTTTTGAAAGTGATGACGAAAGATCCAAAAGGGTAACACTTGCGTCTTGAATTTTGAATTTCTCCGTCAATGTATGGTTATGACATAATTTCGACAGGTGGAGCAGGTGCTTTGCATATTTAAAATAACATGATCTCATCTTTTTAATCTCCTTCTTTCGCAGAACATGAGTGACGCCAGAACGAAATAGTATAGAAGGAGCGCAGAAGGTGCTGTACAAATTTCCCAAAGCTTTACGATTATAGCGCCCCCGGTTGGGGACGATGCGCCCATAGGCGCTACGGATCGACTTATAAACTTCTTGAACAACCGAAGAGCAAAATTTTGACAATGAAGATTTGAATGTTATGCCGAGCCACCGTAGAGAGTCTGTTGATTTTACGATGAACGATCCAAGAGATATAGAAGCTTATACAATATATACAATTCATTTTAAAACTTGTGCGACTTCATAATTGTGTAACAAAATTAAACGGTATGTCAAATATAAAAAATTTAAAGTAAAAAACACTAAACAAAACAAATTAAGTAAACATGTTAGCGTTCTTTAGATACACTTTAAGAATACACTAGATACACTTAAAACTTGTACACATTGACATGTACATTAAAAGGGTTCAGGATCAAGAAACTGGCTGATAATGATTTAAATAGCCGTAAAGGACACATGAATGGAGAGTACCAAGTATCATCCCTTTCTGTATGAGTTCCGTTAACATTGCCTGCAGAAAACCCAAACCTAATACGAAATAGAGTTTCCAACTATGATTTTTGCTTCATTTTGCATTTGTCCTTTTTTCAGTACCGAACAATCTTAGAAATGAACAAATGTCTCCAATCAACCCTTCTTCTGGAATATTTTTTAACCAGTTAAGCCCAAACGTATACCTAGAAGAAATCCCAATACGATACGGCCAGCGCTGTACAAGATTTGAATGAATTGCGCTTTTCGTCTTGAGGTCTGCATGTGCAAACCTCCAGAAAAGAACATCCCTATTTTGAAAACGTCACGCTCAGGAGAAGAATGCTCTCCGTGGCCATGTCTGTAAATGCATTCTCCATGGTATGTTCAAGTATGGTTCCGTTGTTCAGGTGTCCTTTAAGGCACAATGCAGTAGAACAAAGAAGGAAGTCGCGATAATAATTTTGTTATTAATTTCGTTACTGTAAATAGTAGTAATAATTTCGTTATTATAAATAATAGTGAATCTTGGTGATTCTGATGTCATACCATCGCAGGAACTTGTGTACCTTGGATTACCTACGGGTACATCCCTAAAGTCGACTCGGAAATTACTTATCGCTCGAACTGAGCGTAAGATACGTAACGCGTATGCTGGTGCAGTTGGAGCACAGCTTGATCTTGGTAAACGCCACCTTGCAAAAGTGTATAATGCTGTTTCTCTCCCTCATGTTCTATACTTGGTTCCTTTCTGGGACATATTAACTCGATCAGATAAAATAAAAATTAGAAGGGCTTATTTCAAATATGCAAAGTTCCTCATTCGGGTACCGCCTTGGACAAGGAATGGTAGACTGCGGGAGAGACACAGCTTGCCGGATACGCTTGATGCTGCCGATAAACTTTTTTCTAAGATGTCAGGAAATCCTTCGAACCACCCTTGGGAGGGGTTTCTGTTCTAGTTCTGGTTCTGTTGTTGTTGTCGTTGTTATTGTTCTTTCTTTTTATTTTTTGGTTCATTATTAGGTTATTTTGTTAGAAGTTAGTTTCGTGTTGTTTTTTGTATGGTGTTATGTCTTTCCGTATATTACTGTTTCCTCTTTTTTGTATTTATACTCCGTCTTTCTCTTTGTGAGTGTATGATGGGTCATAAATAAATTACTATTATTATTATTATTTATTTTTTACTCAGAATTCCACAAAGGAAAGAAACTAGAGTAAAAGAAACACAAACAAGAGCTGTAAGCTCATATGGCACTTGCATGTGTCAAGATGATTTGATTGATCAAAAGTAAGTTTCGACTTTGCGGTTGAGATGCGCGCTATAAGGGAGCTGGAATTTCATTTGTAAGCAAAACCCTTCAGGCAAAACTGCTAATGGGCTGATGGGCATCACGAAAATGCATATATTGCTTAAAAGTATTTTTTTTACTTTGCGGTCAAGATTGGTACTTTAAGGAATAATCGGATTTGGGAAGTAGCAATTTCTAAGCAAATGTTGTTGAGTCTCCAATATTCCAGCGAAGTTTCATCGTCCTAGCACATCTGGAAGTACCTTAACGCGCGATCACCGGAATCCCAGACCCCCCTCCCCCTCCTCCAACTCCACCCACAATAACCGGAGCCAATCCGGTTCTGTAAATGATTAATCCAGAGCATCTGTTTGTCATTCCCACGAAGTTCGATCCAGATCACACCAGTCTAAGCGGGTCAAGTATTTTCCGCCCTCCCCCCGATAATTGCCGGATTCGGTCCGGAAATGAAAAAGGTCACAAGAGAAAAATGTCCTCTGTTTAATTATTAAATTTCACTCGAATCCGATCACCCGTTCCAAAGTTACGCATGACTCAATATTCCGGATTCCCCTCCCTCAAGTCCCCCCCCCCCAAGATTATCCTATCGAGGATTTTTTTTTATTCCAAGTCAGTTTGACCGGGTCCCTGATATGCCTTCCAAGTTTCGTCATGAAAATCCCCCAAAAAACGGAATTCCAGGATACCCCTCCTCCCCCCCCCCCTCAAGTGTCCGGATCCAGTCAAATTATGTAAAAGATTTAAATGGACCAGATGTTTGTTCTTCCCAGCAAGTTTCACTCCGATACCATCATTCTAACCGTTTCTCGAGATTTCCGGTCCACCCCCCCCCCCCCACCCCACCAAGCTCCCCCGCGGTGCACGTAGCCAATCCGATTCAGCAAATGACTTACCTAGAGCATCTGTTTGTTCTTCCCACAAAGTTCCATCCCGATCCCTCCATTCTAAACGGGGCACGTATTTTCCGCCCCCCCCCCAATAGTTGCCGGATCCGGTCCGGATATGAAAAAAATCATCGGAGAAATGTCCTCTGTTGAATTCTTAAATTTCACTCGAATCCGATCACCCATTCCAAAATTACGCATGACTGAAAATTTCGGATTCCCCTCCCTCCACTCCCCCCACCATTATCTGATCGACAAATTTTTTATTTTGAAGTCAGTTTGATTGGGTCCCTGATATGCCTGCCAAGTTTCATCGTGAAAATCCCCAAAACCACCATCACCGGAATTCCGGGACCCCCCCCCCCCCCCTATAAGTGTCCGGATCAAGTACAATGGTCTAAAGGACTTATCTAGAGCAGATGCTTGTTCTTCCCAGCAAGTTTCACTCCGATCCCTCCATTCTAACCGTTTCTTGAAATTTCCGGTCTCCCCCCCCCCCAACTCCCCCTGGCTACCGAATCCGGTCAAGACTTTAAACGGGACATTACAGATATATATTCTGTTCAGTTATGAAGTTTCATTACAATCCGATCATCCGTTCGAAAGTTACACACTTCTCAATTTCCCGGATTCCCCTGCGGATTCCCCTCCCTCCACTCCCCCACCATTATCTGATCGACAATATTTTTATTTTGAAGTCAGTTTGATTGGGTCCCTGATATGCCTGCCAAGTTTCATCGTGAAAATCCCCAAAACCACCATCACCGGAATTCCGGGACCCCCCCCCCCCCCCATAAGTGTCCGGATCCAGTACAATGGTCTAAAGGACTTATCTAGAGCAGATGCTTGTTCTTCCCAGCAAGTTTCACTCCGATCCCTCCATTCTAACCGTTTCTTGAAATTTCCGGTCTCCCCCCCCCCCAACTCCCCCCTGGCTACCGAATCCGGTCAAGACTTTAAACGGGACATTACAGATATATATTCTCTTCAGTTATGAAGTTTCATTACAATCCGATCATCCGTTCGAAAGTTACACACTTCTCAGTTTCCCGGATTCCCCTGCCCTCCACCCCCCCCCCCCCCAAATGGTCGGATCAGAAAACTGATTATTCCTAATTTTGTTTGGTCGGGTCTCTGATATGCCTGCCAAGTTTCATGGTCCTAGCACAACTGGAAGTACCCTAACTCGAAAAAGTGTCACAAAATGCCCTAAATTTTCAAGTTTCCAGCGCCCCGCACTCCCCCCCATATGGTCGGATCGGGAAACTGATTATTTCCAGGTTAGTTTGGTCGGGTCCCTGATATTCCTGCCAAGTTTCATTGTCCTAGCTCATCTGGAAGTACCCTCACTCGAAAAAGTGTGACAAAATGCCCTAAATTTTCAAGTTTCCAGCGCCCCAACTCCCCCGCATATGGTCGGATCGGGAAACTTGTTATTTCCAGGTTACTTTGGTCAGGTCCCTGATATTCCTGCCAAGTTTCATTGTCCTAGCTCATCTGGAAGTACCCTAACTCGAAAAAGTGTGACAAAATGCCCTAAATTTTCAAGTTTCGAGCGCCCCCACTCCCCCGCATATGGTCGGATCGGGAAACTGATTATTTCCAGGTTCGTTTGGTCGGGTCCCTGATATTCCTGCCAAGTTTCATTGTCCTAGCTCATCTAGAAGTACCCTAACTCAGAAAAAAGTGACAAAATGCCCTAAATTTGCAAGTTTCCAGCGCCCCGCACTCCCCCCCATATGGTCGGATCGGAAAACTGATTATTTCCAGGTTAGTTTGGTCGGGTCCCTGATATGCCTGCCAAGTTTCATTGTCCTAGCACATCTGGAAGTACCCTAACTCGGATATGTGGGACAAAAAAACTCGGACCGACCGACAGACCGACAGACCGACAGACGGAATTGTGATCGGTATATGGCACTTGAGCCAGAGGCTGCAAGTGCCATAAAAACAAAAAGAAAAAATTCTCAAAATAAAGGGGCAGAAGGGGGTGGTGTGGCGAAAGGGAATAAGCTGATCTGACAGTTTCCTGTGTGGTACGGTAGCTCAATTTCTTCGAAATATCTGCCACACCAAACTTCCTAACAATAATTGTGTTTGACTCAAGTTATTCACAGAATGGTTGTTCATAAATGAAAAATTGTCAGGGTGATGAGCAGATGGCTAAGTGGCCAATCTGAGGTGACAAATTCAAGGACAGGTTTTCCAGTCTAAACAAAGTTATTCACAGAACGGTAATTCATAAATGAAGATTGTCAAGGTGGTGAACAGGTGGCTAAGTTGCCAATTTGAAGGGACAAATTCAAGGACAGGTTTTCCAGTTTCGACAATGGAAATGTTGCTGGATTTGTTGTTTTTTTATGTTCCGGTTGATGTCCAGAATGCCGTCTGTGTTTCTCGACAAAATTTCTCCATCGGGCTAGCTAATTCTTCTGATCGCCGCATGTGTCTTTTAACAAAAATGTTTTCCGTTAAAATAGTTGGACAAAACAAAAGGAAAGCGGATCGGTTGGCTGACCTATCACACTAGAAAGTGGTGACAGAAATGAAAATCCAATACTTCACTGGGCTGATGATGTAATTCTAACAGAGGCAGCTACCACATAAGCAGCTAGCCAAGCGCTCACACAGATTGAACACCGACAAGCATCCAGATGCTCTAAAATCACAGACCTCAAAGAAATTATAAATCCCATCTGGGTCTTAACCACTTTACTTACTTCACCACTTCACACCTATTTAGGAGGCACTGCAGTTCAGGTGTATAAATTACAGTAGACTACCAAAATAAAATCATTCATCAAGCCTTGACGTCCATTACCATCCATTACCAATTGTAAATCTTTTACTGCATTTACGAAGAAAAAAGTGTGTTGCCTACAGGAGAGGTAACACACCTCAGACCAAGTTTGAAACTTCCAAAAAACCTTCCCTTCTGAAAGATCAACCAGGCTTGAAAATGAACTAAAAACAGAGTATTTTTTTATTCCAGAGGAAAGTAGGCTAAGGGATGCCTATGATGTCACATCTGTCTGTCTGTGACCCCAGTAACTCCCGAACGGAGTGGGATGTTTTACCGAAAGGTGGCACATGGCACCGCTTAGTCTCGACTCGGATCTTTTCAAAAAAAGATAGTGGCCATCCCGAATAAAATAGAGTTTAGATTTTTATAAATAGTCCACCAAGTAGATCTGTTCTGAATTGTCTGAACAAAAAATTGTGGAAACATCAAGCCAATCATCACAATGCTTACAAAGTCGGTTTATGTTCACATAAAAAGTCCACCTGTTTTCTGCTAAAATAGGGAGATTTGCACCAGACCAAATGTTATTGAAACTTTACTCCGCAGGCGAAAAATTTAGAAAATCAGCCTGTTTTCTGCTAAAATAAAGAGGTTCTGGTACACAATCAGTTGCGTTCAAACTGTGCACCACATGGTGAAAATCAAGATTTGGCAACTGTGTTTATGTAATTCTGACAAGCTCGAAACATACGACCCGTCATTCTAACAAGCTCAAAACATACAATTTTCTTGCAAGATATGACTTATATAAAATCTCTACGTAACCATACGACTAAAAACAGGTTTCCTAGTATAAATTCACAATAGGCAAGCTCCAAGCTGTCATCTGACAAGAGAGAGAGAGAGAGAGATTTATTGAATAAATAAATAACACACTTCCGTTTAACAACCACCCAAAGAAGTAACCTTGTCCTAGGGGGTGGCAAAAAATAAAAAAAAAACTGCATTAATGCAGAACAACTACTGAACAAAGAGTCAACTTCAATTGTCCTAATCGAGACCACAAACCAAACCACAAAAAATATGTAACGGATAGAGATAATAATCATCCTCAGAACACCCACAACAAACAAAAAATAACAACCTCAACATAATGAAAATTAATACTATTTCTCAAAATTCATACTTACTAAACAGGCTCTGTTTAATTTGACGCTTAAATGAAGGAGTATCAGGAATGTTTTTTAAATCTTGAGCTAATTGGTTCCAGCTTCTGAAACCCCTATGAAGCAAAGAAAACGTAGACCGTGTTGTAACAACTAAGGGAATACTTATCTGTTCAGAATTTCGGGCTCAAAGCTCAAAACTTACGACTGTCCCGTAATATACGACTGCCCTCGACTAGAAAATCTGTTTGCCAAATACGACAAGAAACAGGTAATTTGCAGGCAAAATTCAAACGATTTGGTGTCACTCTGGCAAGCTCGGAACAAACAACTGTCATTCTGACAAACTCATAACACACAACTATTTTTTTTTAATTTTAAGACCATCCAACCAGAAAAGCAACCAGAAGCGGAGCATAACAGATCCATCATGGGCCTTGTTCGCTCCGAAGCGTGAATTAAGGTAATTAAGGTAAGGTAACTGTGAATCTGACAAGCTGAAAACGTACAACTAGAAACAAGTCATTTAAGGGCAAAATTCATGTTTGG
This sequence comes from Branchinecta sandiegonensis, assembly GCA_030848855.1. NCBI lineage: Eukaryota > Metazoa > Arthropoda > Branchiopoda > Anostraca > Branchinectidae > Branchinecta > Branchinecta sandiegonensis. The sequence continues at coordinate 13,112,582 of JAUPMV010000021.1, read as the reverse complement.
TAACTCCCTTACGTCACTGAAGCTGAAAACGTGCGAGTTTCATACAGGCAAGCTCAAAACATACGACTGAGAGTACGACTGTTTGAAGCATGGGGCGGGAGCGTCAACCCCCGCCCCCGAACCACCCCTGAACAGTCTGACCAACGAAACTGTATCAGCACCCAACGAGGAAGCCTTCAAACATTCGTTAGAAGAAGAGTAGAGGTGTGCCCCCCCCCCAATACTCACAAATACGATTACCAGCACAAGGTCAACAGCAAATATTGCTTGCAAACTGTTCCCTCAACAACAGGCAACAGGAACGGTCTAGCTTTAACAGCAGCACCAACCATCACCACAGCAGTTACAGATGCCACTGTCATCTTAACAACAATAACCGACGATTTCAAAACTGCCAGATTCATCGGCAATTCTGGCAACAATGACGCAGTTCATGCAACAACAAGCTCAACTCCGATAAAACGAGCTTGCCAGATTTGAACACCAGCAACAGCTAGGCAAGCAAGCCGAAACTAACTCATGAAACTTGAAAGACAAGCGGATCCAGAACGCCGATTGGAACAAGACGCTAGAAGAGAGCAATCCGAACACAACAGAAGAAAAGAATCTGCTTCACAAGCTAGAGGAAATGCGACAGCAGGAGCTTCAACACAATTCGTTGAAGGACCCGCCGCACCTGCAATATCGATGCAACCTACTTCCGTAGGCCTAACCTCTCCATACATTCTTAAATCAGGTGAGACGAATTCAATACAGTATATTCTATTATAATTCTCGGACGCGTCACGTCGCATCGACTATGCATAGTCGGCCCGCGAATGCAGTCATCTGGTTGGCGTCATTCGGAATTACTTATGTATACAGTGCCGTGAATGTGGTCTCCGAGGAGACAGCATTCGGAATTACGTATTCATTGAGGAAAGTCCATCCTGTGGCCTAGAGCACATCTTGCAAGAACCCAGTAGACTTTATGAAGAACAGAATAGGCTAAAAGATTACTAATTATTTGAAGATCAGCATTTAAGCATAAAATTATATGGCTGTATTATTTTGTTGTAGGGGGTTTGTAAAGTGATCTGCCAATGTTGTCTCGTAGGAGGCATCATTCGGAGCCAACTATGCATAGACGGGCCCATGAATGCAGTCATCTGGTTGGCATCATTCAGAATTACTTATGCATGCAGTGCCGTAAATGTGGTTTCCGAGGAGACGGCATTCAGAATTGCATATTTACTGTAGGAAAGTCCATCCTGTGACATAGAGCACATCTTGCAAGAGCCCGGTAGACTTTATGAAGAACAGAATAGGCTAAAAGAGTATTAATTATTAGAAAATAAGCATTTAAGCATAAAATTATATGACAATATTGTTTTGTTGGAAGGGTTTACAAAGTGATCTGCGAATGTTGTGTCATTGGAGGCATCATTCGTAACCAACTGTACATAGACGGGCCCGTGAATGCTGTCATCTGGTTGGCATCATTCCAACTTACTTATGCATGCAGTACCGTGAATGTGGTCTCCGAGGAGACATCATTTGGAACTGCCTATTTATTGAGAGAAGTCCATCCTGTGGCCTAGAGTACATCTTACAAGAACCCAGTAGACTTTATGAAGAACATGATAGATGAAAAGAGTTTTAAGGTAAGGTAAGGTAAGGTACAATTTAAAGCACAACTCTTACTAGAAATTATCTTTTCCCTATAAAATGGATAAAAAAAAAGTTTTCGAAAATACCATTACTTTCCACCTGAAACCAGGGATTCTCTTGTTAGCCCTTGCCGATTATATCCAGCCTTACTGGTCTCCAACCCGGCGGCTGGGCGCAAGAGGTTTGAAAACTGAACGTGCCTTGGTTAAAAAGTGGGAAAACTAAGCAAATAAAAGTAGTAATAAACAGAAGATTATCACATCCTTATGTGTGAAAGAGTTGTTAGCGGACAATGAAGATTCCAGCAAACTTTTCGTTGGGTGACAGGAAAACTTGGCAAGGACGAAAAAGCGCTAAAAATCCGTAGTTACAAAACGAAACGATGGAAAAAGGTGGGGATTTTAGAAGCTTATAATTCCATATGGGAGCTAAGTATATTATAAAAGGCAGAATAAGCAAGAGGGGTCCTTTAAGTATTTGAACTCAAGCATTTAAGCATAAAATTATGTGAGGGTATTATTTTATCGGAAGTACATATAAAGCGATCAGCGAATGTTGTCTCCTAGGCAGAGGCGTAACTAGCCAAAATTTTTGGAGGGGAATTGGAGGGAATTTTTTTTTATCGACTGTTGTTGCAGATAAAAAACTACTATCGTTGAGAAAAAACGACTGTGCTGATGAAAAATTGGCTGATTTGAAGAAAAACTACTATTTTTAAGAAAAAATCTACTACTAAAACCAACTGTTTTCTTAAAAAATTTACTGTTTCCAAGAAAAAAATCAACTGTTTATACAAAAAATTGCTGACTCGGCTATTTTTTACCAGCTGGCCAACAACATTTGGGGGGGGGGGCCCCCCTAGTTGTGATGCCCTGCTCCTAGGCAGAATCATTAGGAATAAACTATGGATGGACAGGCGGTGAATGCAGTCATCTGGTTGGCGTCATTTTGAATCACTTTTAATAAGAGGTGTGAATGTTGTCTCGTAGGAGGCATCATTTAGAATCAAGTGTGCACATAAAATGTGAACCATAAATATTGTCTCTAACTTAGGAAACGCCATTGTTAGTCTTTGTCAGATGTGGTTAACTTGGAGGCAATATATGGAATGAATGACGCACAGAGGTACCATAAATGTTGATGACAAGTACACTTCATTAATAATATTTATTACAGATGTTATGAAAAAGATGTGATGCAATAGACATCTTACGTCGAAGTACACATACAAACCGTGAGGAAGATGTCAAGTGGGAGACATCTTTCTGAAACACCTGTATAGTGGAAAGTGAATGTTATCTCCTAGATCGCATCTTTTGGGTTTACTTATATAGGATTAAAGACAACATTCAAACTCTTATGACATAGACAAATATTGACAACATAAGTCATTGAGTATTACCCCCCCCCCTCTCATTTCACACGTTTGGTAAGTGTAGACAGAGGCGGTACTAGCCAAAATGTTTGAGGGGGGGCAAGGTATTTACCTATTGGCTGGTCATTTTTACCGACTGTTTTTGCAGATAAAAATGACTAAGTTATTATAGAGAAAACCGATTGCGTTGACAAAAAATCGGCTGATTTTTAGAAAAAGTACTAGGCTTTTTTAAGAAAATATTACTATTGTTTACGAGAAACTGACTGTTTTGAAAAAAAATCTACTGTTCCCAAATCTTATAAATACTCACCGTGCTCAATGTGCTTCATATTTGCATCAAAAACACTCTTGATACAGACTGGGACCACACTGTTTTTCCTGATTTCTATGGCTGAAGCTATACCAAACGTAACCCCTTTCACCTTTGAAGGTGTAGGGTCACTCACAAGCTCTTTTGAACCCATTATCTCCACTATGTTTTGTGAATCACTTCCTCGTGTTTTGTCCGCACGCAAGCAAGCCGCTACATTTGAAATTATGGCCACCGACCCACCATCAGAATAACACATAGAGTAAAGGAGCCTTGCAGAGTGTAAGAGCGTGGCGATTTTTCTTGACAGAAAAAAAAAATCTGACCAGATTTCTGTCTTGTAGTAATGTAATGAACTAACGAGTGATAAATATTCAGTTTGTAAAGAAGATTTTTAGTATTCAAGTGAAATGAGCAAACTTCCATTCAACTCTGAAAGAGCGAGTCAAATATTAATTGAAGTTCCGTTTTTGGGCTCCAAAAACGTAAGTGGAGGGATACCCAGGGGCGTCATTATGGGGGGGGGAGGGGGGACTCTACCCCCCAAAGGTCTTGAGAAAGTACTTTAGTCGGGCGAAGGCAGACGAAGTCGGGCTCGTAGCGCCGGCAAACACAGAAGAAATAGAATTGTGTATGCTTTTGTCGAGTGAAGGTCGACTCGTCGGCAAATCGAGTCCTTTTCTACACAAGAAATAAAATCTTGCCAACATTTGTCGTGCAAAACACAGAAGAAATCCAATTCTGTATGTTTTTTTTCTGGCCTCGGTATTCTCTACAGCATATCTGGTTATTTTTATAACTAAGAAATACGGAAGAAATAAAAACTTGTGTGCTTTTGTCGAGTGTCGGTCGACTCGTCGGCACATCAAGTTCTTTTTACAAACAAGAAATAAAATCCTGCAAACATGTGTCGGGCAAAACACAGAATAAATCGAATTCTGCATGCTTTTGTCGGGCCTCGGTTTTGTCGTAGGCACATCAGGTTCTTTTTATACACAAAGAATACAGAAGAAATAAAATTTTTTATGCTTTTGTTGGGCGTCTGTCGACTCATCGGCACATCGGGTTCTATTTATTGGTAATAAATTAAATTCTGCAAACTCTACGTCAGAAATCAACTTCTGCACAATCCAGTCGGGCAAAACACAGAAGAAATCAAATGCTGTGTGTTTTTTTTCGGGCGTCGGTATCTTCATCGGCACATCGGGTTCTTTTTACACCTAATAAATCAAAGTCTGTAAACGCGTATCGGGCGCATCCCGAAACTTTTAAGTTTCGTCGGGACTCGGCCTCGGTCTACATGTAAGAAATAAAGATCTCTACAGTCTTGTCGGGCAGAACACAGAACAAATCGAATTCTGAATGATTTCGTCGGGCGTCGGTATTATTTCGGCACATCGGGATTTTTATACGAAAACAAAAAAAAAATCAAATTCTGCACGTATTTGTTGGGCGCACATTTTTACGGAAAAAAAAAATACAGATAAAAATTTTTCTCGCAGGCGTTCAATTTATTCTGGCTATAATCGTCGGAAGTTTCGCTTTTTAGCTAAATTTGAAACGAAAAGGCGAGTGTGTGAATTTCAATATACGAATTTACATTAAAGGAACAATCTCAACTGATGCATTACAATTAGTTTTACACAAAATTTCACCTGCGGCGCATTTTGTAGTATTCTCTGTTTGGAAGTCTGCGTTTTAGGATTGATATTCTTGGGAGTTTGAAACAAGTTAAAAGCTTGAACTTGTATGGTAGGTATAGCAAAACGTTTCCGAAAGAAATGCAGATTAAAAAAATTCGCCTGCGGCGCTTGCTTTAACTTGTTCTGGGTAACTTCGTTGAAGTACAGTCAGCTGAAATGAAAAGCCGAATTGTGAACTTGATAGACGAAATTACATCAAAGGAATAACCTCAACTGATGCATTACAATTAGTTATGCACAAATTTTCGCCTGCTTTTAATCTCGGCGGTGATCAACGGTTTGAGATTTGGTTTTACCAAAATGTTTTTTATCGGGAAATAAACTCCAAACTGTTTGTTCACATGATTACAGAATAGTTCTGTCATTGATTCTGCATCTTTTGCATGGTAAAGCTATCTCCAGTCGTGTTTTCCTTGTTTAAAAGCATTAATAGCATCATCGTCGAAGGATCTGAAAGATACTTTCTTTCGCTCGACTTCTTGTTGTTCTGACTTGGGCAGCCATATTACGGTCTCATGGTCGCTCATCCCAACCGGAACTGTAGTTGTAGGGTCGATCTAATGGTCTTCCAGGCTTGTAAAAATGAGGTCTAGTGTATTACTACCTCTCGTGGGGACTTCACAATCTGTCGGAGAGCAGGGGCGTAATTTCGTCAAAATCCTGGGGGGGGGGGGGGGGGCAAAGTTGGAGCCGATTTTCCCAAGTCAAGTGAAAATGGGCAGTTTTATTTCAAGAAGAAAAACGTGAAACAACAAAAAACAAAGAGATATTTTACTAATCGACCAAGACGAAACGACGCTTCTTCAAATTCGCAAAACTGCCAACTACGCGATTGACATTAAGCTTCTTCGCTTTTTCAGGTTGGGTACCAATGCCCAAAAGATCACTTAGCGGTCGTCTGACCAGGGGCGTCACGACCAGGGGGGGGGGGGGGAGCCCCCCCCCCCCCAATGTTGTCGGCCAGTCGGTAAAAAATAACCGAGTCGGTGCGATTTTTCGCAGAAACAGTTGATTTTTTCATTAAAACAGTCGATTTTTCTGTAAATCAGTAGATTTTTCGTCAAAATAGTCGTTATTTTTTAAAAATCAGTCGATTTTTCCGAAACTGTCTTTTTTTTCTTGAAAATAGTCGTTTTTTCTACAAAAACTGTCGGTAAAAATTACCAGCCGGTCGGTAAATTCCTTGCCCCCCCCCCAAACAAAAATATTTTGGCTAGTAACGCCTTTGCGTCTCACATTGACGTGTTTAACCCTGCATAGCTCATGAATATCGCTATAAAAGTTTCAAGGCTTCCGTGTTCCAATCTTGCCATAAAGACAAAGGTATAACAAAGAAAACCGATCTGTTTCTGTGGATGCTTGAATTTTGTAGGCGTATCTTAGTTTCGACGAGAGTTTCAAAGACGCTAAATTTCAGCTGGGGGGGGGGGGGGGCCCTGCCCCATAGGAAATTACGCCCCTGTCGGAGACTGCTCCACCCATTTTGGTTTGATGTCGTTAAAGTGCCCACAGATAGTGATTCCAGCCAGGGGATATTTGCTTCGGAAATGATCAGTACAAGCTTGCAGGTATGAAATGAGCTTCTTCCTGTGCAGTCCTTTTGGCGGGTAGTACGTCACTTCGATGACTAGGGAAGAAATATTTTTCGGTAAATATTTAGGTCTAAGCCACAACCATAATACTTCAATTTCTCGATCTCTAGGTATTGGTGGCTCTATGATCCGGTTTGGAATGGAGCTGCGACAGATAAATCCTACGCCACCACCATGGCTCACGTCGCTGTTGTTGGCATCCTTTCGCGGCAAGATGTAACAGTCGTATCCATCGAAGGATGGAGCGTTGGCACTGCTCACCCATGTTTCTGTCAGACAAGCGATGTCAACGTGTTTTTCAAGAAATATCACGTTTAGTTCTTCCGTTTTGTTAGTTATAGATCTTACATTTGACAACAGAAATCGAGGGAGGACAGTTTTGAGCTTTTTTCCAGCTGTCCTCTTTGTATGATCTTGAAAGGGTGGCGGCGTACTTTTGTGTGCCTTTGCCCAGACAGCGTCAATATTAATCGTCCTCTTGGTTTGGTTATAGCCACAACTGCCTACGCTTCGGTTTCCAAAATTTCCTCCCGATATTTCTTTTATTTGTATTTTCCTTTTGGCCAGATATGACGGCCAGTTTACGGTAGATTCTTCACGTAGTGTTAGTGGTGTCTGATTCGCTGGTCCAGTAGTCTTGTTTTTATGGCACTTGTAGCCTCTGGCTCAAGTGCCATATACCGATCACAATTCCGTCTGTCGGTCGGTCCGAGTTTTTTGTCCCACATATCCGAGTTAGGGTACTTCCAGATGTGCTAGGCTGGAAAATTGAAAATTTAGGGCATTTTGTCACTTTTTTCCGAGTTAGGGTACTTCTAGATGAGCTAGGACAATGAAACTTGGCAGGAATATCAGGGACCCGACCAAACGAGCCTGGAAATAATCAGTTTCCCGATCCGACCATATGCGGGGGAGTGGGGGATCTCGAAACTTGAAAATTTAGGGCATTTTGTCCCACTTTTTCGAGTTAGGGTACTTCCAGATGAGCTAGGACAATGAAACTTGGCAGGAATATCAGGGACCTGACCAAAGTAACCTGGAAATAATAAGTTTCCCGATCCGACCATATGCGGGGGAGTTGGGGCGCTGGAAATTTGAAAATTTAGGGCATTTTGTCACACTTTTTCGAGTGAGAGTACTTCCAGATGAGCTAGGACAATGAAACTTGGCAGGAATATCAGGGACCCGACCAAACTAACATGGAAATAATAAGTTTCCCGATCCGACCATATGCGGGGAAGTTGGGGCGCTGGAAACTTGAAAATTTAGGGCATTTTGTCACACTTTTTCAAGTTAGGGTACTTCCAGTTGTGCTAGGACCATCAAACTTGGCAGGCCTATCAGAGACCCGACCAAACAAACTTATATATAATCAGTTTTCTGATCCGACCATTTGGGGGGGGGGGGGGTGGAGGGCAGGGGAATCCGGGAAATTGAGAAGTGTGTAACTTTCGAACGGATGATCGGATTGTAATGAAACTTCATAACTGAATAGAATATATTTCTGTAATGTCCCGTTTAAAGTCTTGACCGGATTCGGTAGCCAGGAGGGAGTTGGGGGGGGGGGGGGGAGACCGGAAATTTCAAGAAACGGTTAGAATGGAGGGATCGGAGTGAAACTTGCTGGGAAGTAAAAGCATCTGCTCTAGACAAGTCCTTTAGACCATTGTACTTGATCCGGGCACTTATGGGGGGGGGGGGGGTCCCGGAATTCCGGTGATGGTGGTTTTGGGGATTTTCAGGATGAAACTTGGCAGGCATTTGAGGGACCCAATCAAACTGACTTCAAAATAAAAATTTTGTCGATCAGATAATGGTGGGGGGAGTGGAGGGAAGGGAATCCGCAGGGGAATCCGGGAAATTGAGAAGTTTGTAACTTTCGAACAGATGATCGGATTGTAATGAAACTTCATAACTGAATAGGATATATATTTGTAATGTCCCGTTTAAAGTCTTGACCGGATTCGGTAGCCAGGGGGGTGTTGGGGGGGGGGGAGACCGGACATTTCAAGAAACGGTTAGAATGGAGGGATCGGAGTGAAACTTGCTGGGAAGAACAAGCATCTGCTCTAGATAAGTCCTTTAGACCACTGTACTGGATCCGGACACTTATGGGGGGGGGGGGGTCCCGGAATTCCGGTGATGGTGGTTTTGGGGATTTTCACGATGAAACTTGGCAGGCATATCAGGGACCCAATCAAACTGACTTCAAAATACAAATTTTGTCGATCAGATAATGGTGGGGGGAGTGGAGGGAGGGGAATCCGAAATTTTCAGTCATGCGTATTTTGGAATGGGTGATCGGATTCGAGTGAAATTTAAGAATTGAACAGAGGACATTTCTCCGATGATTTTTTTCATATCCGGACCGGATCCGACAACTATTGGGGGCGGGGGGCCGTGACCCGTTTAGAATGGAGGGACCGGGATGGAACTTTGTGGGAAGAACAAACAGATGCTCTAGGTAAGTCATTTGCTGAATCGGATTGGCTACGTGCACGGCGGGGGAGCTTTAGCTTATAAATAATCAGTTTTCTGATCCGACCATTTGGGGGGGGGGGTGGAGGGCAGGGGAATCCGGGAAATTGAGAAGTGTGTAACTTTCGAACGGATGATCGGATTGTAATGAAACTTCATAACTGAATAGAATATATTTCTGTAATGTCCCGTTTAAAGTCTTGACCGGATTTGGTAGCCAGGAGGGAGTTGGGGGGGGGGGGGCCGGAAATCTCGGGAAACGGTTAGAATGATGGTATCGGAGTGAAACTTGCTGGGAAGAACAAACATCTGGTCCATGTAAATCTTTTACATAATTTGACTGGATCCGGAAACTTGAGGGGGGGGGGAGGAGGGGGTTTCCCGGAATTCGTTTTTTGGGGGATTTTCACGACGAAACTTGGAAGGCATATCAGGGACCCGGTCAAACTGACTTAGAATAAAAAAAAAATCCTCGATATGATAATCTTGGGGGGAAGGGGGTTGAGGGAGGGGAATCCGGAATATTGAGTCATGCGTAACTTTGGAACGGGTGATCGGATTCGAGTGAAATTTAATAATTAAACAGAGGACATTTTTCTCTTATGACCTTTTTCATTTCCGGACCGAATCCGGCAATAATTGGGGGGAGGGCGGAAAATACTTGACCCGCTTAGACTGGTGTGATCTGGATCGAACTTCGTGGGAATGAAAAACAGATGCTCTGGATTTATCATTTACAGAACCGGATTGGCTCCGGTTATTGCGGGTGGAGTTGGAGGAGGGGGGGGGGTCTGGGATTCCGGTGATCGCGCGTTAAGGTACTTCCAGATGTGCTAGGACGATGAAACTTCGCTGGAATATTGGAGACTCAACAACATTTGCTTAGAAATTGCTACGTCCCAAATCCGATTATTCCTTAAAGTACCAATCTTGACCGCAAAGTAAAAAAATACTTTTAAGCAATATATGCATTTTCGTGATGCCCATCAGCCCATTAGCAGTTTTGCCTCAAGGGTTTTGCTTACAAATGAAGTTCCAGCTCCCTTAGAGCGCGCATCTCAACCGCAAAGTCGAAACTTACTTTTGATCAATCAAATCGTCTTGACCCATGCAAGTGCCATATGAGCTTACAGCTCTTGTTCTGAAGGTTGTTGTGAGAGGGGGGTATATATTCATATTTAGTTCTCTTGTTGGAGCATTAGAAATCGGTTTTGCGTCGGTGGAAATACTGCACATGTAAGGGCACATTTTTGAGTCCGTCGGCACAAACCGGACACCCCCCCCCCCCCCCCAAGGTAAAAGGCTAGTGACGCCCCTGCATACAGTTACTTGTTCTTGCGAAGGGTTGAATACTGGAAACTGTAGAAAACTGAAAATGCTAGGTCCTCCTCTCTTGCCATACAAGACAAGAGACTGAACTTGCAATCTCTCTCACATGAGATGGCCGTTTACAGTTTTACAGTCACACTGATTGATTCAGTAGCTAACAATCTCCTGTGGGCACATTTTTGAAAAAAAAACCGAATATGTGAACCTTAATGTACGAGATTGCATTAAAGGAATAATCTCAACTGGTTCTAGTCTATGCTGGTGGGAATGCAACGGCGTGTTCCGCCGGCAAAAACACGACGTCCCCCCCAAAGGTAAAAGGCTAGTGACGCCCCTGGGGATAACTAGGACATCGCAAAAGTTGTCCGTCTGTAAGCACGATAACTCTCGAAGGGAACGAGATATTTTGATGAAACTTGGTGTGAGGACTATTTGGGTCAAGGGAAAGGTTGAGTTCGTAGGTGGGCTCTGTAGCTCAACATATAGGGGTGGGAGGAGGGGTTTCAAATTAAGAGGCGAACAATTTTTTTAAACAGCTAATGAGATAAACTATTTAGGGGTAAGAAGACATGCTGAATAGGAATATGAAAACCATTTTCTCGCCGGACAAGTAGTTCGTCCGGAATCCGGCCAAAACCGGAAAGCTTGTTAAAAGTAAAAGTTTTTTTGATTCGATGTACGATTTAGGGGTAAGAAGACATGCTGGAAATTTATATGAAAATCATTTTCTTGTCGGACAAGTAGTTTGACCGGAATCTGTCCGAAACCTGAAAATTTGTTAGAAGTAAAAGTTTTATCTGAAGTTGATTAGATGTTCGATTTACGAGTAAGAAGACATGCTGAATCCGCTTTTGACAACCACTTTCTACCTGGACTCATAGTTCGCCCGGATCTGGCTGGAACCGGAAAATTTGTTAAAAGTAAAAGTCTTATCTGAAGTTGATTAGATGTTCGATATAGGGGCAAGGTGATACGCTGAGTTTAAGCTTTAGTTTTTGCCGGACAAGAAGTTCGCCGGAATCTGGTCGACACCAGACATTCGGGAGAAGTAAGGCAGGAAGATTTGATCAGTTTCGTCAAGGTAGATATGAAGTATAGCCTAGGGGTCAATACACACATGGTAAATCCATATCTGAACTTTATTAGCCACTGACCTTCTTCTGTTTCCAAATTTTCTTAGTAAAAATGTTCAAGGAGTCTGACGAAGACCAGATTTCTACAAGACCAAATTGCCTGGATCAAATGTTAAATTTTTGGGATCCAATCGAAACCTTTGGTCTTGTTTATATATGCGTATTCTCGCCGTTCCCCGAGGACTCACTCCCCGTATTCTCGCGAGTCCCCACGGATAAGGAATGCTCCGGTTTCGGACGAATGCAGAAAGAATCAGCCCGGAAGCGGCCGAGAAGTGGACTTGCAGCGTGCATCAAAACCAGGCTTTGTCATTCTAAACTATATTCTCCTTAAAAGAGGCACTGGTAATTCAGACATGGGTTAGATCACAGTCAAAAAACCAATACTGTGAAGACTTGCGGTAGGATAAAGGAAATCTAGCACGATCTATACCAACTAACGTCAACCACTCGACGAATCGGATAACAGAAGCGATCGTTGTGTGTCATAAATGAAGCCGTAACTGATCAAAGTCACTAAGCGTAGTGTGCAATTAACAAAGTGCGCCAGATAACACAGAATGATAATCCTGATAAACGAAAATAAAAATACATAAACACGAAGAAAAAGTGACTAGTGTGTTTGTGAAAGTGACTAGTGTGACCGAGCGTGCCTAGGTGTCTTAAGCTAAAACTAAAAGTGAACACTTTAGAAAAGTACAGGAAAAAGTGCGAAGTGAGAAATTCTTTGAACTAGAAACGATTACATCGGGCGTGATCAAATCGCCTAAAAGTGCCGCACCAACGTAAAAGCGGTGCATTGCAAGGGCTAAAACTTCATGACCTATCATATGCATGGTGCTAGGTGGTTCACGTGCAGTTATTGTCGCGATCTTAAGTGCCAAACGTGCAATGTATAAAAGTATTCCCAGTTGGAAAAAAAATGTCTTAAGGCAACAGCGGGAAAACGATTTTGAATTCAAATCGCCCGCACTTGGAATTCTACATGCTAAACCGTGTAAGAGCCTGGTCACACTGGCCTCAAAAAGCCGCCTATTCCACAAACAACTGAAAATCCCTAGGAGACGTGAGATTTGATGAGCTTATGTGGCAGCTTGTGGATAATGAGCAGACTGCAATTAGGGGTCAATTAGGATTCCTGGAACATAATTATACACACTGTTTTGTTCTAACTGAACTCCCGAATTTAAAACGACAACATTCAGAATTAGTTGTATCTTGTTCTTTTTTCTACCTTAGCAACCCAAAAAGACAGGAAATGAGCCAAGTGTGACCAAGCTCTAAGGCGCCGAATGATGCACTAACAAAAGAATATGAACTACCATGCCGTGTGAAAAGTGAACCAAATAGCCTTAGAAAATGTGATACTGGTGCAAAAGCATAAACACGAAATGATACGTGTGCTGTAATATGGATAAGTGATACACGAAACGATACATGTGCTATACAGGGATAAATGGAATACGTGAACAGAAGATAACGACCGTGCAAAACTGAACAGTTTTTTGGGATGCTGGTAGTATCCGAACGAACGCATCGAGCGTTTTTAGTAAATAATGACTAAATGTACTATGCAGTGTGTGTGATATGTGCTAACAGTACATGGCAAAAAGACATACGTCCGAGAAAAAACAGCGTCAAAATCGGTAGGGGTCATGAGTCAATAGCTGGCTAACAATCGGCAACTGTTGTTCGATTTAACCCGAAGCTATAGTTGTGGTTGATGCTGTGGTAGTTTTCGTGGTAGTGGTGGGACAGGCAGTGGCTGTAATTGTGTATGAGAAAGCACCAGGCAAACTGTCACTAGCTTTGAAGAAGAACTGAATGCTTGCTCCTCTGAGGCTATAAGATAAGTCGGTGTTGTCGTTGCACCACCTGAAGATAATAAATAATATTATTATTTTATTTCCGAATAGCTTACACACTGTAAAAAAAAAATCTTGTAGTTTTTGCTACTGGAATTAATCTTGTCTCTAAAAAGATAATCATATCTCTAATTCAGATTAATCTTATCTTAGTGGAGATAAGATTAATCCCAGTAGCCAATCCTGCAGTTAAGTTTAATTCTTCCTCGGAGAAACTTTTTACAGTGCAGTACAAACGTCACAAGTTTTCTCTTACTAATATAACCACCAAACTTGACGAGCTGCATAGAAAGCTGTTGGTTGCAGTGTTTTCTCCGCATCACTGTACTTTCCGTTTGTTTGAAGTGTAATATTTATTCCAATCAAAGTTGTATGCTTTCTTCTAACTTTTGCTGATTTACTCCAAATTTCTATTTTACAGAAGTGGAAAATAAAATATTCATTCATTAGTTGCGTTTTTGCTGATACCATGGTATCTGTTACTACGGTAACTGGATCTGCAATTAGCCGTTTTTGCAGTTATCGTGGTATCTGATACACGGTGCTCTGTAAAAACGACTATTACCGAAATTGCACTTTTCGAAGTCATCCCAAAAGAAAAACAGATATCCAGTTACATCACTAAGTGCTAAACTTCTTTCTCACCAATCTGACAAAATTTGATGAAAGTGCGAAGACTTTTCAGATACCACGACCAGTTACCACGGTCGGACCGTAGTATCTGAATATCTGATACCACGATAACTGGCCAGATACCACGATAACTGCAAAAACGCCTTTTGACCGTGGTATCAGATACCACGACAACTGCAAAAACGACTTTAGACCGTGGTATTAGGTATCAGATACCATGGTATCTTCAAAAACGCAACTATTGGCAATAAAGTAGTTGATCCTTCGAACAGCCTTACCGAAGATGCGATTAATGCTGAATCAATCAATAGTTTCAAGTGCATTATTGATCGGTTTTTAACTCTGATCAGTACGATTACTTCAAGTTTCTCAGGGTTATTTAGAGACGAAAGCCTTTTCTGATGATTTGTATTGTTATTTATCCATTTATAGAGTGTGTTCCATCCCACTTACCGTAGTTACTACGCATGACGTCACGGATCCTGGCTTCTTGGCGTGACGGCTGGAATGCATTTTTCTATTTTCGACAAAATATCGTGCACGGGCTGATCGGGCCAATCACATCATAGAGATTCATAGTTACCACGCTTACTACTCTCCCGAGCATGGTAAGCAAATAGTTACTTTAGTTACAATTTCGAGACGGTTGGAGCTTGGAACGGTCAGCGTAGTAACTTTTCGTGAGGTTGGAACGAAAATAGTAACGAATAGTTACCATTGTTAAAAGGGTGGAACACGCTCATAGCTAGCGCAAGATAGTCATCCTGTTGTGCCGTATGGCCCCTTTAGTTATTTCAGCTCCAACCTAGGTGGCGACTTGAGCTTAGGCATAGGTAATGCGCAAGCTCATACTTGAGCACGTAATGCGTAGGCATTACGACGTTCGAACATTTTGAAGTGTTCCGCACTACGCATGACGTTACGAATCCTGGCTTCTTGGCGTCAAGGCTGGAACACATTTTTCAATTTTTGTCAAAATATCGTGCAGCGGGCTGATTGGGACATCACGTCACAGAGACCGTAGGTACCACACTAACTATGCTCCCGAGCATGGTAAGCAAATCGTTACTATTTTGAGAAGGTTGGAACGGTCAAGCCTAGTAACTTTTCACGAAGTTGGGACGAAAATAGTAACTAATAGTTACCACTGTAAGAGAGGTGGAACACACCCCCTTTGTGTCCGAACGTCGTAATGCGAATGCGTCGTTTACCAAAGTGACAAGTTGGTTTTATGCAGAGTTTTACAAAGCTGACCGCATAAATAAAAGCTGCGTTCGTTGTCCGTTGACTGCTCACCGGTGCTTCTTATAACGCGTTTTAGCATTCACCGGTGACTGCTCCCCGACCACATAACCCGTTTTCGGACTAACCAGTGTCTGGTTAAGGTGAGTCTTCACCTTCCGGAATCTGGGTTCCCAGATTTTCCGAGATTTTTTTTTAATTTCTTCTGCGATACTTGAAAAATCCGGAAATCTGGAAGTTCAAAAGCCCCTTATTTGTGGATTATTTTGATAGACTTTTGGACCCGTTCATATTCCAGATGCAATTTACAGAAGACGTCAAAGAATAATCTGGAAGCCAGATTCCGGAAGTTCCGGGAGGCGAAGACCGGACTGTAGTGCTCACCGGTGCGGACTAACCACAATCTGGTCGGCAGGCAGGTAGGTCACCGGTGAGACCAAAAACGCGCAATAGGACAAAAACCGAACTCCAGTGAGGAAAACCAGAGACATCCCGGAATGCACCGAACGCAGCTAAAGATATATTTTTTAGATGTCAGATGAACCACGCTTACAAGACAGGGGAATAACGTCAACTCCCGATGAAAAATTTATCTCAAAGTAGTACTCTGAAGTAGTACGAAAAGGTAGCATGCAGTACTAATGATGCTACTACATGCTTCTACTTCAAGGCTACCGTGTTACTGCATACTACTATATTCTACTATTAGCAAGACTGGATGCTACTATGGCAAGACAGGATGCTACTACATACTACTACATAAGATTGGACCAGTCTGAGGCATATTAAATGATAGTATTCTTTGCTATTACATAGTATTACATGCTACTTTTTCGTTCTACTATTATACTACTACCCAGGCTTCAAATTTTTCATCGGGCTCGTTTCTGCGTTGAGTCACCTAAACCCCTGAACTCTAGTTAGGCTCCTGATCACAGCTGGATCCGATCATCGCAGTTCAAGATACTCTATTAGTTACTATTTTTGTTCCAAGCTCGTGAAAAATTTTACTACGCTGACCCTTCCAACCTTCTCGAAATAGTAACTAACAGTAACTATTGGCTTACCACGCTCGGGAGCGTGGTTAGCGTGGTAGCACAACATTTTGCTGAAAATAGGAAAATTCGTTCCAGCCTTGACGCCAAGAAGGCAGAATCCGTGACGTCATGGGTAGTAACTACGCTTAGTAAGGTGGAGCACGCTTTCTATCTGACTATGTCTAAAACACACCAGTGAACGTCGGAAAGAACAAGAAACGTCACTCGAACGATGACTTAAATCATATGTCAACCAATCGACAGCGTTTGTAGGGGACAGCTGTGGTGACGTTTCCGGCTCTTCGCTAAGCACATGGCGACTCTCCATCGGCACGAAGAGTTAGTCATCAAGAGTATTCGGACAAACGATTAGGATCGGACTCTTGACGACTAACTCTTCTTGCCGATGCAAGAAGAGTTAACGGTAGCACAGCTGCTCCCAAACATCGCCGTGATTGGTCAATACAGGATTGAGTTGTTGAGTCGTTAGTGCTACGTTTTCTCGTTCTTCCCGAGGGTCACTGGCGTGTTTTGGACTTGGTCATATAGAGTATCGCGGGGTGGAATTCCTGCCAGAGTTTTTCAACATGGTTGTCATTCCTCATCCATCAATCGAAATTTCTGAACTATGAATTCGATCTGAAATTCGACCAGAAAATTCCACCGGGGAAAGGTGTCCCCGTCATCACCGAGGAAGTTCGAACTACTATGAAATTTGAAAATACGCTTACATTTGATTGGTTCGTGAGGTCAGTGCCAGAACATATGCGTCTTTGCAGAATGGATCCAAGGACGGCACGTAGTAGTCGTTCATATAAACGTTATAGCTGCAGGTTCCTGGGTACTGAAAGAATGATATTTGTAACAAAGGCCCAAATGGTGTGATTTACTGAAATCTAGGTTAACGAGAACGAAGGAATATTCAAATTAAGTAGGCAGTAATTAATGTATTTCCTCTGCATCCTGCAATTCGCTTCTTCCAGTCCCTAACGTTTAACAGCCTGACCCTTGCCAAGAAGGGTCGTAGCTGAATATCCGTTCCGACACTTGTGTTTTCGACACTGTGTTGTGTTGAATATCAATTCCGACACTTGTGTTATCCCTGAGTTTAGCAAAAAGCTTTTCAATTGCCAGAGTCAAACACTGTGTTAGTGTGTTTATGTTTAAAACCGTTTTAAGCCTCCGTGTTATGCGCGGGTTTATCCAGAACACGCAACTCTGCCGAGTAGCAAGTTACGTCACGTGTTTAGACGTTAGACTCAAGAGTAAACACGGTGGGATGAAAATGGGTATTTGTACATTGGCGTTAAACTCCGTGTTAAACTCATTGTTGTCTCAAACGCAACTTTATGTTTCCCAGTCAGTCTTAGCTCAAGGAGGGTTGACTAAGCAAACGGAAAGAGAGCGTAGCATATTCACTCAGAGCCTCGTTTTTGTTGCAATAGCGCTGCCGCATCGCTGCTGCAGCACTTCTTTGCTTTTGCACAATATGCGTTTTTGGATTCACTTTCTTCTTGGTTCAAGCGGCAGCGCTGCAGCATCTTGCAGGGAAGTACGGACTTGGTCGGTGAGCAAGTCCGTGATTCTCGAGAAGCGCTGCCGTCTTCCTCGGAAGCGCTGCAGTGCAAAAACGGATGTAGGAAGAATGAGTCCGGAATCGGCCGAGAAGTGGACCTGCAGCATGCAACAAAAACAAGGCTCAGGACGGAGAGTAAAAATAAAAAACCTCACATGAAGAGTGGAGCTTACCGAGAGGGTTGTGTTACAAGTGATCGAAAGTGGATAATCAGCAGTTCCATAGTCGGGAGAACTGAATGTCCACGCACCGGGAGACACTTGAACCAAATCGCAGGGTCCTGGGGGATTAAATAAAGTTAAATATGAAAATGTTCGTTTGAATAGAATAGAATAGAACAGAATAAAATTTTAATTAAAAAATATGGCTTATCATAGCAAACTGCCAAATTCGATATTTTTTCGTCAGGTACATACTTTGTTAGGAAATAAACACATTACACAATCAGCAAAAAGAAAACACACTATAAGTCAAGTTGAGTTAAAAAGGGACACAGAACTCGCCTTAGAGGCGTTTTTATGTGGAACATATTTGACGGTGCAAAACGGATAAGTCAGCTACATTTTATTATTAATACGGTGCAAAAAGGATAAGTCAGCTACATTCTATTATTAATACGGTGCAAAACGGATAAGTCAGCTACGTTCTATTATTAATACGGTGCAAACGGATAAGTCAGCTACATTCTATTATTAATACGGTGCAAAACGGATAAGTCAGGTCCATTTTATTATTAATACGGTGAAAAACGGATAAGTCAGCTACATTCTATTATTAATACGGTGCAAAACGGATAAGTCAGCTACATTTTATTATTAATAAGGTGCAAAACGGATAAGTCAGCTACATTTTATTATTAATACGGTGCAAACGGATAAGTCAGCTACATTTTATTATTAATACGGTGCAAAACGGATAAGTCAGCTACATTCTATTATTAATACGGTGCAAAACGGATAAGTCAGGTCCATTTTATTATTAATACGGTGAAAAACGGATAAGTCAGCTACATTCTATTATTAATACGGTGCAATACGGATAAGTCAGCTACATTTTATTATTAATACGGTGCAAACGGATAAGTCAGCTACATTTTATTATTAATACGGTGCAAAACGGATAAGTCAGCTACATTTTATTATTAATTATTAATAATATGTAGCCGACTTATCCGTTTTGAACCGTAAAATATGATTCGCAGTCAGCTTGGGCTGAAGGAATATCTGTGAACGTGGGTCCACACACATTTCTGAGTGTTTGTCACGGAAACATTCGGCGCACGAGTGGAAACCCGCGAAAATACCATTTTTTGGGGTTATCTAGAAACAAAATACAGTTAAAAAATCTGACTAAACAGAAGATCAGGCTTATGCCCTTACACTTTTGCACTGGAAGGATTCCCAGTTTTATATTTATCTGCATGATAAAGTAGCTAAATCTATTATTTGAAGTTTTTGCCGCCAAATTTGAATTTTCCGCCGAATTCGAGTGTTTGTCCCGGAAGTGTATGCCAAACATTCGACCCACGACTGGAAGCTCGCGAAAATGATATTTTTAAAGGTCAATTAGAGGGTTTAGGTTTTGCCGCCTTTTGCCGCCAAATTTGAATTTTCCGCCGAACTTGAGTGTTTGTCACGGAAGTTTATGCCAAACATTCGACCTACGACTGGAAGCCCGCGAAAATGCCGTTTTTTTCGGTTATTTAGAAACAAAATACATTTCAACTGAATAAACAGAACATCATGCTTATGCCCTTAGCCTTTTACACTAGAAGGATCCCCAGTTTTATATTTATCTACATGAGTAAAGTAGCTAATTCTATTATTTGAACTTTTTGACGCAAAATTTGAATTTTCCGCCGAATTCGAGCCACAAAGTCGAAGACAACCTATGAGGTGTTTTTCAAATTCTAGCGACAAAGCAAGCCACATAACCCTGTTGTTCGCGGAAACAAACTTACTGGCCACACAAATGGTCGCGGAAACACTCTTTTTGAGCCACAGCCTCTTTGTGAGGTCACGGAAAACGAATGAAGTGTGGTCTCGGATTTTTGAAGGGGGTACTCCCACTCGCGCCCCACATAGCGATACATGCAAAACTCAGACTGATAATAATAGTTCCGTTTTTTATCCGAATTCTCCTTGCGATTCTCCTCGCAATTCTCCTATTTCGCGTTATTGGACTATTCAGATGAAGCGAATTCTCCTTTTCTTGCGTTTTTGTCATAATCAAGAACGGGGAAAGCGATTCTGCAGAACAGAGAAGTTGTTCCGATGATGAATTCTCGATTTTCCTCTGTCCTCCATGATTGGTCAACAGAGCGCGGGTGTTCAATCTGCATAAACACGTTTACCGGAGGGTTGCGGACGAGCTGCTAAATTAGTGTTTCTGTCAAAAGCGAGCATGGAGAAGCCAGAGGAGCAAAAACGGTAATTTGTACGAGAATCGAGAATTCAGAATCGAGAACGGAGAACCGAGAATTCAGATAAAAAATGCAACTAATTTCTCTCGATTGGGACGACTATAATCATAAGTTTTAGTCCTAGTAAGTAAGCAAGTACCCGAACAATCCACTCGTAGGATAATGCTAGAGTTCTGGCTCACCATCCGGGATAGGCTTCAAATCAAAATGGAGAATGGTGTAACAAGGGGTCTAACTTAACAGTGAGTCCTACCGAAATAAGATATCTCACCTGAGACTGGAGCAACTGTTGTCGTAGGTTTTGTTGAAGTTGTCGTCGGCGACGTTGTTACTGTAGTAGTAGATGTCTGGGTAGTACTGGTAGTTTCAGTTGTACTCTCAGTTGTACTGGTTCGCTCAGTTGTTGTCGAATCTGAAACAGTTGTTGTAGCTTCAAAAGAGGTCAGGTTAATCGGCAAATTATTCTCCTGGCTGCTGTGCTGGGCCATTACTCTTCGGGCTCAAAACCTAGCAGTGAGCAAATTAAGCAAATCAATCAAAACCTAGTAGTTTTAATTAATTTGACGAAACAATTGTATATACTATTCTAATTGTTTCTTTTGTCGTGTAGTGTACGGTTACTTTGTCGTCAGCCGATGCTATCCAATGGATAATTTCGTACTAATAAATGATTGATTGATTGATTGAGTTACATGTGACTTGCAGCTGCCATTGGTGAAGTTTTCAGTACTGTCGTCCCCATTTTATTGGTAATTCACAAGTAATCTTATTTTTATTTTATTACTTTATTGCTTGTCGCTATAACAGTATACATTTATTTATTTCTATCTCTCAAAACCACCCGATGAAAAATTTGTAGTCTGCGTAGTTGTATGGTAGTTGTACGAAAAAGTTGGATGTATTGATATGTAATAAATACTAACATTGTGCCTCAGACTGGGCCATTCTTAAGCAGTAGTATCCAGTAACATCCAGTCTTGCTAATAGTAGCATGCAGTAGAATGCAGTGACACGGTAGCCTTGAAGTAGAAGCATGCAGTAGCATCAGTTAGTACTGCATGCTACTTTTCCGTATAACTTCATACTACTGTTTTGAGATAAATTTTTCATCGCAAGGAGTTGCACACCAGTCTCTGTATAGTATAGGTGATCGGAATAAAATAGTTTTAGTCAAGAAACGTATCAGTGGCGACGAGGATTATTGTGATAAAAAAAAAACAAGGAGTGATACAATATATAAACAAAAACTAGTCACGGCAACACTCACAATCTGATAATAAGACTAAACAAAAGATTGCTACAATAATCAGGGTTGCCACATGTCGCACGATAGTGTGAACTGTCACTCTCTTTTGTTATTGTCACTCTCGTCCTACGTAGGACATAATGTGTCATTTTTGCAGCAGGGATTCCAGCCAAAAGTGAACATTTCATGAAAATAGTTTTCACTCCCAATTCACTCTCTGTTTTGGGCCAACAGTCACTCTAAATAATTTTGATGTGGCAACCCTGACAATAATGCGGGAAACTAGAATATGCAAAAAAAAAGGTGATGATACTAAAAGAGAACTATAAAGGAATGAGCGTGAAATCATGTTAATGCAAATGGTGTTTTAATGTTTTCTTATTGCTTCTAATGTTTCTGGTGGGAGTTATGTGGTTTACAAACATGGCTGTAAAATAAATTTTGGACAATTCTCTTTTTTTGGGCGAGGGGGTAAATTTTCGATGATGAAAACGGGTCCTACGGTAATCTGTAAAATCATGTTTCCAAGCGCTATAGATGACATAAAAAAAATGTTCACCTGTAGTAGTTTGCATTGTCGTAGTAGAACAAGCAGCACTTGTGAGCTGGTCGGTAGCTGTATCATTACTAGTGCAGCCGATCACCTTCACAGCTATCTTGAACTGACCCATTAGAGTTGAACTGCCTTTGAAGAAAATATCAAGCGCGCTTCCATTGATTGCCACAGTAGCTCCGGTTTTAATCCCACACAAACTGAAATAAGAAAATAAGAGTACAGTTTGCCTGGACGAAGCAACGCACTTTTGTATATTGTAGAATTCTAAAGAAGGATGTCAATCAATCTTTATTATACGAAAACATTCCTTACAGTATTAACAGAAAACCAACATTTTTTCTCTCGTCAAACATAAATATGTACAACTGCGCATTTACATAGATAATTACTCCCATAGTGCGAGGGGTACTTTAAGGAAATTTATAGAATAAAATTTGTTGACTTCATGATAATTAAGACCAGACAAGACCTCTCACAGCAAAATATTTAAGATAAAAAAAAATCGACTTACGTGCTCACATCCGTCCCTGATAGGCTAGTAAACTTAGTAAAAGCGTCACTGCAACCCACATCGACCGACGGCACTTGGTAATCGAGGAATGACATTGCATAGCCGGTGGCCGTGGGGCACTGTTGAAAGATAGACAGTTAGATAAAAGATGAAATAAAACTAAAAGACCGCCCTACTTTTAAGCCAGAGCAAATCCCCCCTCACCCCCGTTCTCCTTTCAGTGAAACGCATAATTTCTGTTTTCGCCTCAAAAGGCTCGCTTCAACACTAGCGATCACCGCGATTTAACACTGCGATCAGTAAAATTTGCAGCATCACCATCACTCTTAGCCGGAAGGTTTGGTGCTTACAGCCATATCATACGATAGTCAAAGGCACTGATGTGCTAAAGGACCAGTGCAAATTCTCGTGTGTCTGAGTTTCAATTGATGGCTAGAATTGCTAGGACACTTCCACATTTTCTGACCGTTAACCGTAACTACAGGTATGGTAAACATAGTTCAAATAGGTGTAATAAGGTGTGATACGGCGTATACAGATTCCTATATACGTATTCCTAAATTAAATGAACCTGAACCTCCTTTCCTCGGGGCGCACTGACGTAAGGTATATAAGGAGAATAGACCCGGGTCCAATTTTGGCTTATACGGAGCCAATCAGATCACTTCGAGTAGCCAAGCGATTGCCACCAGGGTTGCCTTGAAGCACTAAAGTTCTACTTTGTTCAAAATAATACGTTTTGTTCTGCTACGACTGCTTCTTGTCCTGTCTATCCGTTAATTTCTTAGTTTTTTACAATATACACTGTAAAAAGTTTCTCCGAGTAAGGATTCAACTTAACTGCACTATTCGCTACTGGGATTAATCCTATCTCTACTGAGATAAGATTAATCCGAACTAGAGATAAGATTATCTCTCTAGAGACAAGATTAATCCCAGTATGCAAATACTGCAAATTTATTTTTTACTGTGTAACGGGCGTCAAATTGTACTCGTGAACTTCAAGTAGTACAAAGAACACTTTTCTGATCTTTAGAAGATCGAAAAACTGTATCAGTATGGCAATACCGAACGTTGCACTGATAAAAACCTTTTACTTTCAGTTTGAACAAGGATGTGTATTAACACGTAAACATCACGTACAGCGCTGCAGCTTGTTACACCTATTTGAAAATGCTCTATGTTACACATCCCTTTTGGATGTTTCCTCATCGCTTTCAAAAATCATGGACAACAGGGCCCAACCAGCGCACGACGTCGTCCACTGCTTCCTGACCGAAGATTAAAAATTAAGTGTCTTTTCTGTGTGTTTATGTTTTTTCTTTATTTTTTTTATTTACTCCACCTTTTCAAAATGGCGGGTCATAAATAAATTACTTACTTACTTACTTATAGCCTACATTGATTTTTAAAGCAGCTGAACTTTGCCAAATCAGTCGGTCTATTCGCACCGTTATGGGCGACATTTCATCCATATTTCTTCTATGAATATGCAGGTAGACCAACATTCTCTTTGCTCCCTCCCTAAGCAAAGGTTGAGTCATGCCGATGTTACCATATTACAGGAGTTATATCATAAGCATTCTAGCACTTGCAAAGTCTAGAACCCCCCACCCACCCCCCCACCCAAGACCCAAGATGAAGCCCCGACTCGCCCAACATGGAGAGGTTGGGATCATAGTTTGACTATGGATTTAAAAAAATGTTTGTATTGTAGCAGTGATATGGAAAATGTGCAGAAAAATCAAACTAATTATTTGCATTATCGATTTATTTGTATTTTGTTTTCTGTGTTTTCTTGATAATTCCCGAAAGCCCAAAGAATTAAGGTTGTAAACTAGATCACAATAAACAAACGCCGTAAATTACACTAAATTCGCTATAGTGGTTTCTTGAAGATTCTGGAATTGAGCTAAATAATTCAGCTTCCGAGACCAAAAAATGTCAAACTGGCCGACGATTTCTTCTTCCGACATACCTAAACGTCCACATGGCGATATCCTTAGTTGTTTTAATCCTCTTACACGTCACTGGATCTTCTCGAAGGTTTTAGTAATCTTTTGACCAGCGCCGGGAGATCAATGAATAATTAATTACAATGGCGGATTTGCTTTCAGGAGTGAGCGGACAGGAGTAATTTGCGGATAACGTTGGCTACCGTGAGGATTTGGGGGAAAACAAAGGTAACAGTGTGCTCGTAAAAAGCCGACCCACCGAAAAATGATGATGTCTCCCACCTTCTCGGCCCAAATGAATCAAAGACTTTAATGTAGATATTAATCCTCTTCATACAGATAGCTCTGGATCTTTAAAAAGTTAGCAAGCGTAAAAATAATCTGTCAGTGTTCTACGATAGGCTGGTTTTAGAGGCGTCAAAAGTTCAAAAATGTGTTTGGTATTTACGGTTTGCACCAACACCGTAATTTATTTGTAAGTTGGTCACATCCATCTTTTAAAGACTAACTTACAGTCCAGGTCCAGTCGCACATCGAAGACGTGGGATACTTTGACGCGTATCCTGGTGACTCAATGAGCCAAAGAGTCGACGACTTCTGAGTGACTGGGCAGCTCGGTCCGGCGTAACATGACGTTGGTGTCGTAGACACGGTTGTCGTCTCTGTAGCTAGAGAAAACAAGAAATAGGTAATTCGGGCAGGATACCTCGAATAATGGACTGAAGTACAATAATGGCCAAATATGCATAGGCCTAGAACCGATAATCTATGCTTTTTTACTCTATACTGAGCAAATGACTGATTCGCCTTATCCCAGTTCAGCGCTTAAAGTGGTTTTTTTTTTTTTTGGGGGGGGGGGGGGGGGGGGGCAAGGAATTTACCGACTGGCTACTGTTTCTGAAGAGAAAACGACAGTTCCGAAAAAATCGATTAATTTCCAGAAAAAAACGACTGTTTTGACGAAAAATCGACTGTTGATAAAAATCAACTGTTTTCAAGTAAAATCGCGGCGCTTCGCGCCGACTCGGTTATTTTTTACCTACTGGCCGACAACATCGGGGGGGGGGGGGGGCGTCCCCCCTCCTCTACCCGGTCGTGACGCCCCTGCCTATTGTCTCATAAACGTCACTTGTGCAGACATAGTAAAATGTCGGATAATTAAGGTGTGGGTAACTTTCAGCTTCTACTTCTGAGACATATGTAAAACTTCCATTAACTGGGAGGCAGATTGCAGATTTTCTACTCATCAGCCCATGGATATATTTTACTATTTCTATGAACAAGTGCTAATGGTGAGGCGCAGGGGGCTCTCTCATTGAATTCCAGTATCTAACACACGAGACTTCTTTCAAATTCTGCCGGGGTTTCATAAAATATAAACCCCTCGTCGCTGTTTTCAGCCTCCCTCGGCCCCTTGGCTTTGATGAGAAACAAGTAAAAAAATGGTATTCATGAACAGGTATTTATGATCCATGATGACGATGATGATGAATTTTGTTTACGCATTAGAAAACGGAATTAACCAGTAAATGCACAAGACAAAAAACAAAGCAATGAAACTCGAAAAAAACCAACACGGCAAATGTAAAAATCAGCGTGGTGTCATTAAAGCGGATGAAAATGCCGTAAAAAGTCCGGACCCACAGAAACGAGAATGGGTGGAGCGATAAGGATCATGCAGCCAAACCCAAGCTCGATAAAGGTGTTGACTAAACTTTAGCCGATTTTCTACGGGTCTTGTCGTCGCACGAAAAGTCTATATTTTACATCTACTAAAGGAACTGATTGTCCCTACTCCCTAGAACGGTTTATAAGTGCAAACGCGTCCGGTGCCTCGCTGACCGCTCGGCTCTATATATATAGATACAAATATGCATCCTGCAACGTTAATTTAATCGAATTTTCCTATTTCTTCCATGACGTCATGAAAACGTCACGGGCGTAGATAATCGGCTAAAGTTTCGTCAATACCATCGATAAAGGAGGAGGATTTAGTAGTAGACTAGCAGCCTGCGCCTTGAATAAAGCTTTGCTATAGAACCCGCTATCTAACATGCAACGACCACGGATCTCCTCCGGGCTCCCCGGTCACGAATTCTGACCGCCCTATACACGTTTCTTAAAAGTAAATACTCTATATGACCAAGTCCAAAACACGCCAGTGATCCTCAGAAAGAACGCCTCACTAACGACTCAGACTCAACAGCTCAAATCCTGTGTCAAGCAATCACGTCGATCTTCGGGAGCAGCTGTGATACCGCTTCAGGCTCTTCCGCTAGGTACCCGGCGATTTTGCATCGGCAAGGAGAGTTAAGGAGGGTTTTCGCGAGATCTCGGAATCACTTTCCGGCGAGCGAAGCGCATCGCGAAAACTGTGGGGAAGCGATTCCTGGAATCACTTTCCACTTTTCCCGCTGGATTGATCGCGAAACGCATGAAAGCTGATATCGCCGAGAAAATGTTGAATTACAAACTTTTTCGACTAATTATGGTTCACTTAACGGTTCTTTGATTTCATATATCCCATCGAAGTCACCTTCATTACGATTGCCATTTCTTTTTTTTATTAGTGACACTTTCACTGTTTTTTTTCTCCACACTTTTAAAATTCCTGCCGAAACATTCAACTTTACGCGGAGCTTTCCACTAACCTCGTCGAATCACTTTCCGGGAAAGCTGCTTCGGTTTCGAAAACGCGAAAACCGGGTTGGAAAGTTCGGCAACTTTCCGAAGTAGCGCGAAAACCCTCCTAGTCATCAAGAGTATTGCAAAATGAAAGTTGGTCTAGCTAGAGAGAACCAGAAAGAGGAAGGCCGAAAAGTACGCTTCGTCGCAACTATCTGCGGCACATTAATGCGATAGTCCAACCCGAAGAAGAACATGCCTGTGTAGTAGTACATATGAACAAGAACGAATAACCAGATAGAACTTATGTCTTTGGTCGCATGCAGCGACTATGAAAATTGAAAACCCCGACAAAATACCTGGCGGTATTTAGTCTAGCTTTCAGCTGATGTTGATACCCGTTTACTCCTCTTCCGTCTTCACCGCTGCTTATCGCACAAGAAATACTGAAGTAGGCTAGCAAGGGCTTACTCCGCGCGCCGACCCGCTCTGGAGCGCGTCCATAGAAACAATCAGCTTTGACTGCTAGATTTCCTCTTGAGCGACTTATGGTGGGTTTACACACTGCGTAAAATCCGAGCGTATTTTGAAATCCAAGCGTATGTTACGCAAGTATTTGAGCTTGAAAAGATTTCTAGCAATACGGACGTATTTAGATACAAAACGGACCGATTTCTCAAATACGTCCGTACTGCTAGAGATCTTTTCAAGCCCAAATACGTGCGTAAAATATGCTCGGATTTTACGCAGCGTGTGAATGCACCATTAACAGCGATATAGCTATTTGTAGAGGTAACGAAACGTGATGTGGCGCGGAGCTAGTAACCTCCGCTCGTTTGCGTCGGGAGTCGGCCGTATTTTACTCGACTCAGCATGTTTGTATGACCGAGGTAGGGAGACAGCAATTCTATCTTGTTATTTGTTCTTGATACAAGGGAGACTGGCGGCTCTTTCTGGATATCCTGGGTGTCTCGGACGGCACACGAGGAACTAAGGTCTTGGGGAGGTAGATGGCGGTTGCGCCGTTGTCGCTAACACCCCACCTCCTTATGTTTAGCTTGTTCGTGTTAACAACATACCGCATGAAGGATGAACGAACGTTATAAAAAATAGTACTGTTCACTGTATGTTTTTATCTATATTTTATTGTAAATAATAGCGTATTTTAGCGTCCTGACCCGTTCGGGAAGGGTATGACAGCTATTTTAGAATAAACGATTCCAATTCCGTAAGACTAGGGATGGGCACAGTGTCAAAAGCTTCATAGCAGACAATACAAGGATGCACGTTTCAACAAACAACATTAGGATGTTAGCTGCATCTGCTGACTTTTTTTGTTTGTCATCATGATACTGGAAAGTCAGCAGATGCTTTTTTGGCGGCTTTTTGGCTCTACCTGGCGATGCTTGTTATGAATAACGTTTTAATGTGTAAGGTTTGAAAAGTATAACAGCTAACATAGAAGTGTTATCCATTGAAACCACGGACTTTTGTGTTATCTGATCCTTGTGTTGTCTGCTATGAAACTTCACACAGTGCCGCCCGATGAAAAATTTGTAGCCTGCGTAGTTGTATGATAGTTGTACGAAAAAGTTGCATATACTGATATTCAATTCAATTCAGTTCATTTATTTGTATCCGCCAAAGCTGGCGAGTAGAGAAAATATAATAAAATTCCCACAGTCGGTCTACAGACTAATAACTAGACCATATACTTTCTTAAAAACTCTACTTCATTTAAAAAAACAATTAGCCTACGCTATCCTAAATGAAGTCTAACACTTTAACCAAAATACAATCAACGCAACGCATCGGTCAAAGTGTGCTTTATGGAATAAATTTTTGAAAAAAATGTTACCCGTTTCTTTTTCAAAATATTAATGGGTTTTTTTTTTAAATAGTAAAGAATAGTATCATTTAATGTGCCTCAAACTGGGCCAAACTTAAGCAGTAGTATCCAGTAGCATCCTGTCTTGCTATAGGAGCATCCAGTCTTGAAAATAGTAGCATGCAGTAGAATGCAGTAACACGGTAGCCTTGACATAGAAGCATGTAGTAGCATCAGTTCGTACTGTATGCTACTTTTTCGTACAACTTCATACTACTATTTTGGGATAAATTTTTCATCGGGAGTGAATAAGTAATGTAGGTAGGACGGGTCACTTAAGCTAATTATGCAAACCTGAGCCAGCTCCTACGCTAAACATACGAACATTACTGATACGTGAGCACTTAGGAGGGTGCTTACTTGTACAAGGGTAAGGCGAAACGTCAGTCGCTATTCCACTCGATGTGCAGCCATAGGCCTTCACTGCGATCTTGAACTTTCCGACAAGCGAGCCGCTGCCTTTGAAGTAGATATCCAAAGCAGATCCGCTGATGGAGACCGTAGCTCCCGTCTTAGTACCGCATAAACTAAGAGATGATTGGAAATTAGTTCGGGTTTCCCTGCCTCATCAAATTAAATCTTTGGTTGACTTTAAACGAGGTTCCGAGATCGGAGTCCTAGAATAATTCAACAGGCACTGAATGTACGATTTTTATTCTTCATTATGGAATGGATTTGAGGCTAAATACGTCAAAAATGTATTCAAGAATGCCCGAAATGTATTCGAGAATCCCTCAAATATCTTCGAGGAATCGATGTTTTTATTCCAAATGTCTTCGAGAAAAGATAAACAGTATTTAAGAACGACATAAATGTATTCCAGAATGACAAAAATGTATTCGAGAATTTTTATTTTTCAAAATCATGTTAGTGATAGCATAAGTTCTTGTTCAATGTATTTGTAGTTAAGCGTCACAAATTAAAACACTTCAACTTCTAGATCTAATTCAAAATTATTTGTCGGTACAAAATAGAAGTTTTTTTTCAGAAATGAATACGACGTTAGAAGAAGACACAAATATAGCCTACAGTCAAACTGATTTCGATCCCTACTAGAAAATGGATTCTGATCTGAGATCAAAACCGTCTACCGCCCCTGATTAACGACTAACGGTTCTGGGTTACAAAACACTCAAGCCGTCATTAGGATTAACAAGACCAAAGATGTCGATGGGATCCCATAATTTTAATATTTACTGGACTTGTTTATCCAGACAATCGGGTCTTGTAGATTTCCGGTCTTCGCCAGATCCCGTAAACATGTTCTTTTTCCTAGCTCAAATTACCCAGACTGGGGTCAGATTACAACCGGAATACCAGTGCTAGTCGAAAGGCATATGCTATTCCGATCCAACATGTTTTTTTTTTATATATACACCACCTTGTAAAATTATTTCCGATTCTGATCGTCCCATTTACCCGGTAGTAAGACAAATAAAGCAGATCGGTTCTGTCCTTTAATCTTTATATCGACATATAGGGATTTATTAGAAATTGTAAAAGTGCTGTATTCCCACGGATTAGGGCTAGACGACTGGCCCGCTGAGAAAGAAAGAATTAAATATGATGAGTTTAAAAAGCATGCTTGTCCTCAAATCAAAGCTCAGGACGAATTCAGAATTTCTTTGCTCCTAGATCGAATCAGGGACTCATAAATTTCCTGTAATGACTCGAGTCATTAAAGCACACCTCTTACTAGAAAAGATCTTTTCCCTATGAAGTGAATCAGAAGAAACGTTTTTGAAAATACCATTACTTTACGCCTAAAACTAGCGATTTTCTTGTTAGCGCTTGTCGACTATCTCCAGCCTTCCTGCTCTACGACGCGGCGGCTGGGCGCAAAAAATTTGAAAACTGAACGTGCCTTGGTTAAAATGTGGGTAAACTAAGCAAATAAAAGAAGTAATAAACAGAAGATTATCACATCCTTATGTGTGAAAGAGTTGTCAGCGGACGTTGAAGATTCCGGCAAACTTTTCGTTGGGTGACAAGAAAACTCGGCAAGGCCAAAAAATCGCTAAAAATTCGTAGTTACGAAAAGAAACAATGGAGAAAGCTGGGGATTTCAGAAGCTTATAATTCCATATGGGAGCAAAGTATATTGTAAAAGGCAGAATAATCAAGAGGGGTCCTTTAAAGGAAAATTAAGGGTCCCTGATCGAATATCGACGTCAGAGACAAACACTTTTTGACACTACAAAACGGATACGTCAGCTACATTTTATTAGCGTTATAAAATATAGATGCCCTGTCCGTTTTGCAGTAACAAATATGATTCGCAGTCAGCTTGGGCTGAAGGAATATAATACATGTGCGCAAGGGCTAAAACGTGGAGTGTGAAAGTAAAATATTTACCACATGAACAACATCAGAACCAAGATATTTCACATCCCCAATAACCAAACAAGTATTGAATTATCCTTCTTTTGAAATCATACACTTAAGGGAAGGTTACGATGAAGTTTTTCAGGCAGTTTAAAATTAATGTGAACAAACCGCATGTAGAAATCCAAAGATCATCTTGCAAGAACGGTTTCAATTTCAATTGCTGAGTGTCTTGCCAGTCCGACCCTTTAAACCTTTTTTTTTCAATTAACAGGTGTAACAAGTGCAATAAACAAAATCGCAGCAGCATTTATCCACTCCGTCACAACTTCATGAAGAACGGCATATCATCGATCATTTGACAAAACCGTCCAGCTTAAAACTTTTCCATAAAGAGTGAAGGACGTCGAGTGGTCTTGTTTGTTGCTCTTACAGCAAAATCCACATCTATACATATTTACCAAGTAAACGAAAGATGTATTTGAGACCTGTCATTCACGAACTTACTCATGGGAAATCCGGGCCCAGTTGCCCATGAACGGAAGGGCCTGTGTGATGGAGGCGGGGGGTCAGGACTTTTACGAAGTCATAGGTATCCGGTCATTTACGTTTTGGGATTCCAGTAACAAAATCCTCGTAAAAAATCGTACTCTGTGTCAGCTTGGGGCATTTCTTCTTTCCTCTCCTCCCGTCGTCCATGCGTCGGTCTGAGAGGAATGATATCCGTCGCTTTTCGCCGTGTCTTGCATATTCGTCTACTCAGTTTTTAGTGGAGTGTTCATTTACGAACAATCCATTCTAGCGAGCGCTGTAGCAGCTTCCGGTTTTCACCGTCTTTCGTGGAGCTCATAACTCGTGGCCCACGACAGGTATCAAGTTTAAACTTGGTATACTTCTGGGCATTTTGTGCCTTTTTGGGGCCCACCCCCCACACCCACCCGGTTTAGGGGCAATCGGGCCCAGACTGCCCAGTGAATAATCTTCACAACTTGACCATAGCTTGATATAGAACGATGAAATTCCTTGTGCTTATAGATCTTAGGGTCGGGAAAACACATGTGGATCGGAACCACCCTCCACGTTCATGGGCAAGTGGGCCTAAATTGCCCATCAGTTAAGTTTTGACCCGTGACCGGAATCAAACTCTAAATTGGTATACTTGAGGATATACAGGTCTAAATACGCATTTGGTGGGTCCCGACCCCCCCACCCACCCTCCCGTTGATGGGCAGCTGGGCCCAAATTTCCCATGAGTTAAGTTCATCTATGATAGGCCTCAAGTTCAACTCTTGTGTACTTGTGGATATATATTTATAGATGTGGTGGATTTTGGTGTAACAGCAACAAAAAAGACCCCAAGACGTACTTCAATCCTTAATGAAAAGTTGGAAACTAGACGGTTTTGTCATATGATCAATGATATGCCGTTCTTAAGGAAGTTGTGAGAAAGGAGGTATTAGGCTGCTAAGATTTGGTTTATTTCACTTGTTATTACCTTGCCAACTGAAAAAAGGTTTAAAGGGTCGGACTGGCTGGCAAGACATCCAGTATTGAAACTGAAACCGGTCCTGCAAGATATTCAAGGTCTCTTTGAATCTCTACATGCAGTTTGTTTACATTAAAGCTATTAAAGTGGGATGATTTCAAATTGGGTTATTTCAATACTTGTTTGGTTATTGGGGATGTGAGATGTCTTGGTTCTAACGGTATTTGTATATAAGTTATGATAAACATTTTACTTTCACACTCCACGTCTGAGCGCTTGCGCACTTGTTCGTACCGACAAGGACGAAAACGAACGCGGCAATTCACATATTTTGCAAACGTGAGCCCAAATCTTTCATGTAAACTACAGACCAACGTGAGACCCATTCAAGACACGCAGCACACACTACTTACGTGCTACTTTCTGAAATCGAAAGACTGGTGAATTTCATAACAGCATCGACGCAGCTGACATCTGACGAGGGAATTTCGAAGTCTAAGAAGCTGATAACGTACTTAGTGGCAGTAGGACACTAGAAACGGAAATCATTTCAAATTAGCCAGATATTCGGAATTTATTGGAAAGTTGATTGACAACCTTTAAAAAAAGTAGTATTTTGAACAATGAAAGTGTAACGGAGAAAGATATACGTGCCGTATTATTGCGATATTTCGCAACGCCTACAGACGCCAAACCTCTCCAAGAAGAAGGACAAAAAACCGGAGATTCAAGACAAGCACGCCTCAACAGCTTTATTTCTGATTTCTGTAAATATAATTAGAAGTTCTGTCCAATTCTTATCTAGAACAATTAAATGACCCATCGTACTTGAAACTCAACCTGTTTCTGTGATCGCTCCATCCGTCGATATTTCGGCCATTCTTGGCAAGGGTCTTCGTCAGGCTGTCGAACTTCAGTTAACCTTTGCCAAGAAGTGCCGAAATATCGCTGCCAAAGCATAGCAGCTGACGTATCTGTTTTATGCACTGTTTGAATGTATGTTTCCCAGTCAGCTTGGCTCAAGGAGTGTATATTCTTAAGCTCCGAGACCCAAAAAATCCCTACTAACACCACTGATTTTACATCTCTGACTTTTGCTATTCTGGATGTGTATCATGCTCACGACGACCGTTTGCAAGAAGCTCATTTGTCAGAAAAAACGATTATGTAGATTTTTCTGTGTTTTTGGTGTCAACAGGCAGGAGAAAGGCCTAAAACAGCAAACGCCATGGGTAATTTACTATAGGCAGAGCCTAGTTTTAAATTGTTCAAATACTTCACAATAGTGGAACGTAAACAGTTAACAGTGCGAGTGCGAGAAAAACTCCTTCAAATTACTAGATAAATATCTGGAGTCGCTCCGAAACTGACAAACACAGAGAGGGAACTCTTTGAAAACTCGGAATAAGGAAATATACCCCAACAGGCCCCGCAGCGAACCCACGTACACTCGAGTGGAAAGTGACAACTAAAACTTAAAGGACAACTCTTACTAGAAATGTCTTCTCACGATCAAATCGCTCAAAAATGTCGGTTTTCGAAAATACCATTACTTGACACGTAAAATTAGCTATTTTCGACTCTATCCGGCTTTCCTGAGCCTCGTTTTTGTTGCAATAGCGCTGCCGCATCGCTGCTGCAGCACTTCTTTGTTCTTGCACAATATGCGTTTTTGGATTCACTTTCTTCTTGGTTGAAGCGGCAGCGCTGCAGCATCTTGCAGGGAAGCACGGACTTGGTCGGGGAGCAAGTCCGTGATTCTCGAGAAGCGCTACCGTCTTCCTCGGAAGCGCTGCAGTGCAAAAGCGGATGTAGAAACAATCAGTCCGGAATCGGCCGAGAAGTGGACCTGCAGCGTGTAACAAAAACGAGGCTCTGCTCTCCAACGCGGCGGATGAAAGCAATATATTTGAAAACTGAACTCGCCGTGGTTAAAAACCGGGGAAACCAAGCAAAATAAAAAAAAATCCAGAACAGAAGGTAGACCGGATGGTCTACCATGTCTTCCAAAATTGAAAAATAATATTTTGAAGCGCCTCATGTCCTCATGTGTGAAAGAGTAGTCGGCGGCCCCAGAGGATTTCGGCGAAGTTTGCGTAGCGTGAGCTGAAACTCGGCTAAGCTGAAAAAGCGCTACATATCTCTGGTCAGTATTTCTCCTATCCAATGTGTGGAGATGAGAATGAAAATGTGGTGCATGTCATGTGTGAATGTGAAGAATTAAGAGAGCTGAGGAATGAAGTGTTTGGAGAATGCGTGAGGGTGTTCGATGATGTGAGGTGGCTGGCAAGATTCCTCAGGGTCGCTTTTCAACACCAAAAATTATGTCTAGAGTAAGTAGGTTACTGTATAGACCTTTGCTCTTTTGTTTTTTTGTTTATTTTGTTGCCATGGCCTTATGGCTTTTTTGTGCAATTAAATCTTATCTATCTATCTATTCGTAAGTGCAAAACGGAACAATGGCGAAAGGTGGGGATTTCAAAAGCCTATGATGCCATAAGGGAGCTAAGGACAATACAAAAGGCAGAATAAGCAAGAGGGGTCCTTCAAAAGCCAGGCTTCACGTTCCAGCCTTTTCATCCGGATTCCACAGATCCGTTTTCGTTGAGATGGATCCGGAAGGTAAAGCCAGGCCATAAGCGTCTAGCCGTCCGGGGTGCTGTACACCCCAGGGGAGGGGGAGGGACGCCCCACCTCAGTGTTGTCGGCCAGTCTGTAAAAAATAGCCGCGTCGTCGCGAACCGCCGCGATTTCCCGCAAAAACAGTGTATTTATTTCTTGGAAACGATTTTTCTTAACAGCAGTCGGTTTTTTGTAAAAATAATAGATTTTTTCTTAAAAACAGTCAGTTTTTCTGAAAATCAGTCGATTTTCGTCAAAACAGTCGTTTTTCCTAAAAGAGAGTCGTTTTTCTACAAAAATAGTCGGTAAAAATGACCAGCCTGTCGGTAAATACCTTTCCCCCTAATAGTGTTGTCGGCCAGTCTGTAAAAAATAACCGAGTCGGGCGATTTCCCGCAAAAACAGTATATTTTTTTCTTGGAAACAGTCGATTTTTCTTGAAAGCAGTCGGTTTTTGTAAAAATAATAGATTTTTTCTTAACAAGAGCTGTAAGCTCATATGGCACTTGCATGTGTCAAGATGATCTGATTGATCAAGAGTAAGTTTCGACTTTGCGGTTGAGATGCGCGCTATAAGGGAGCTGGAACTTCATTTGTAAGCAAAACCCTTGAGGCAAAACTGCTAATGGGCTGATGGGCATCACGAAAATGCATATATTGCTTAAAAGTATTTTTTTTTACTTTGCGGTCAAGATTGGTACTTTAAGGAATAATCGGATTTGGGAAGTAGCAATTTCTAAGCAAATGTTGTTGAGTCTCCAATATTCCAGCGAAGTTTCATCGTCCTAGCACATCTGGAAGTACCTTAACGCGCGATCACCGGAATCCCAGACCCCCCTCCCCCTCCTCCAACTCCACCCACAATAACCGGAGCCAATCCTGTTCTGCAAATGATTAATCCAGAGCATCTGTTTGTCATTCCCACGAAGTTCGTTCCAGATCACACCAGTCTAAGCGGGTCAAGTATTTTCCGCCCTCCCCCCGATAATTGCCGGATTCGGTCCGGAAATGAAAAAGGTCACAAGAGAAAAATGTCCTCTGTTTAATTATTAAATTTCACTCGAATCCGATCACCCGTTCCAAAGTTACGCATGACTCAATATTCCGGATTCCCCTCCCTCAACTCCCCCCCCCCCCAAGATTATCATATCGAGGATTTTTTTTTTATTCCAAGTCAGTTTGACCGGGTCCCTGATATACCTTTCAAGTTTCGTCGTGAAAATCCCCCAAAAACGGAATTCCGGGATACCCCTCCTCCCCCCCCTCAAGTGTCCGGATCCAGTCAAATTATGTAAAAGATTTATATGGACCAGATGTTTGTTCTTCCCAGCAAGTTTCACTCCGATACCATCATTCTAACCGTTTCTCGAGATTTCCGGTCCACCCCCCCCCCCACCCCACCCAGCTCCCCCGCGGTGCACGTAGCCAATCCGATTCAGCAAATGACTTACCTAGAGCATCTGTTTGTTCTTCCCACAAAGTTCCATCCCGATCCCTCCATTCTAAACGGGGCACGTATTTCCCCCCCCCCCCAATAGTTGCCGGATCCGGTCCGGATATGAAAAAAATCATCGGAGAAATGTCCTCTGTTGAATTCTTAAATTTCACTCGAATCCGATCAACCATTCTAAAATTACGCATGACTGAAAATTTCGGATTCACCTCCCTCCACTCCCCCCACCATTATCTGATCGACAAAATTTTTATTTTGAAGTCAGTTTGATTGGGTCCCTGATATGCCTGCCAAGTTTCATCGTGAAAGTCCCCAAAACCACCATCACCGGAATTCCGGGACCCCCCCCCCCCCCCCCATAAGTGTCCGGATCAAGTACAATGGCCTAAAGGACTTATCTAGAGCAGATGCTTGTTCTTCCCAGCAAGTTTCACTCCGATCCCTCCATTCTAACCGTTTCTTGAAATTTCCGGTCTCCCCCCCCCCCCCCCCCCCAACTCCCCCCTGGCTACCGAATCCGGTCAAGACTTTAAACGGGACATTACAGATATATATTCTGTTCAGTTATGAAGTTTCATTACAATCCGATCATCCGTTCGAAAGTTACACGCTTTTCAATTTCCCGGATTCCCCTCCCTCCACTCCCCCACCATTATCTGATCAACAATATTTTTATTTTGAAGTCAGTTTGATTGGGTCCCTGATATGCCTGCCAAGTTTCATCGTGAAAATCCAAAAAACCACCATCACCGGAATTCCGGGCCCCCCCCCCCCATA
This sequence comes from Branchinecta sandiegonensis, assembly GCA_030848855.1. Lineage (NCBI taxonomy): Eukaryota > Metazoa > Arthropoda > Branchiopoda > Anostraca > Branchinectidae > Branchinecta > Branchinecta sandiegonensis. Next base: position 13,074,790 of record JAUPMV010000021.1, on the reverse strand, counting down.
AGTGTCCGGATCCAGTACAATGGTCTAATGGACTTATCTAGAGCAGATGCTTGTTCTTCCCAGCAAGTTTCACTCCGATCCCTCCATTCTAACCGTTTCTTGAAATTTCCGGTCTCCCCCCCCCCCCAACTCCCCCCTGGCTACCGAATCCGGTCAAGACTTTAAACGGGACATTACAGATATATATTCTCTTCAGTTATGAAGTTTCATTACAATCCGATCATCCGTTCGAAAGTTGCACACTTCTCAGTTTCCCAGATTCCCCTGCCCTCCACCCCCCCCCCAAAATGGTCGGATCAGAAAACTGACTATTCCTAATTTTGTTTGGTCGGGTCTCTGATATGCCTGCCAAGTTTCATGGTCCTAGCACAACTGGAAGTACCCTAACTCGAAAAAGTGTGACAAAATGCCCTAAATTTTCAAGTTTCCAGCGCCCCGCACTCCCCCCCATATGGTCGGATCGGGAAACTGATTATTTCCAGGTTAGTTTGGTCGGGTCCGTGATATTCCTGCCAAGTTTCATTGTCCTAGCTCATCTGGAAGTACCCTCACTCGAAAAAGTGTGACAAAATGCCCTAAATTTTCAAGTTTCCAGCGCCCCAACTCCCCCGCATATGGTCGGATCGGGAAACTTATTATTTCCAGGTTACTTTGGTCAGGTCCCTGATATTCCTGCCAAGTTTCATTGTCCTAGCTCATCTGGAAGTACCCTCACTCGAAAAAGCGTGACAAAATGCCCTAAATTTTCAAGTTTCGAGCGCCCCCACTCCCCCGCATATGGTCGGATCGGGAAACTGATTATTTCCAGGTTCGTTTGGTCGGGTCCCTGATATTCCTGCCAAGTTTCATTGTCCTAGCTCATCTAGAAGTACCCTAACTCAGAAAAAAGTGACAAAATGCCCTAAATTTGCAAGTTTCCAGCGCCCCGCACTCCCCCCCATATGGTCGGATCGGGAAACTGATTATTTCCAGGTTAGTTTGGTCGGGTCCCTGATATGCCTGCCAAGTTTCATTGTCCTAGCACATCTGGAAGTACCCTAACTCGGATATGTGGGACAAAAAAACTCGGACCGACCGACAGACCGACAGACGGAATTGTGATCGGTATATGGCACTTGAGCCAGAGGCTGCAAGTGCCATAAAAACAGTCGATTTTCGTCTAAACAGTCGTTTTTCCTAAAAGATCGAGAGTCGTTGTTTCTACAAAAACAGTCGGTAGAAATAACCAGCCTGTCGGTAAATACCTCCCCCCCCCAAACATTTTGGCTAGTAATGGCTCTACCCCAGACTCCTCAAACACATAGGGAAACATCAAACATGAAACACTGGATGTACAAACCTGACAGGTTTGTTTCCTTCCCCGACGTTGACCCAGAGGATTGACAGCCTGACGAGGACCCTTGCCAAGAAGGGCCGAAACACCGCTGATGAAGAATCGTAGCTGACGTATCCGTTGTAAACATTGTTTGAATAAATGTTTCAAAGTCAGCTTGGGCTCAAATAATATTTGTCTATAGTGTGTTTTGGTAATATGATAGAAAAAGTGAATAGTTTAGTAGAAATTCGGTACTGATATTAAGTTAAGAATGAGAGATCAAGTGAGGTTCTTTGTTCTGTATACACTACAAAAATAATTTTTTGTATTTTTACTACAAAAATAAAAATTTAAACAAATCCGGCAGGGCGCAAAGCACGAAAAGGCCGGACCTTATAGGTCAACTAATAACTGATCTAACTAAAAATAAAAACAAAAATAACAATAAAGATACAATATATGCACGCCGCCATACCCACCAACCAATAAAACTCCACCCTAAAAAAAAAATAATAAAACAAGAGCTGTAAGCTCATATGGCACTTGCATGGGTTAAGATGATTTGATTGATCAAAAGTAAGTTTCGACTTTGCGGTTGAGATGCGCACTCTAAGGGAGCTGGAACTTCATTTGTAAGCAAAACCCTTGAGGCAAAAATGCAAATGGGCTGATGGGCATCATGAAAATGCATATATTGCTTAAAAGTATTTTTTTTTACTTTGCGGTCAAGATTGGTACTTTAAGGAATAATCGGATTTGGGAAGTAGCAATTTCTAAGCAAATGTTGTTGAGTCTCCAATATTCCAGCGAAGTTTCATCGTCCTAGCACATCTGGAAGTACCTTAACGCGCGATCACCGGCATCCCAGACCCCCCCCCCCCCTCCTCCAGCCCCACCCACAATACCCGGAGCCAATCCGGTTTTGTAAATGATTAATCCAGAGCATCTGTTTGTCATTCCCACGAAGTTTGATCCAGATCACACCAGTCTAAGCGGGTCAAGTATTTTCCACCCTCCCCCAAATAATTGCCATTCGGTCCGGAAATGAAAAAGACCACTAAAGAAAATTGTCTTCTGTTTAATTATTAAATTTCACTCGAATCCGATCACCCGTTCCAAAGTTACGCATGACTCAATATTCCGGATTCCCCTCCCTCAACTCCCCCCCCAAGATTATCATATCGAGGATTTTTTTTTTTATTCCAAGTCAGTTTGACCGGGTCCCTGATATGCCTTCCAAGTTTCGTTGTGAAAATCCCCCCAAAAACGGAATTCCGGGAGCCCCCCCTCCCCCCCCCTCAAGTGTCCGGATCCAGTCAAATTATGTAAAAGATTTACATGGATCAGATGTTTGTTCTTTCCAGCAAGTTTCACTCCGATACCATCATTCTAACCGTTTCTCGAGATTTCCGGTCCCCCCCCCCATAGCTCCCCCACGGTGCCCGTAGCCAATCCGATTCAGTAAATGACTTACCTAGAGCATCTGTTTGTTCTTCCCACAAAGTTCCATCCCGATCCCTCCATTCTAAACGGGTCACGTATTTCCCCCCCCCCCCCCAATAGTTGCCGGATCCGGTCCGGATATGATAAAGATCATCGGAGAAATGTCCTCTGTTCAATTCTTAAATTTCACTCGAATCCGATCACCCATTCCAAAATCACGCATGACTGAAAATTTCGGATTCCCCTCCCTCCACTCCCCCCACCATTATCAGATCAATACATAGATGGCACTTTAGACAAGGGACTTGTCTCCGCCCCCACTCCCCCGCATATGGTCGGATCGGGAAACTGATTATTTCCAGGTTAGTTTGGTCGGGTCCCTGATGTTCCTGCCAAGTTTCATTGTCCTAGCTCATCTGGAAGTACCCTAACTCGAAAAAGTGTGACAAAATGCCCTAAATTTTCAAGTTTCCAGCGCCCCCACTCCCCCGCATATGGTCGGATCGGGAAACTTATTATTTCCAGGTAACTTTGGTCAGGTCCCTGATATTCCTGCCAAGTTTCATTGTCCTCGCTCATCTGGAAGTACCCTAACTCGAAAAAGTGTGACAAAATGCCCTAAATTTTCAAGTTTCCAGCGCCCCCACTCCCCCGCATATGGTCTAATCGGGAAACTGATTATTTCCAGATTCGTTTGGTCGGGTCCCTGATATTCCTGCCAAGTTTCACTGTCCTAGCACATCTGGAAGTACCCTAACTCGAAAAAGTGTGACAAAAAACTCGGACCGACTGACAGACCGACAGACGGAATTGTGATCGGTATATGGAACTTGAGCCAGAGGCTGCAAGTGCCATAAAAACTACAGGAACAGAAGTTAGATAGTAGAGTGGAAGTCCAAGGTTGGAAGCTTCAACTGAAATCAGCTACAATAAAAGATAAACAATATCACTTACGCTCCAAGTCCATTCACATGTCGACATAACGGCATATTCAGATCCATATCCAGGTGATTCCATCAGCCACAGTGAGCTTGACTTCTGTGTCACATTGCAAGGTGGAGTGGGTAGACAAGATGAGGTGGTTAGCGCGGTAGTGGTGGTCGAAACAGTTGTAGCTACAGAAAACAAATGATTTTACCAGAAGTCCTAGAGAAAGGGGCTCGGGATGACGGCGGGGGTTTAGAGTAGAGTTTTAATCACAAAAGAGGCGCGGGGTCCTTGAAAAGCCAGGCTTCACGTCCCAGACTTTTCTTCCGGATTCCACAGATCCGTTTTCGTCGAGATGGATCTGGAAGGAAAAGCCAGACCAAAAAAGTCTAGAAGTCCGGGGCGTTGTACACCCCAGACACCCCAAACATCTAGAGAAAGTCCTAGAGTTTTAATCATAAAAGGTATCTTTCACAGCGCATGTTTTTCTTCTGTCCCCTGTTTTTCTTTTTTTTCTTTCTTTCTTGTTCCTTGTTTCCCTTATTTTTCTCTCTTTTTCCTTTAAAGCTGAAACCATTGGTTATCTTTTTCGTCTCCTCCCTTTTTCTTTATACAGAGTATTCAGTTAGCTGATTCTGTTCATTTTTTAAGCCCTAACCAAGCACTCCTTTTGTGCTATCCTGGCAGGGATGTTAATTGTGTGTTTTTGTGTCTTTAAATATAGTCCAATGAAACTGGAAACTGATACTGAACTGAACAAGCTCCGAATTTTACCTTTAAGTCAAACATACTCACACTAAAATATAAATATTTATACACTCGACCAATTCGTCATTTCAATAATATTCATAGCACAATTCGTAAAATATACCATCGGTCTGTGCAAAGTTCGTCTAAAAAAAGTTCACAGTAGGCTCTTTTGGCAAACAAATTCCCAAAGAATCCTTGAAAAACAAAATCACTAATAACAAAAACTGATTTAAAAAAAAGGAAAAGAAAGATCAATTCATTCACATTGTGTTCTCCGAATTTAATCTTTGCGTGTACGTAAGTTCACTGGAATACATATATAAAATAGATAAAACATAGTTAACAGGGTCAAAGACTAAAACTAACAAATTCAGCACTAAATGTGAGTATTTTTACTGGCTGTTCTGAAGTCCCAGTGACTTTTCAAGACAGGATAATCTAACGAGGTATGACCCGGGTTAGCTCAGGTTGGCGTTTCTGGATTATGCGTCAAACGTCGGGATGTTTTAATTTTGTACTGGCAAATATAACTAAGCGTCAGCGATGCAGTATGAGCTGGAAAAAAAACTGGAGGTTTACTACTGAAAAAAAAAAAAAAACGTGGCTGAAGTGGTCGATAGAAACGAAGAGTAAGACATCTTCACGGTAAGGTCGGTCTACTGTGGGAATGGAGAGATCGTGTTAAGATAATTTCGTAAACCACATTGGCCTGACATATCACAAAAAATCAACGAAGAAACCAACGAACCAACGGTCATTCGCTAGTATCGAGCGAGAACAATCTTAATTGTTAGTCGCAGCTATTGGTGAGTGGCTCGCTGTCTTTATTTTAGGCTTTCAATTCTTTCAATTTTATTTTAATCTTTGGTTTCTTGGTTGGTTTTAGTTTTCTTGGCTGTTGATCTTCATGCTCGTTTTGGCATTTTTTCTCGAAATTTTCTGTCTGCGCTGAACAAGGGAGGCGGTTCTCCTCCCGAAATATTCGCCTTTTACTTCAGTATATTCGTTGGCCTATAAAAACCCCATTTTCGTTGGTTTCTTCGTTGATTTTTTGTGGGAGATCGTATTTTTGTGACTTGCTAAAATAAGAAAATCCCAAGGTTAACCTCCAAGCAAATTAGCAGAAGTGATCAGAACCGTAGAGATTTGCTGCTTGTCACTACACACAAAGAAATTTATCCATTATTACCGACCCGAACAAATTTACCGTGAATACGAATTGTCTGTTGTGTACTGCGGATTGATTTTTCGGCCGGACAGACCTGTTCCGACGAATTTCATATCATTGTGACCCAAGGTCTTCTAGCCTATAAGTCCGTAACGGTGACCTGGATACTCCATTTGTCCAAAATCCAAAATACGCCAGTGAAGCTCGGGAAGAAAGAGAAACATCGCCCGAACGGTGACTCAAACTCTGTGCTCAACCAATCAACGGCGTTCGCTGGGGACAGTTGTGGCGACGCTTCCGGCTCTTCCGCTAGGTACACGGCAATTCTTCGTCGCACGAAGAGTTAGTCAGCAAGAGGATCACGCTGTCATTACCTGTAACTTCTATGCGATTTTTCGACAGGAAAAATCGTAAGCGTCGATCACTGCTGATGCATCTCTTCGGATTTTCCGATATTACAATTACAATTCGGTTTATTTATCCATAAATATCTTTTTACAAACAAAAAATGGTGCTGGACATGTCAATACAGTTCAAAAGATCAACCAAGGGATATATTTACAATTGTAACCTATGCTTTATATATACAATTCATGGTTTAAAATACAATTCATCAAAATACGAACGCGAATTAAAATGACAAGTCTTGAAAACAATTACAAAAGTAATTCGTCATAATATGAGTAGACACGGCAAGAAAAGCACTTCGGAATTTTAGTTTCGAGGATCGGCTGAACAACACCCTGAAAACCCGATCGAAGTTCCCAAGAACCTATAATACTCCATCTCAAAGATCGGGAAAGGGGGAGTCTACCGCGAATCCGTGATTTTTAGTTAAGCTATGCCAAATGTTGGGTATATATACACTTTGAACCACGGGCGTCACGTAGAATCGACGCGAAGCAACACGATTTTTCGTAAAAATAGTCGATATTTCCTTAAAAACAGTCGGATTTTCTTAAAATCTGTCGTTTTTTCTTCAAAAACAATCGGTGAAACTGACCAGCCTGTCGGTAAATACCTTACCCCCCGAAAAAAAAAACAACATTTTGGCTAGTAACGCCTCTGCTTTGGACGCCATCACAAAAATTGGAAGGGGGGCAAATCCCTGATGTTTAGATAGGCTATCCCAAACGTAGAGGGTATACCCACAGTTTGGAATAGCCCATGTCAAACACCAGTTACTCTATACTGCACACTGCGCTGCGCACCCTACCCACGAAAACGAATTCTGAATGGCTATTTTCTGAAGTTCACTCGAACCATCAAATTATGAATTGTGATGGGTTAGGGTGCCCAGCGTTTGGCATGGAATATTCCTTAGGAGGTTATTCTGTAGAGGACAATGGCATATTTTCGGCAACATATTATTATTGCGACCCATAGGCGGCATGGCTTTTTTTAGGCGGACATGCAGTTTATTCCAGGAATTATATTATATTTTTGTGTTAATAAATAATCTGAATCTGAAATATTATCACTCTAAACCCTGGGTGCATGTCCAACGTTTGGCGTATCCTATCCAAAGACCAGGGATTTGTGGTAGACTGGAGGGGGGGGGGGGGGTAATTTTTCGCGCCCTCGATAGCCGGACGATATCAGTCGGGACTGCATACCCGATGACAAATGCATCTCAAAATAGTAGTATGAAGTTGTACGAAAAAGTAGCATGCAGTGAACTGATAATAGTACATGCTTCTACTTCAAGGCTATCGTGTTACTGCATTCTATTGCATGCTACTATCAGCAAGACAGGATGGTACTGGATACTACTGCTTGTGATTGGCCCAGTCTGAGACACGTGAAATGATAGTATTTTTTACTATTACATGCAACTTTTTCGTACAACTATCATACAACTACGCAGGCTACAAATTTCTCATCGGGTAGCTCCTGTACATCAAATGTAAACCAGTGAACATCGTGGGAAGTACTTACTCGAACATTGGTTCCGAGCCAGAACGTCGGTTAGGTTAGGCGGACATGCAGTTTATTCAAGGAATTATATTACATTTTTGTGTTAATAAATAATCTGAATCTGAAATATTATCACTCTAAACCCTGGGTGTATGTCCAACGTTTGGCGTATCCTATCCAAAGACCAGGGATTTATGGTAGACTGGAGGAGGGGTGGGGGGGGGATCACTTTTCGCCCTCGATAGCCGGACGATGTCAGTCGGGACTGCATAGGTCCTGTACATCAAATGTAAACCAGTGAACATCTTGAGAAGTACTTACTCGAACATTGGTTCCAAGCCATAATATCCGTCACGTTGGCAGTGTCGGTGCAGCCGTACGCCTTCACTGCAATGTTGAACTTTCCAACTAACGTACTGCTTCCTCTAAAGAAGATTTCTAAAGCAGATCCAGTTATGGAAACGGTGGCCCCTGTCTTTACGCCGCATAACCTAAAAATAAATTTGATAATGCAAGAAGACTAGGTTCCTACGCTAATCACATTAGTTGCGTTTTCGTAGATACCGTGGTATCTGTTACCACGGTAACTGTATCTGCAATTAGTCGTTTTTGCAGTTACCGTGGTATCTGATGCAGTTACCGTGGTATCTGATACCACGGTTGCTCTGCAAAAACGACAATTGCCAAAATTGCGCTTTTCCAGGTCATCCCAAAGAAAAAACTGATATCCAGTCACATCACTAAGTGCCAAACTTCTTTCCCACCCATTTGACAAAATCCTAGACTCTTTTGTTGGTGATGATGAAAGTGAGATGACTTTCAGATACCTTCTGAATATCAGATACCACGATGGTTACCAGATACCACGATAAGTGCAAACACGCCCTTTGACCGTGTTATCAGATACCACGGCAACTGTAAAAACGACTTTAGACCGTGGTATCAGATACCATGGTATCTGCAAAAACGAACTATTGTTAGAACACCTAGTATTCTGCTTGAAGGGCGCTTTCATAGAGTGTATTTTCGTGAACCGGTCCAACGACTCTTTTAAAGGCCTTGGAATTTCTTTCTAACATCATTCCCAAAACTGGCTGTAACGTCTGAGAAGCCTGAAAGTCTATGCTCTTGATGACTAACTCTTCGTGCCGACGGAGAATCGCCATGTACCTAGAGGAAGCGTCACCACAGTTGTCCCCAACGGACGCCGTTAATTGGTTGTCACATAATTTGAGTAATCGTTCCTTCTTCTCGAGGCACAATGGCGTGTTTTGACTTACAGTCATATAGAGTATTCGTACCACGTACGAGTCAGTTTTCAAGCCGGCCAAAACTGTGGTAGCGTGCCAGTGAGTTATTACAAGTTACGATAATAAGAGGAGGGGCGAGCGCCGTAATGTGATAATTATAAAGCTCTCTGGAACGAAAATAATAACAACTAGGAGATACGTCATCACTCTTATAGGAGTTCCTGCAAAGCTGATAGTTATTACGCTTCATGATACTCGCGACCATCTTAAGTAAATTGTAACGATCGTAACAATTGTGGGAGAAAATAACAAGAGGGAGGAGCTAATTGACTTAACGGCGGTCTCTTGGAACGAAACTAATAACAATAATACACTGTCAGTAGTTTCATAACAGATAACACGAGGATGCGCGGTTTCAACAGATAATGCGTAACAGATAACACTTCGGATGTTATCTGTTGTGTTTGAAAACATTATGCATGAAATGTTATGCGTAACAGGCTTAGTTAGGAAGAGCCAAAAAAGCATCTACTGACTTTATTCCTTATCGTCATGATGTCGGAAAACTCAGCAGATGCTTTTTGGTGGTTTTCCGGCGCTTCCTGATGGCAGCGCTTATTATTCATAACATTTTTAAACACAACAGACAACATCCGAAGTGTTATCTGTTACGCATTATCTGTTGAAACCGCGCATCCGTGTGTTATCTCTTATGAAACTTCTGACAGTGTAATAATCAGTCGCTGGAATGCTATCTGTGTTCCATCGTTCTTTTTCGTAAGAGAATGGACAACAAAATGAAAAGTACTTACGTGCTGCTTTCTGCCACATATAGGCTTGAGAACTTCATCAAAGCATCAACGCAGTCGATATCTTTAGAGAGGATTTCGAAGTCAAGGAAGGACATGACATACTTGGTCGCCGAAGGGCACTAGGCGAATCAAGAAATTTAGGACTACTAAAAAAATCAAAGTTTCAGGTAGCAACTTTAGTTTATTCATGTATAATTTCGTTAGCACCGTTAGGAATATGAGAACTAAATATGTTTCATGGGGTTGGTTCCCAAAATCACTATGATATTTTTGCCCACTCTCACAATGCCCACGATTCGGAATGCCCACGACCAACATGCCCACAAGTGAGGTCGAAGACCCCGAAATCGTCCAAAATGTACAAAAAAATAAAGAAAATCGTTTTACTGTCAGAACTTAGAAAGCAATTAGAGGAACTGTGGCAAACTGTTGAATTTAGCTTATTACTAGAGACATAGTGGAGCAGATGTTTAAAGTGAGATGGAGAAGGGGGAAGAAAAGAGAGTAGGAAACACAAAGATACAGTTTATACATGTAGGCGACGTTGTTTGTTATTTTTTGAATTCTGAATAAAATCTGTTAAAGATTGTATTTAGCTTCTGAAAAAAAACCCCACAAATAACAGTTTTTGATTTATTTTCCTAAACAGTAACTTGCATTGTGCCAGTTTCTGCTATTATGTAGATAAATAAATATAACACTCTTACTGAACTGTAAAACAGCAAAAACCAAAGAACTAACAAACCGAAAAGAATGATAAACCGAACATAATGTTCCTTATAACCGATGAATACATTCTCTGGAGCGTTTCGCTTTTAAGTGTTTTATTTTTGTTGGGAAGACCATTTCCTCCAGTCCAACGTTAAATAACGTTGATTGTAAAGACAATGACTCTTTACAATTGTACAAGCCAGGTATACGTGAAGCCATGAAAGTCAAGAACCCTTAAAATTACTGCAAATCCACCTCAAATATTTCAAGCGATTAATCTAGTTGAAGGCTGTCTACCGACTGAACTGTTGACGCTAAAGGCGTATTCTCGCCGTCCCCCGATGAGTCCCCGCGTTTTTGTTTGTCCCGGGGACTCACTCCCCGTATTCTCGCGAGTCCCCACAGATGGGGAATGCTCTGATTATCATCACCATCATAAAAAAAGACTCCCTTTCAGATTCGGAAGAGAATCAATTTTTGCTGGTGTGGGTGGAATAATAATGAAAAAGAATCAGAAGAAACAAAACCAAAAATAAAGTGGATCCAGACTAATTTCGTCAACTGTATATTTTTTTCCGAACAAAATCCATTTTAGAAGCGTTCCCCATGTTCTCGTTGTTTTCCACAGGCGGAATCCGCGTGGAGTGGCTCCCTCTATTCTCGCCGTTCCCTTCAATTCCCCGAGGAGTCCTCGGGGAACGGCGAGAATACGCCTTAAGATGCGTTACTATTAATTCTACCCAACACTGCTAGAGGCGCTATAAACGGGAAAAGCGCGGAATATTCAAATAGGGTGAGAAACGGAATCGGACGATTCCCAACAATTTTGACGTGCTATTTCCTGACCATTGCCCTATATTTACGGCCTAGCTGACAAAACGAAAAGTTCGGCAGTCAAAAGTTTGTAATAAAGTATCTAACTATTTATATTTATCTACAACGAAGTTTTTGTCATTGTTTGTGGTGTTTGATCTGCCTTCGCCATTTTCATGTTGTTGTTTTTGTAAGTCGTTCCGTTCCGATGGATTAGAGTTTGCTTTAGTGCTGGTTTGTTTTTGCGTATTTATATAATAATTTTTTTGTTATCATCAATTTTGGTGGATCAATAAAACATAATAATAACCATAAAGTAAGAACGGGATTTTAAATATATATAAGTATATTCAAACAATGTATACAACGGATACGTCAGCTACGATGCTTCATCAACGATATTTCGGCCCTTCTTGGCAAGGGTCCTCGTCAGAAATATCGCTGATGAAGCATCGTAGCTGAGCTCAAAGTCAGCATGGGCTCAAAGAATATATAAATAAGTAATAAAGGGAGGGGGGTGTCTACTTACACTCCAAGTCCAGTCACAAGTGGAAGACACCGGGTAGAGTGAAGAATAGTCGGGGGATTGTATCAGCCATAGCGTTGACGATTTCTTTATGACCGTACACGGTGGGGTGGCAATGCACACTGGTGGCGGCGTCGTGGTTGTGGTCGCCAGAGTCGTTGCTACATGACAAAAAATGTGTTAAATCACAACTCCTACTAAAAATAAATGATCTTTCACTATGAAATGGACCAGAAAAAAAATTCTCGAAACTTTCCATCTGAATTTAGCGATTTTCTTGTTGGCGGTTGACGACTCCACACAGTCTTCCTGCTCTCCGACGCGGCGGCTGGGCGCAAAACATTCGGAAACTGAACGCGCCGTGAATGAAAAGTACGAAAAGTAAGCAAATAAGAGAAGTCAAAAAACAGAAGATTCTCATATCCTTGTGTGTGAAAGAGTGGTCAGCGGACGTCGAAGTTTCTGGCAAACCTTGCGTCGTGTAACGGGCAAACCCGGCGCGGCCGAAAAGTTACTAAAAATTCGCAGGCACAAAACGAAACAATGGAGAAAGATGGGGATTTCAAAAGCTTATAATTCCATAAGGGAGCTAGGTATATTCTAAAAGGCAGAATGAGCAAGAGAGGTCCTTTAACAAGCAGGACCCTTTCTATATTTCATGAGAGCAGATGAATTCGGTCCTCCAAAATCCTGTTTTCTATGAGACTGTTCTTACAGGAAGTCAGTTGAGGTCGGCTGCGATTTCTGGCTTGAACCTGAAGAGGACCATTGCCAAGAAGGGCTGAAACGTCGCTAAAAATAAATCTCAGCCGAATTAAGAGCACATTTAGCGCAGTATAATTTAATTCGATCCAATTTGTACTCCATCTATTTTACTTCGCTCTGGTGTCGCACATGAATGAATCAATGAATGATTTGTTTGCAGATTAAAGCCATCAGTCCATCATGCAACAAAACAAAACAAAAAGTGAACAATCTTGCATGCGCATGTAAACACTAACACACTCTTAATATTTTTAATTTAGCCTGAATACTTTATTAACACTAAAAACACACGGAAGAAGGAGTTGCAGAAGATGAGAAGATGCTACTTTAAGTATGCGAAGCACCTGCTTTATTTGCCATTATACCACAGCCACATGATAATGGAGCGTTTCCAAGTTAAAGATGCAAGCGTGACACTTTTGGAAGTTTCGTCGGCTCTGCCAAAAATCATGGACAACAGGGCCGAGCCAGCACATGACACTCTACATTCTTTCCTGGTCGATGAATGAAAAAGTGTATACTGTATTTGTTGTGTTTTATTTAATTCTTTTATTTTATTTTACATACTCCGCTTTTCAAATGGCGGGTCAGAAATAAATTACTTACTTACTATTATAATCAGATTTATTTGCTAATTACTACTGCAGAGCAATTACAACGTTGGTACGTCCATCATGCACTATGATATAGAACGGGCAAAAAACTGTTGAAATATTCAGGGCTTATTATAGAGGCGAAAGCCTTATTATTGCAATTATATTATTATTACTATTATTCTCTCGATTTTTTTTTTAGAAGCGGATTATAGGACCAAGGTTCACGTACCGGAGGAATGTTTTAAGGAAAGAGGGGAAATTATTTTTGACATTCTGAGCCTGAAGCGGTACTACAATATCACCGAAGTACGGAACTACAAATCGCCCATACATGCCGCCGACAAGTATTCATCTTAGCTGGAAAGAAGAAGAAGAGACAGGTGACTCTAAAATTAAAATGCAGAAGAATCTCTACCCTTTCGACGATCCAATTGAACAGCAAAAAAAGTAGCCGTGTCCAGAACGAAATCACAGCACCAGCTTTAACTACAACCAATTTTCAGAGAAGAAGTTCAGATATTTGAGGAAGAATCTTTAAAGTTTAACTGAAAAGGACAGAGATGGGACAGTCTTGTTACCCCTCACCTATTCACTTAAAGAAGCTTGAAGACCCGATGAAAATGCGTTACTTCGTTGCTCCACTATTCACGAATAATCCATTTTCAGATAGTGGAATTTCCCTGTCAGATTTGTGGTTCTACCTGAGTCATTTGCTTGACGAAAAAGCTTTATGATTTTTTTTTGTTCGGGCACCAAGGAGTCTTCACCAAGCTTATCACCGTCCACTGAAAAGCCGCGTTTGTGTTCAGATTCAACTATTCCGCGTTATAGTAGAATTTGCGCTGTGTGGACAGCCGTAGATATTCTGAACCTCACTACGAGAGCAGATAATGGAAAATCAAAAAATCTCTTAGCAGAATCCAAATAACTCGATGGATTCAACTGAATGATGCAAAAATAAGTTTGCTTTTCAGTTAAACTTTAATTGTTCTAATAAAAAAAAAAAATTAATTGTTGTAAGGAAGAATCTTTAATTGTTTCCACAATTTCATTTTCCAGCTTGAGCGGCTTTCGCCTGAATAGGAACCTTGCCAAGAAGGGCCGAAATATAGCTCCAATAAAATTTAGCTGACTCATCCGTTTTGCGATTCGCAGTCAGCTTGGGCTGAAGGAATATCTAGTCAACTTACTTGTGCAGCGCCGGGAGGCTGCTAAGTCGACGACTACAGCACCCGTTGTGCAGCCCACGGCTTTGACTGCAATCTTGAACTTCCCGACTAGGCTGTCACTTCCTCTGAAGAAAATCTCTAGCGCTGAACCGGTGATGGACACAGTAGCTCCGGTTTTGATACCGCATAAACTAGAAATTAATAAGGCGTTAAAGCACAACTCTTACTAGAAATGATCCTTTCCCTATAAAATGAATCAGAAAAAACATTTTTGGAAATAAGATCACTTTCCACCTAAAACTAGCGATTCTCTTGTTAGCGCTTGTCGACTATGTCCAGCCTTCCTGCTCGCCGACGCGGCGGCTGGGCGCAAAACATTTGAAAACTGACCGTGCCTTGGTTAAAAAGTGGGAAAACTAAGCAAATAAAAGAAATAATAAAAAGAAGATTATCACATCCTTATGGGTGAAAGAGTTGTCATCGGACGTTGAAGATTCCGGCAAACTTTTCGTTGGGTGAAGGGAAAACTCGGCAAGGCTGAAAAAGCGCTCAAAAATCGTAGTTATGAAAAGAAACAATGAAGAAAGGTGGGGATTTTACAAGCTTATATTCCATATGGAGCTAGGTATATTATAAAAGGCAGAATAAGCAAGAGCAGTCCTTTAATTAGTGCGAAATAAGGCCACTAAATATTCAGGGAAAAGTTGTTATTCCAAACTCATGAATACACCGTATTTTCAAATCAACATAAAGTAGAATCTCAATAAACAGAACATCGGACTGACACCCTTACCACTTTGTACTGAAGGATTTGTTCTACCTGCTTCACAAAATAGTAAGTAAGTAAGTAATAAGTAAGTAATTTATTTATGACCCGCCATTTTGAAAAGGCGGAGTAAATGACGAAAATAAAGAAAATAAACAAAACACATATATACACACAGAAAAAGACACTTAATTTTAGCTGATTTTATAGCTGATTTTACTATTTGGACTTTTAGTTTCCTACAAAATTTAAAGCCACAAAATCGAAAATCACATCGAGAATTGTTTGTCAAATTTGAGCCACAGTGCGAGAAACCCAAACTTTGGTGGTGCGGAAACAGATGTTCCAGCCACACAAAACGGTCGGAGAAGCGAGCCACGACTTCTTGAGGGATTGCGGAAAAACGCTTTCAGTTGACGATTTCTGTATGGTATCAAGAACTATTTGTTCTTGATGGGATTTACACAATTTCTTTTCTTTCGCCACCTTTTGTATCTCAAGCCCCGTTCACAAGCATGCCTAGCCAGGCACAGAGGTCTAGGCATCACCGCTCACATCCATGCCTAGGCACAGATTTTGGGCCAGGCAGGGAGTTGATCCAGAACTCGGTGCCTGGCTAAGCTTGGACACGTGCCGAGGCATCTGTGCTTGGCTAGACAATCATGTGAACGCGGCTTTACGAAGAAAAGGGCTTTTCACGTTCTAAGCTAAGTTGTATCGTAATTCCATACAAGCGTGACGTCACACCTATTTGATCTATTTTACCTCAGAAAACGTAAAATAGTAGTTTATTCCTACCGGTGAGTAGCCTATATATTTGAATATATATATATAAAGCCGAGCGACCAGCGAGGCGCCAGTCGCGTTTATAATAATAATAATAATAATAATTCCTTTATTCTCCATAATAGCATAAGAAACACGCTAGCTTCGGATAGTCAATTACATGTTAATATACTTATTTACAACACACTTAAAAAACAGCCTCAGGAATTAAAGTTACGTACAAAATAAGGTACAAATGAAGACAAGTACCGGTCAGTCGAATTTACAGGTGGCAGGCTTAGCTTTGGAAGACCGATTGACCGTGTAAACTGCCTAGTACAGGACTTCGGTCGTAAATCTGACACATATTCAGGCAAAATATCTCTGTGAGTTTCAGACGACAGACATTTGAACCCAAATTTCATCGTCAGGGCATGTCTTCTTTCTTTAAGGGTCGGTAGACATAATACACTAAGACTATCTTCATATGAAACATACTGGGCCCCTAAAATGATTTTGCACGCTCGCTTTTGGATACCCTCGAGCTTATCACTCAGAGTCGAGGTGAGGCCAGGGTGCCACACCGGGCAAGCGTATTCCGCATTTGGCCTAATGTAAGTGCAGAAAATAGACCTCAGTTGCTTGGGAGGAATCGCGAATCGACGTAACGCGGCAAACGACCGTAATAACAGAGCGCATTTCTGAACTATGGCCATGACGTGGGATTGCCATTTCAGGTCGCTCTCAACTGTAACGCCAAGGATTTTAACCTTGTCCTGAACAGTGAGGCCGATATCTTCAACAGGTGGCAATTGACGCTTTAAAAACGACACTCTCATTACAACACTTTTAGGTAGGCTTACTGTTAACTTAACATCATCAAGGTCACGCGTCAGTGTAGAAAATATCTGTGAGAGTGGAGGCTGGGTCGACTGTGACGATAAAATTCGTAGCGCGAGACTGGACAGGTCGTCAGCGAACTTATAACGATTCAACAGACTTTTTAAAACTCGATTAAAAACTATAAGAAAAAAAAACATTTATAAAACGGCCTAGGGACAATCGAATCCTGTATTGGGTCGTGAATCCCGCGACGTCACTAAATACGTCACGACTGTATGGAATTCCAATACAATTTAGTCAAGACCCTTTTCGCCACCAACTCGTAACAAGTTCTGCTTACGTGCTGCTCTCTGCTTCGGACAGGCTTGTAAATTTCATCACAGCACCCACGCAGTCGACATCTTCAGAAAGGATTTCAAACTCCAAGAACGACATGACGTATCGTGTCGTATTTGGGCACTGAAAAGAAAGCATGATACAAACAATATGAAATAGATTCAATGACTGTCAGATTTATAATCAATATCGTTCGTATAGTGAACTAAAGAAAAGATTCCTCCTCTGTCACGAGTTGAACCCTGACAGAGCAAAAAAACACTAGAGAGTTGCGCCAAGACCAATGCTTTCCATGCTTCGCAGACTGGCCATACTCGTAGCGCCACCCAAGACACTTGCGGGATTTAAAGCGAGACAAACTTGCGGGTTTAGAGATTTCTAGTAATGCCAAGATGCGGTATGCACACAGCGAGGAAACATGGGAGGTTGTATCTTTTTTTTGCTGTGTCAGATTATGAAGTTATCAGAGCCAGCCCAGGTGCACGACTGACTGAGTTTCAGTATGGACGTCCTCTATCGCTAGCGGTGCTAGTATCGCTGCTAATCGAGTTTGTGTCACTTTTTCAAGTCTTGGCGCTACTCCTAGTGTTATTTTGCTCTGACCCACGACACGGCTCGCTTTACAATAGCGATTGTGCTGCCAAACGAGCTACGAAGGGGATTGGGAACGCAGTTCACAAACTACTGTTTTCCTAGATAGAAGTGGATTACAGGATCAAAATTCACGTAGCAGGATGGAATGTTTTGTAAATAAAGAGGGAAATCATCTTTGACATTTTGAGCCTGAAGAGGACCCTTGCCAAGACGGGGCAAAATAGAGCTCTTATAAGATTTTGCTGACGTATTCGTTTTGCACTGCCGAACCTATAATAATACATAGATGGCACTTTACACAAGGGACTTGTACGGTGCCCAATGGAGATGACAATGGAGTCCGACAATGGAGTCTTAGACTTCTAAATTATATTCGAAAAATGTTTCTGGATTTTTGGTCGCGGTACAAGTCCCTTGTGTAAAGTGCCATCTATGTATTACTATAAAAAATTTCCGTGACATGGGGATGTGAACTGGTTAGATGAATTTGCCTTCGGGCGGGATCACTGTTCCTATGGCCGGCTTCTACCTGACTATTGTAGTGGTTTGCGAACTCTGTTCACAAGCCCCTCGGTAGCTCAGATGGTAGAGCGACTGCCTTGTAAGCAGAGGGTCCTGGGTTCAAATCCCGGCTGAGGAGCATTTTTGTCTATCAGTTCACTACTTATAAAACTGCCAAACCTGATTCGCAGTCAGCTTGGGCTGAGTAAATATTTAAAGAGGGAAATTTTACGAGGCATCTGTTAAGGGTGAAAAACATTTCTTAAAAGTTTAAGAATCCTCTGTCGAAGCCTCATCGAGAAATCCAAACAAACCAAAACACTGGAGGCCCCCACGATACCATTTTTAGTTTTCAGCTGATTAAATTTACACTCTCAATTTGGGCAAGCATTTCTCAGTTAACTATGCAGAGGGCTCACGGTCACTGAAAACTCTGGCGGATTTTACGAGAATGTTCGGTCCAGAGCAAAGTAACAATACGGAGTACCGCCAAGACCTATGCGTTCCATGCTTCGCAGACTGGCCATACTCGTAGCGCCACCCAAGACACTTGCGGGATTTAAAGCGAGACAAACTTGCGGGTTTAGAGATTTCTAGTTAAGCTAAGACACGGTCTGCAGACATCGAAGAAACAGGGGAGGTTGTATATTTTTTTGCTGTGTTCAGAATTTTAAGTTATTGGAGCTGCGCTGGTGCACGACTGATAGAGTTTCAGTAGGGATGTTACTCCTTAGTGTTACTCTGGTTCGGTCTCTGCAGAGATCCTTGACACTACTTACGTTCCGCAACTAGCAGCTGATCAAAACACGACCGTTTCGGTACCAGGCTAACACATTTTTTCGAGATTTCAGTGACGACCATTTTTCTAAAATTGGCGAGTCGAATAGTCAGAATTAATTTTCGCACGTGTTCCCTTCAGAGATGGCCGAACCTGATCAAGAAAGGATTTTAACCCGAATCCGAATACAGGGCTAGGTACGAATCCGATTCCGAATCCACCATTTCATGCTGAGGATTCGAATACGGAATCGGATCCAAAATATGTACATAGTTACGCATGTACCAATCGAGTCACCAATCACAGAACACCTTGTCAGCGCAACGTGAGTAATGATAAAAATCTCTGACTTGACCGAAGTTCTTAGAAAAGTCCGACACAGTTTTCAGAGCGACGGTGAGCCCTCTACCTGGTTAACTGAGAATTGTCTTTTCTACGCACTACTTGCTATGACTGCCTCAGGGGCAAAGCGAAATAAAACTAGGGAGTAGCGCCAAGACTTGAAGAAAGTGACACACTTGAATAGCGCCACCGGCGATAGAGAACGTCCCAACTGAAACTCAATCAGTCGTGCACCAGCGCTGGCTCCAATAACTCCATATTCCGAAAGAAGCAAACAAAAAAAATACAACCTCCCTTTTTTCTCTATGTGTAGAGACCGCACCTTAGTTTTAGGAGAAATTTCTAAACTCGCAAGTTTGTCTCGATTTAAATGCCGCAAGCGTAGGCGGAGATGCTATGAGTATGGCCCATTTGCGAAGCATGGAGAGCATAGATCTTGGCTCTACTCCTTAGTGTTATTTTGCTCTGCTCTACCTGGTTAACTGAGAATATAGCTTTTCCCATGAACTACTTGCTATCACGTGCTGAGTGCCTCACGTGCGAGTGTAGATCAGCAATAAAACAATGCCTCTGAGCGTGTTCCACACTACTTACCATAGTTACTACAGGAGACGTCACGGATACTGACTTCTTGGGGTCAAGGGTGGAACGCACTTTTCTATTTTCGACAAAATATCGGGCTGCGGACTGATCAGGCCAATCACGGCACAAAGATTCGCAGTTACCACGCTTACTATGCTCCAGAGCGTGGTAAGCCAACAATTACTATTAGTTACTATTTTGAGAAGGTTGGAACGGTCAGCGTGGTAACTTTTCACGAGGTTGGAACGAAAATAATAACTAACAGTTACTATTGTTAGAAGGATGGAACATGCTCTCTGAACTGTCAGAAGTTTCATAACAGACAAGAAAAGCATGCGCGGTTTCAACAGACAGTGCGTAACAGACAAAACTTGGGATGTTATCTCTTGTGTTGGAAAACGTTGTACGTGAAATAATATACAGGACAAGCACTGCTAGGAAAAGCCAAACAAGCATCTATTGACTTTTTTTGTTTGTCGTCATGATGTCGGAAAATTCAGCAGATGATTTTTGGCAATTTTCGGCTTTTCCTGATGGCAACACTTGTAATGCATAACATTTTCAAACACAAGAGACAACATACGAAGTGTTGTCTGCTACGCATTGTCTGTTGAAACCGCGCATCCTTCTGTTGTCTGTTATGAATCTGACAGTGTGGTTCTTTAAAAGGGGGCACTTCTGCTTTAAGACACTACAGCGGAATCACCTTCGTAACTTCAGACTTTCCACATTACGTCTTGAACGTTTTAGTCAGATGGAATCGTAAGTTGTGATTTTAGCTACGGCCTGGAGGGACCTTTGCAAAGAAGTGGCGAAATGTCGCTAATTCAGACGACTGTTCCGTTTAGCACCACAAAAGACGATTCATCATCACTACTGACGAATGACTGAAGGATTCAGTGTGAAATACAAGTAAATCCTACTTACGGTCCATGTAATGTCGCAAGTTGAGGACACAGGGTAAGTCGAACTGAAGTCCGGTGATTGCATGATCCAAAGCGATGCTGACTTCTGAATGATGGTACAAGGCGGTGTCTCTATGCATGCTGGTGTAGTTGGTGCATCGGTAGTCACAAGTTCGGTAGCTATGGAAAAAATAGTAAATGGCGATGAAGAGTCATGGACGAAGACCAAAGTTCCACGGTAAAAAGCTTCATACGACAATGGAATGATCTGTTGCTAATACATGTAATCAGCGATAGTCATATTAGCCATTAATGGGCCGATGAAGGTACGTGTAATCGATTATTTTGCACAAAACTTCCTTCCTGATAGTTCGTCGGGTCGCTGAGTCTGCTCAGTCCATTCCCACTAATGAACTACAGAATTAGGATAATCAGTGGCTGGCTGATTGGTCTAGTGATACGTCGTCTCCGGCATCTACATATAAGAGTGTATGTAGGAGAGGTGGAACAGCTCCCACTCTAGATTACATGAGTGCTGCGTCCTATATAGGCTACATGACTGACGACGCTAGCAATACTTATTCGCATAATGCCCGGGCCCCACTTCGCATACCTGTTCGTAAATCGATTTTTAGACGTTATTAAGACCGGTTTTTAGCGATTTTTAGACGTTCCTCTCTCAACCCGTTATACAATCTGGAGGGGACGGAAAAATCCTTCTCCCCTTTTTAATTCGTTATGAACAACCAATGAGAGAGGAGCATCCTAAACGTCTTAAAAATCGGTCCTAAAAACGTCTAAAAAACAAATTACGAAAAGATGAGGTGTGTCCGGTGGGGCCTGGGCATAAGCTCTCCACTACAAGTTTATATACGGGTGACATTCTTCCCCTTTTAGAAGTTTCCGCAAGATGACGAGGGGCTGCCATGAAAAGTAGGCGGTGCCCTGCACGATGTAATTCGGACAAGTTGAACACCGATAGGGTCTTATCTCTGATTGGTTCTCGACGGCCACGACTTGCGAGAATAAGAAAAGTAACGAAGCGTGGCGCTTTTCTGCGAAAAGACTCTCCCTGAGGATAGAGCAGCAGATACAGGGCAGAACAACGAAAACGACTGCGAAAGATGGAACAATGCTAGTAGGTAAAGTAAGTAAAGTATTGTTAATAAAGTAGTAAAGTAAGTAAAGTATGTTTCATTTAGAACAAAACGGAGTAAAGAAGAAAATAAAGAAAAAGAAGAGAAACTTCAGGCACAACACAGATACAGACACATGACATTTTACATAACAGTTACGCAATCAAGAACTATAAAAGTGTTTAAGCCAGGGGTGGTTCCTGGGGTGTTGGTGATCTGGCTATTGAGATGCAAGTAGTGATGACTTAGAAATTTAGCTCGTACAAGAGGTTCTTACTTGGGCAAGGGACAGGTGGGTCCAGGTCGGTCACCTCAGCTCCAGTAATGCAGCCGACTGCTTTGACAGCAATACTGAACTTTCCAGCGATGTTGCTGCCACCTTTGAAGAATATTTCGAGAGCAGATCCCTGGATGGACACCGTTGCGCCGGTCTTGAGGCCACAGAGTCTAGAATTTATAATGCACAGTGAAAAGTCTTCGTACCTATCTTTCTTCAGTTTTATCCCCTCCTTTGCTTCCCTATGTAAGAGAAATTAGTAAGTTATTATTCGTTACCCCGTTGTCTATTATCCCAATCGTTATTTTTTATATTGTTTGTTCTCAGTATTTATATGTAATTCGACCACTTTCTATTCTATGTTGAAAATTTTGGTTAGTTTTTAATTTATGTTTGGATTCACCACCTGCTATTCGGCCAGTCCGTAATTAGTGTTGAAATGAAACTGAATTTAATTGAAGAACTGACGTAATCTTGAAGCTGAAGAGCTCATCTGAACCAAGTTTCTTCACACGATTCAATTGCTGCTTATATCTGGACTTCGTAGCTGGATCATTGGCTGACCCAGAGGTCTGCTTTGAAGAAGCTGAATGGTCTGAAGATCAGTATAGTAGCATCAGACAGACCAAGTTTCTTCACACGATTCAATTGCTGCTTATATCTGGACTTCGTAGCTGGATCATTGGCTGACCCAGAGGTCTGCTTTGAAGAAGCTGAATGGTCTGAAGATCAGTATAGTAGCATCAGACAGACCATTCTGTCCGACACTGGGTTGAGTTTGCCGGTTTGAGTTCTCAGTTCATCTGATGACACGAGCAGGCACAATATCGTTTACTGTCCCTTCTGTCCCATCTTTTAGGTGGCTGGGCATTAATATTGCTAATAGTCTAAGATCTTTCTGTTCCCGGCTAATTTCCGATTCCAGGTTGAAGATTCAAGTTGGTTACTCTAGGATTGTTGGAAACAGAGGAAAATATAATCGTAAAGCTTTATCTAAACTATGTTCGGTTTTTTTGCGATCATTCAGTTTTATACCTTACCCTCTGATAAAAAAGAAAGATATCCCTTCTTTGCGTGTCCAGTATTTTCCGTTTTGTAAATTCCTTCTTTTCCTCCCTCATTGGTACCGTAATAGGAAGATTAAATTTGGGATGAATGACGTTTTCGCGAAAGTTGCCATACTGAGCGGAAAGCTTTCTGATATCAACGCAAGCCAGTCGCCACCGTTTCACGGTCTTAAATTGTTTATTTCTCGTAGTTTATGTTTCTCTTTTTATTCTTTGTTCTTGAGTTAGCCAGATGGGTCCCGTTTTCGTTTTCCTGGGGTCCTGTTTTCGTTTGCCAGAAGGGTCCGTGGCAATGGGTTCGGGGGCCTGGGGTCCCGTTTTAGAGAGGACCGAGATAAATGCGTCAAATACATCAATAATGCTCACTCCATGCACAACGGAGAACAAACAAACTCTCTGAATGGAAAGTAGGTATGGGTTAACAGATATGGTGTTAAAACACAAATTATAAATGGACTGTCTGGGCTGACCGATGTGGTTAGACGAACTGAGAATCTCAAACCTGCAAACTCAACCCAGTGTTATATTTTCGTTGTATTCTTCATTTACTCCGCCTTTTCAAAATGGCGGGTCATAAATAAATTACTTCTTCTTCTTCTTTTTCAGTGTGGCATCGGATCGGAGTTGTCCACTTTGCCTTTTCACGTCTGGGCAATGTTGCCATGCTACTTATATAGACTCAAATAGGTCTGCTAAAAGGATATGATTGCCTTGAAGATTGAGGCTTCGGCTGAAGGGGAGAGCGATGTGCTCCGTATGGAGTCGGTTGAAGTATTGAGATGGAACTTCTTAAACAGGGAGACAGCTTGGGATCTATGGATGTTCAGATGTATTTGTTGATGGAAACACTGGAAGAGTACATGGTCCAGTGTTTCGTTCATTGTTTTGCAGAATCTGCAGAGAGGTGAGGTCGGGGGATGGCCGTCCATCGTGGGGATCTTGAAGGCGTAGGCTGAGTGGTTCAGCCCTGTTGCTCCTGCTCGTATCCGATGGTAGAGTCTGCTTTCAGTTTTTCCTCGGAATGGGGAAAACTTTGGATGAGGCTTTGATGCTAAAGCGCACTGGGAGCGTATGCGTAGAACGTCTCGCAGGGGTGTTGGGTGGTTTCGTAGTTGTCGGGCTGATGTCGCCTCTTTAGCCGCTTTGTCCGCTTCTTCGTTCCCTCGTATCCCCATGTGGCTGGGAATATACTGGAGTGAAAGGGAGCAGCCCTTATTGAAGAGTTCGTTCGACAAATGGACTGTCATGTGGACATCAATATCTTCGTTTTCGCATCCAGGGTTAGCTAACAACTGGAGGGCTGACATCGAGTCTGAGTAGATCACTGCTTCGATGGGGGTGGTGGGAAGCCTTAAACAGGGTCTCAATTGCCAGATTTATTCCTCTGATTTCTGCTGACATGATGCAAAGGTGGGCAGGGAGTTTTTCAAGGGCTATGATGTTCAGTTCTTCAACCGTCCACGAAGATCGGGAAGTGATTTTTGTGGATGTTACTTACTTACTTAGTGTCGCACAGAATGGTCTCCCACGGGACAAGCTAGGTCCGTAGTTGCGCGGACAAATTACGTACGTGAACGAATGCAGTATAAAAAGCCATTTCGCGGCATAATTGCGGTATGCGGTATAATCAAAATTTTATACGGCATTTCCCTCGGAAGCTTCTCAGCTTCATTTTATTCGAGCTATATTCGAAAATTAGCTTGACAAGCTAATTTTCCAGCTTGAGCGGCTTGAGCCTGAAGAGGACCCTTGCCAAGAAGGGCCGAAATATGGCTCGAATAAAATGTAGCTGACTTATCCGTTTTGCACCATCAAATATGATTCGCAGTCAGCTTGGGCTGAAGGACTATCGTTTTCGATGAGCTTCCGGCGGCACTTTCAGTAAAAAAAAAAAATGCATTCCAATACAGTTAAAGGACCCCTCGCACTATTTACTCTTCAACCTACAGTATTTGAAAATCTTTGAATACTTTAAAACTAGGCTGTGCTTTCAACAAATAACCCACGGTTTTGGATGTTTTAAGCCATTTCCGAGACCCGTTGACTAATATCGAAAACAGGGAAACAATTTAAATAATCGGTTTTTCTGATGGAAAAAACTCCTTACAGACAAACGTCGACAGCGTGATACACATCGAAGGTGCAAAACACGGCGAGTGAGAAAATCAGCGTGGTTTTGTTAGAGGGGTTAGGAGTGACTGGAAGTGGGTTGCGTTATTAGTATAGGTAAGGCAGGTCCTTTAAATCTGATAATCTGATGAACTTGGTGAGTTTTACGATTGCTTCGTATCTTTTCTAGTTTATTTTCTACAAAACGACCATTTTCGGGGCCGGTAGACCCATTAGTCTAACATGATGAAGTGGATAAAAATTCTTACGTGCTGCTCTCGGTTACGGAAAGACTGGTGAACTTCATCACAGCATCAACGCAACCAACATCTTCGGAGATGATCTCGAAGTCCAAGAAGGATATGACGTATCTTGTTACATTCGGACACTAAAATAAAATAAAACAAACTGAGAACCAGTTCAGGACGTTAGGAGGAAGAACGAAGTAGAAGGGGAACCAAATTTCGTCAAGCTTTCCGGCCAATTTCTTCTTCGTGATTTCTTCAAGCCAAAATACTTGCCGTAAACCTGAAGCTGAAGAAATCGTTAGAATCCTCCCCTATTCAAGGGATATCAGATCAGGTTGCAAAATCGCGAAATACTTGAATGTGCATTTGCAAGAAAACAAAAAAAATCTGTCTTGCTGTCACTGAACAGAACTGGTCAGAACTGAGAACTGGACAGAGCTGGTCTGGACGTGACTGGTCAAGTCGGGCCAGAGCTTCTCGAAAGACATCTGTCGATGATATTTCCATACCCCCACTCATGGGATGCTGAAGCAAATGACTGGATGCTGGAGCATAAACGGGGCAAATCTCTCATCCGACTTCGCAGTGCGTGATTCTGTAAATGTTTTCAAAACCCCTTGCACAGACTCTTTGCCAAAAAATGTCTAATTTACACACGAACTTTGTTGCGGCCCATCACCTATTTTCTGAACTGGATTATTATTACTAGTTGTTGAGCAATCAGAAAGACGTTAGTGCGAGGGCTAAGAAGAAACTTGTGCTATTGATCCCTTGGGTTCGGGCATGGTTCCAAACCGGAAAAAAAAACGTTCCTTCGGAAGAGAAACAAATAGGTATTATACTCACGCTCCATTTCCAATCACAACTCGAGAGGAGGGGATACGTGCTCGCGTAGTCGGGTGACTGCATGAGCCAAAGGGATGAAGACTTCTGAATGACTGTGCAGGGAGGAACGTCGGAGCAAACCGCTGTGGTTACAGTAGTAGCTTCCTCAGTTGTTGCTAAAATAAACAAAATGTCGGCTCAAGTTCTAGTTTATCAAATCTTGGCCCTACATGTTTCTAACGTGAGCTACAGCCGGTAACAATTTTGATTTCAACCGCCTCGACAAGCCTTGAAGACACTCATTTATACCATCAGCCCCTAACACAAAGCCCGTTGCACCCCCTTCCTTCCGGTGGCTTACAGCCTGGTCAGGAAAAGAATAGTTGAGTTTTTGCAGATACCATGGTATCCGTTACCACGGTAACTGGATCTGCTATTACTCATTTTGGCAATTACCGTGGTATCTGATACCACGTTCTAAGTCGTGTTCGCGTTACCGTTGGCAGATACCACGGTAACTGTAAAAACAACTTTTGACCGTGGTATCATATAGCACAATAACTGCGCAAAAAATACAATGGTATCCGTTACCACAGTAACTGGATCTGCAATTAGTCGTTTTGGGAATTATCGTGGTATCTGATACCACGGTCTAAAGTCGTTTTCGCGTTGCCGTTGACAGATACCACGGTAACAGCAAAAACAACTTTTGACCGTGGTATCCTATAGCACAATAACTGCGCAAAAAATACGATGGTATCCGTTACCACAAGAACTGGATCTGCAATTAGTCGTTTTGGCAATTATCGTGGTACCATGGTATCCGTTATCACGGTAACTGGATCTGCAATTAGTCCTAATGGCAATTACCGTGGTATCTGATACCACGGTCTAAAGTCGTTTTCGCGTTGCCGTTGACAGATACCACGGTAACAGCAAAAACAACTTTTGATCGTGGTATCATATAGCACAAAAAATGCGCAAAAATACGATGGTATCCGTTACCACAGTAACCGGATCTGCAATTAGTCGTTTTGGCAATTATCATGGTACCATGGTATCCGTTACCATGGTAACTGGATCTGCAATTAGTCCTTTTGGCAATTACCGTGGTATCATATAGCACAATAGCTGCGCAAAAAATACGATGATATCCGTTACCACAGTAACTTGATCTGCAATTAGTCGTTTAGGCAACTATCGTGGTATCACGGTCTAAAGTCGCTTTTCACATTTAGCGTGCGTGGTATCTTAATATCAGATACCACGGTACGTTGCCAGATACCACGGTAACTGCAAAAACAACTTTTGACCGTGGTATATGTAAGGGTCGAAGTATTTGAAGTGAGAATTACTAGGGAGGAGTGGCTACTAGAAAAGATCGGAAGTACAAATATGGGGGATATCCATAAGGTGGCTAGATTCCTCCGCGTTGGCTTGTCCCATAGAGAGCGTTTTTTGTAGTTTGTTGTGTTTTCTTTTTGTTTTGTTGCCATGACCCCATGGGTTTTTTCGTGCAATAAATTCGTTCATTCATTCATACCATAGTATCTGCAATAACGCAACTAATACCAAAGCGATAGGGTAGGGGTAGGTATAGGTATCCGAACAGTACACTGCACTTTTACAAATAAAGTAACGTTCTGGATAATATCAGTAGTTGCGTTTTTGCTGATACCATGGTATCTGTTACCACGGTCTAAAATCGTTTTGCAGTTATCGTGGTATCTGATACCACGGTCAAAAGGCGTTTTTGCAGTTATCGTGGTATCTGGCCAGTTATCGTGGTATCAGATATTCACATACTACGGTCCGACCGTGGTAACTGGCCGTGGTATCTGAAAAGTCATCTCACTTTCATCAAATTTTGTCAGATTGGTGAGAAAGAAGTTTAGCATTTAGTGATGTAACTGGATATCTGTTTTTCTTTTGGGATGACTTCGAAAAGTGCAATTTCGGCAATAGTCGTTTTTGCAGAGCACCGTGTATCAGATACCACGGTTACTGCAAAAACGACTAACTGCAGATCCAGTTACCGTGGTAACAGATACCATGGTATCAGAGCAAACGCAACTAGTGTTTATGACTCATGGTCGGCTGTTACACCGTTAGAAGTTTGATAACACTTAACAGAAGGATACGCAATTTCAACAGATAAAACTTTGGACGTTACCTACAAGTGTTACAAAATATTTGAACTGAAATGGACTGAATTTTATCTATAACCCGTCTAGGTAGAGACGGAGTATAAGTAAGTAAGTAAGTAAGTAATTTATTTATGATCCGCCATTTTGAAAAGGCGGAGTAAATAAAGGTATGGTTAAAACAAAAAAAAAGAAGAAGAAACGTACAAATATGTTTTAACGAAACAACACAACAACACTAACTAAATTTGACGGTGGAAAACGGATAAGTCAGCTACATTTTATTAGACCTATATTTCGGCCCTTCTTGGCAAGGG
This sequence comes from Branchinecta sandiegonensis, assembly GCA_030848855.1. Taxonomy (NCBI): domain Eukaryota; kingdom Metazoa; phylum Arthropoda; class Branchiopoda; order Anostraca; family Branchinectidae; genus Branchinecta; species Branchinecta sandiegonensis. The sequence goes on along the minus strand of JAUPMV010000021.1, from coordinate 13,046,093 downwards.
TCCTCTTCAGGCTCAAGCCGCTCAAGCTGGAAAATGAACTTGTGAAAAAACAATTAAAGATTCTTCCTTAAATATCCGATTTAATAAACTTCTTCTTTGAAAATTGTTTGGACTTAAAGCTGGTCCAGAAGGGGTACAGAAGGGCCGAAATATAGCTCTGATAAAATGTAGCTGACTTATCCGTTTTGCACCGTCAAATATGATTCGCTGTCAGCTTGGGCTGAAGGAACATCTAAGACTAACCAAAATAATTAAAAGTCGGTAAACCGAAACACCATGGACCTCCGTGGGTGACTACAATTGTACCGTGTTCTTCAAAACTGTGCTAACTACATTCTCATAATTTTGGGCCAGTTTTGTGTATGCCATCTGCATGAAAAAAGTAGGAACTCAGAAAGTTAAAACTGATCTACCTGTTAGATGGTGCTCAAGTCGTCATCTAACACTTAGCACAATTTAACAGAATACCAAATCATGGTGGGTTTACACACTGCGTAAAATCCGAGCGTATTTTGAAATCCGAGCGTATTTTACGCATGTGTTGAGCTTGAAAACATTTCTAGCAATATGGACGTATTTAGATACGAAACGGACCGAATTTTCAAATACGTCCGTATTGCTAGAAATGTTTTCAAGCTCAAAACGTGCGTAAAATACGCTCGGATTTCAAAATACGCTCGGATTTTACGCAACGTGTAAATGGATCATCAGCTATGTTCTTTCCAATGGTATAGTTAACTCAGTTTTCAAGAAAATTTCAGTTAGCATAGTTAGAAAGTTAGATAGTTAGTTAGATATATAGATATATAGATAGATAGTTAGATAGTTAGAACACGGTACAATTTTGCTTCACTCTGCTGGTGGATCTCAGTCCAGCCGCCGACGGATCAGCTATATATATCCGTTACCGTAGCAAGTGCTATTTTTTCGTTAAAATTTTTTTCGTTAAAAGTAACATTGCAACCCGCGTGTAGTACCTATCATTAGCCACAATCCTTTAATCCAGTCAAGCACGAAACAGTAACAGCTAGAAAATGTACGGTTGGCTCCGGATTCCGGCTGAACTATCCAATTCGATCCGAAATCTAACAGCTGAGCCATGTTCAGTCTGCCATATTACCACTATGTAGATCCGCCAGTCATTGCCATTTTGGCCGTTCTTAAGTTTCAGGTTTTACCGGATTCAAGCCGAATTATTCGTCCAGGCCAAAAGCTAAAAGCGAATACTAATATAACATCCCGATAAAAAGTTTATCTGAAAATAGTAGTATGAAGTTGTACGAAAAAGTGGCATGCAGTACGAACCGATGCCACGACATGCTTCTATGTCAAGGCTACCGTGTTACTGCATGCTACTATTAGCAAGACTGGATGCTACTATAGCAAGACAGGAAGCTACTGTATACTACTGCTTAAGACTGGCCCAGTCTGAGGCACACTAAATGATAGTTTTCTTTACTACTACATATCAATACATGCAAATGTTTCGTACAGCTATCATCTAACTACGCAGGCTACAAATTCTTCATCGGGATGGTATTTCCCCCCCCCCCCCCCCCCCCTATATCGGTTTCCTAATAAAATTTATCGCGCAGTTAGCGTCGTTCCGAGTTTTAGTTCGTACCAGATTTCGGTCAAACCCTCATTAAAGGACCCCTCGCACTATTTACTCTTCAACTTCCATTATTTTAAAATATTTGAATACTTTAAAACTAGGCTGTGCTGTAACTAGTGGCCCGCACACTCTGGGAAAATTCTAGGTCTCCTAGAAAGATTGCCATGGGTTTCGAACCTAATTTCACCCAGCCTTATAGGAGACGCACGACCTAACTAAACCGTCAGTTGTTGTTCGAATTGCTTACACACTGGTCAGAGTGATGGTATTAGCGTTGGGTCGTGTCGTGGTTTATAAGGTATGGTTCAGGTCTTTGTTTAAGGTCTTCACGTCTTTGCTTCAGGTCTTTACTGCAGTTTCATAAGTAGTGTTCAGTGCTTTCGGGTTATTCAGTTTGGGCAGTTTAGTCTGGTCCCGGTTAGATGATTTAACGTTGGTTGAGATAGTTTGGAGAAAAATGAAAGGAGCTGCAGCAACCCTTCTCCAGGATGTAGCAGTTGAAGCTCGTATTTCTAATATGGTCGTCAATACGGATAAATCGGCCATAGTTACTTTTTCTTTCTTTAAGAGCCGGCGAGAGTTTCATCCTGGCGTTGAAGATGGCCTAGTTGTGCCTCAAATTACACTTTTAGGGGTAACCCTCACGTCTGACTTGACTTGGAAGAAAGACACCAACCAACTGGTGAAAAAGTCAAACGGAGCGATTTCAGTCATCAAAACCCTTACCAAATTCAGCGTTCCTGAAGAGCAACTGGTTGTTCTGTACTGTACTTTTGTCAGAAGCATCTTGGATTACGCGTGTCCTGTATGGCATTATTGCCTGACAAATGATGATTCGAAAGCATTTGAGAGTATCCAGAAATGAGCTCTCCGTATTATTTATAGAGGGCCAAGGATGCCTTATTGTTATTTCCTAAGTCATTTTGGACTTCAGACTTTACATGAAAGGAGGGAAAAACTTTGTTTAAATTTCGGCTAAGTTCAAAGGAACATCCCACTCTACTCACTCTTCCCCCACCTCCCTTCGAACCTGAGCGCCCAGGGCCAGAGAGAGCTTGTGCTGAGCGAGTTCCAAGACTGGCTCCCCCACGTTGCCGCACTGAGCGATATCGGAATAGTTTCGTCCCAAAATTTGTTGAAGTTTACAACAAAACACTACCGCAAGGGTAGTAATAACATTAGGTTTTTTTTGGGTTTTTATGGCACTTGCAGCTCCGCTCAAGTGCCATATACCGATCACTTTTCGGTCTGTCGGTTGCCAGGCCACTCATCTCGAGTTACGGTACTTCCAAAAGTGCTAGGACGATGAAACTTGGCAGGCATATTAGGGACACTACCAAACTAACTTTGAGACAGTCACTTTCCTGATTCGACATCCATGGGGGGAGTGGAGGGAGGGGGAATCCGGAATATTGACGTATTTTTAACTTTTGAACGGGGAATCAGATCTTAATGAAACTTAATATTTGGAAAGACCTCATGTCTCAGATGTCCCATTTCAAGTCCGGAATGGATCCGGTGACTTTGGGGGGAGTTGGAGGGGGGAACCGGAAATAGTGTGACATGTTCAGAGTGGATGGATCTGGATGAAACTTGGTTGGAAGAACAAGCACAAGCCCCAGATACATAGTTGACAAGACCAGATCGGATCCGAGCGCTGTGGGGGGAGTTGGAGGGAGGGTTCCGGAATTCCGGTGATCCCGACTTAAGATGCTTACACATGTGCTAGGACGATGAAACTTGGCAGGCATATCAGGGACCCGACCAAACTGACTTGGAAACACGTCACTTCCCCGATCCGACCACCGTGGGGGGAGTGAAGGGTGGGGGAATCCGGAATATTGACGTATTTATAACTTTTGAACGGGGAATCGGATCGTAATGAAACTTGATATTTGAAAATAGTTCGTGTCTCAGATGCCACACTTCAAGTCCGGAATGGATCCGGTAACTTTGGGGGGGGGGGGGGTTAGAGGGGGAACCGGAAATCGCGTGGCATGTTCAAAGAGGACGGATCGCGATGAAACTTGGTAGGAAGAACAAGCACAAGCCTCAGAGACAGAGCTGACAAGACCAGACCGGATCCGAGCACAGTGGGGGGAGCTGGAGGGAGGGTTCAGGAATTCCGGTCCCGACTTAAGGGGCTTACACATGTGCTAGGACGACGAAACTTGGCAGGCATATTAGGGACGCAACCAAATAGCTTCGAAATAGTCGTCCAACCACCATCCAACCAACAATCCAACTACCAAGGGGGAGTGAAGGGAGTGAATCCGAAATATTGACGTATTTATAGCTTTTGAACGGGGAATCGGATCCTAGTGAAACTTAATGTTTGGAAAGACCTCGTGTCTTAGATGTCACACTTCAGGTCCGGAATTAATCCACTGACTTTGGGGGGGGGGGGGGAGTTGGAGGCGGGAACCGGAAATCGTGTGACATGTTCAGAGTGGATGGATCTGGATGAAACTTGGTGGGAAGAACAAGCACAAGCCCTAGGTACATAGTTGGCAAGACTGGACCGGATCTGAGGAATGTGGGGAGAGTTGGAGGAAGGGTTCCAGAATTCCGGTGATCCCGACTTAAGATGCTTACACAGGCGCTAGGGCGATGAAACTAGGCAGGCATATTAGGGACCGACCAAACTAATTTGGAAATTATCATTTCCGCGATCCAACCACCGTGGGGGGAGTGGAGGGAGGGGGAATCCGGAATATTGACGTATTTACAACTTATGAACGGGGAATCGGATCTCAATGAAACTTGATATTTGGAAAAACCTCGTGTATCAGATGTCCCATTTCAAGTGCGGACAGGATCCGATCAATGTTGGGGAGTCGGGGGGGGGGGGAGCGGAAATTTTGTGACACGCTTAGAATATAGCGATTGGGATAAGACTTGGTGGGAAGAAGAAGCACAAGCCCTAGATACATAGCTGACAAGACGGGACCGGATCTGAGGACTGTGGGGAGAGTTGGAGGGAGGGTTCCGGAATTCCGGTGATCGCAGTTTAAGGTAGACTACTTCCAGATGTGCTACGACCATGAAACTTGGCTTGAACATTAGAGACTTGACAAGATTGGCTTAAAAATTGCCACTTCCCAGATCCGATCATCGCTTAAAGTACTCATCTTAACCGTAAAGTAAAAAAAAATACTTTTGAGCAAAACCTACATTTTCGTGATCCCCATGAGCCCATGATCATTTGTGCCTCAAGGGTTTTGATTACAGATGAATTTCTAGCGCCCTTAAAGTGCGCATCATCACAGCCAAGTGCAATTTTTTTTTTTACCAAACGACATATTCTCAAGGGTTCATCGTCATTCTTATTTACCACGTCTTGCAAGTGCCATATGAGCTTCCAGCTCTTGTTTTTTTTTATCAATGTATGACCATGATTATTGTTATTGTTTGTATACCGTATCATGTCAAGGTTTATTGTATGTATAGTATACTGATATTAGTGTTTTGTTCCGATCTGTTGAAAGTTATAATTTGACGAATACGATTATTTTTTATTTTATATAGCTTCATCTGTTGACTAAGTAAGTACGCTATTTGGCATTGTGCGACGATTTGTGCTTATGTTTTAAATAAATCAATTTCAATCAATCTCTTCTCTTCATTTAAGACAAAACACAAAACAGCGTTCTGAGGTTTTCTCTTGGATGGTCTGGGTAAAGGGTTTACCGCGGACCATCGGTACACTGTACACGCCACAGAAACCCATCTCGGCTACCATGCTATCAGTTACTGGCAAAGCTCGGTTTTCCAATCAAGAGGGGCGTTACAGTGCTTTTAACAAATAACCCACGGTTTAGGCTGTTATAAGCCTTTTCCGAGACCCGTTGACCTGTAGCGAAAACAGGGAAACAATTACATAACCAGTTTTTCTGATGGAAAAACTTCTCGCAGACAACCGTCGACAGCATGATACACATCGAAGGTAGCAAAACACGGCAAGTGAGAAAATCAGCGTGGTTTTGTCAGAGGGGTTAGAATGTACCGTATGAAATTGGGGTTTCCCGGTTTAGAAATATATGGAATGATTATGGAAGTAGGTTGCGTTAGTATTATAAGTATGACATGTCCTTTAAGGACTAACAGGTTTCGATGTGAGTGACCTTTCCGGTCCTAGGAAAGGTAAGGAAACCCAAGCGGGAGAGAGAGACTTACTTGGGCAAGTCGGCGGCGTCAAATCGACAACTTCTGCACCACTCCCGCAGCCGACGGCCTTCACTGCTATGCTGAACCGACCAGCCAATGAACTGCTTCCTCTGAAGAAGATTTCTAGGGCAGACCCCGTGATGGATACAGTAGCACCAGTCTTTATACCACACAAGCTGCAACAGAAGTGGGCCTGAAATTATGGCTCCGGCAAAACAGCTTTATGGCCGTGCAATTCTCCTTACCTGTTCGATTCTTGGCAAAATGTTTGGCACAAACAATGTTTTTCTATTGTAGTTCGTTGCAGATTTAGTAGGCTAATTTATCTTTAACGGTCAGCTGCTTGTTAGTACGTGTGTGTGAGTTTGATTGACATGTTGTTGTTCCTTTTTATACACTACTCTTCAGTTTTGAAGGATTCAAACAAATAATAATAATAATAATAAAAATCTTGAAAACGCTTCAAGTTAATGGCAATGATCGAGTCGAGGCACTGGTTGTTTTGGGTATTTCAAAATTCTTCAGAATTTCTTCTTTTGTCCCGAGTCTCATCAATCCTTTTCTTATTCTCTTCTTTGGCCCACAATGAACCTAAATTAGGTTAAATTCCTTGCCGCCCTAACCTTGATTTCACAGATTATAAACAACATCCCTCCAAACTTAACTGCACAAAATCTACGAACTGAGTCACACGAGTAGAGTTACTTGTCACCATTTAGAGGCCTATTCTCGCCGTTCCCCGAGGACTCCTCGGGGAATCGAAGGGAATGCCGAGAATAGAGGGAATCACTCTACGGGTACTCCGCGCACAGAAACAGCGAGAACACGGGGAATGCTTCCAAATGGATTTTGTTCAAAACAAAAATTTTGCAGTTGACGAAGTTAGTCTGGATCCACTTTATTCTTTGTTTTGTTTATTCTGTTTGTTTTTAATTGATGTTACATTGCAACAACACCAGCAAAAATTGATTCCCCTCCAAATCTGAAAGGGAGTCCTTTTTGATGATGGCGATGATAATCTGAGCATTCCCTATCCGTGGGGACTCGCGAGATACGGGGAGTGAGTCCCCGGGACAAACAAAAACGCGGGGACTCCTCAAGAGGAGTCCTCGGGGAACGGCGAGAATAGGCCTTAGGATGGAACGGGCATTAAACAATTCATGTTGCTTGTTGCTGCAGGACCACTTTCCAGCATCCTTGGCAAACCGCTAACTACTCAACTTCATCCTATATAAGAACAAATTGCTAATATACAGTCCCCCACCCTACCATACGCTAGTAATTTAGCTAGCATACGCTATGTTTGACAATAAGTAAGTAAGTAAGTAAGTAATTTATTTATGACCCGCCATTTTGAAAAGGCGGAGTAAATGACAAATGCAAAACGGATACGTCGGCTACATTTTATTAGAGCTATGTATCAAGCTAAGCTTGAGCGGCTTGAGCCTGAAGAGGACCCTTGCCAAGAAGGGCCGAAATATAGGTCTAATAAAATGTAGCTGACGTATCCGTTTTGCTTTGTCAGATATGATTATCAGTCAGCTTGGGCTGAGGGAATATCTAGCATAAGCTACTAAGAGCTGACTTGGCAGGGGGCTGGGGCGGGGTTGACTACAGCTCCAAATCCTGTTACGCTGCGGATGCCTTCTGATGGGTCTCTTTCGTTCAAGAATTTAGCTTATTTCGGATTTTAACGTAATGAGAGAATTTGTTGCTTACGTGCTGCTCTCTTGTAAGGTAAGGCTTGAAAACTTCATTACAGCGTCGACACAGTCGACATCTTCTGAGAGAATTTCGAACTCCAAGAACGACATGACGTATCTAGTAGCATTCGGACACTAAAATATAATAGTAAACAGATTAACGTAAGATTACAAGAGTTGATAATATGGACTGCGCTCGAGTGTATCAGCATCCAGCTCGACTTCTCTTAGCAGGCTACTGTACCAATTCCTTCGTTATTTTACAATTATAACTGGGACATCATAACCAAACAATTTGCAGCAGAGATGGTGTGTTCTCCCCAGACGAGCCGTCTGTTCCCGTCCCGTTCGGAGACTGTTTATGCAAATTTTGCCAAGATTGTCAACCAAGACAAGAGACATGGAAAGAGGCTAAAAGCAGCCGGGGCTGTGTGCAATTTTCTGTAAGCATAGCTTAGATTTAAAGTCCTATTTCAGAATATTAGTACGGACTACGGACACTCTTCAATAAGTGTTCAAATGGCAAGGTCGATTATCAGGCCTGTCCGAATTGGTTTTCGCCAAGGGGTTATCTTATCTCCTCGCATTTTCAAATCGGCTATATCTTCATGTCTCGATTCTTCACTTCCTGCTTATTCCTATAAAGACCATGCCTTAAGTTACATAGCGCGGAAGACTCTTAGTAAGCCGCAGTCAATCCGCACTCACCAACAATATCACTAAATTGTCATCGGAACATCTCAAATCGGCCTCGATGTTAACCTCTCAAAATGTGAGAACCTTTCATTTCAACCCTTCGTCAAACCTTTCAAATACATCCGATGCCTCAATTTCTCTTGGTTCTCAACATCAGCTCGGCCGATTCCCTACGATGGCTTGGCTTAACCTTCAAATCTACACGACATCCTCAACTTCAACTTTAACAACTTACGCGGTCACAGTCTCAAACTCACCGCAGAGGTTCTGCAAAGATACTGGTCGGCGGAATTTCAAAAACCGCGTGCCGACCCATTGGAATCAACTGCCCGAAGAAACAGCAAACTCTCCATCACTGAGCCGATTCAAGAAAGAAACTGATGAAATGTTTCTTTCCCAAACGTACGACCCTAAATGTTTCAAAAGAACTTTGTAGAGGCTTTGTGGCCTTATTGTTTTTGCAATATATTATTATTATTATTATTACACTCTCAAAAACTTGCTCTTCAGTTGTTCAAGACGCACGTAAATTTATCCGTACAGCTAATGGGCGCATCGTCCCTAACCAAGGCCGCTACAACCGGAAAGCCATAGAAAAATTAAACAGCACTTTCTGCGCTCCTCTTTTCCTTCGTTCTGGCGTAACGCATGTTCTGCGAAAGAAGGAACTAAAAAGATTATCGTGCAACTTTAAATATCACAAAGCACCTGCTCCATCTCTTTCAAGATTATGTCACAACCACACGCTCCAAGTCCAAGATGCTCCAGGCCGTAGATTAAAACTGTGTTATCTTATGTGTTTTGTTTTTAATTCTTATTTTATTTTCTATGCTCCGCTTTCCAAAATGGCGGGTGAAAAATAAATGACTTACTAACTTACTTAACAGAATATCTGAGCAGAAACACTATATGGAGTGCGAGGTGCCCATAAGCTATATTTTTTTTTTTTGTGACCCGCTTTTGGATAACAGCGGAGTATGATTTGGCTTAACAATTTGGTTAAACTATTCATTATGTTTTTAACTATTTGGCTAAACAAAGCTGATGGAATCATCGAATAAAAATAACTGTAGCATTCAAGTTCAAAGAAGAGCAACAAAAACAGTGCCAGCCATTCGCGATGTGGCTTACGAACATCGACTTAAAAGATTATTAGATTACCCAGTTTATCTTACAGATTTCTCCGGGGTGATTTGGTCGAAACTTTTAAGATTTGTCATAGTTACTATGATAACATAAGGCCTGATGATGTCCTCACTTTCAATCACAACGGTCTCAGAGGACACAGCTTGAAAATTCGCGGTGAGAAATTCCGAAAAGACAATGGGAAATGGAGCTTCAAAATACAGATAGCGGAACACTGGAATAATCTCCCTGAAAATGTCGTAAATGCCGAAAATATGAATCACTTTAAAGCACGTGTGGATCGTCACCTGGCTGAAATTCAATTCAGTGTACACAGTGTCTCGAGAAATTAATAGAGGCGAAAGCCTTTTTACTGCAGTTATATTATTATTATTATTATCATTATTATTAATTTGTACCACAAAGAGTCTCGTAGGGTCTACAGCATCTGCTAAAATTCAACAGAATTACAAATAGTTGCGTTTCTGCATATACCATGGTATCTGTTACCAGGGTAACTGGATCTGCAATTAGTCGTTTTTGCAGTTACCGTGGTATCTGATATACGGTTGCTCTGCAAAAACGACAATTGCCGAAATTGCGCTTTTTGAAGTCATCCCAAAAGAAAAACTGATATTCAGTCACATCACTAAGTGCCAAAGTTCTTTCCCACCAACTTGACAAAAACTGATGAAAGTGAGATGACTTTTTCAGATACTACGATCAGTTACCATTGACGGACCGTGGTATCTGAATATCAGATACCATGATAACTGGCCAGATACGATAACTGCAAAAAAACCTTTTGACCGTGGTATTAGATGCCACGATAACTGCAAAAACGACTTTAGACCGTGGTATCAGATACCATGGTATCTGCAAAAACGCAACTAATTTGTCGGCTACACAGTGACCCCTGATAAACTACAGCCATTGACACCTTCAACTCGATCAGGTCCCCAGGGTGTGTGTGTATGGGGGGGGGGGGGGAGGAGGGGGTTCTAGGTCCCTAGATCAGGAAATATTCACTCACGCTCCATTTCCAGTCACATGTCGACGATAGTGGGTAGTCGGCGGAGTACTCTGGCGACTGAATAAGCCAAAGTGATGAAGACTTCTGAATCACTGTACAAGATGGTGTTACGATACATGCTGGTGTTGTTGTAGTGATAGTCGTCGTTGCAGTGGTGGTCGTGACTGCCGGAGTTGCTGTAACAGAAAATAGGGCTTCGGACTTCATATCATGAAGGGACCACGCTGTGCTGTTTTGACTAATCACATCATGTTTTTACTGAATCTCAAAAGTTATCTGTTCGTAGAGCATAGATACCCGTATTGATAACTATCTTCTTAGTTATCACACATGGACTAGAAATTTTTATTTGATTAATAAACTCCGTACAGTATCTTCTACCTCCGTGATTGATAAACGACAGCACGATTTTTGTTAATCTGTCCATGTTACCACCATCGCTCATGTTATCGCACTCTAGGTCAGCGTTACTTTTATTTAATGTTTGTTTGTTGAATTATGCTTGTTTATTCACATAATTTATACGACGGATACGTCAGCTACGATGCTTCGTCAGCGATATTTCGGCCCTTCTTGGCAAAGGTCCTCGTTAGGCTGTCAATCTTCAGGTTCAACGTCGGGGAAGGAAACAAACCTGTAATCTATGATTACACAATCATCTTAATCAAAGATTACAGGTTTGTTTCCTTCCCCGACGATGGACCTGAAGATTACAGCCTGACGAGGACCCTTGCCAAGAATGGCCGAAATATCGCTCATGTAGCATCGTAGCTGACGTATCCGTTGTACACATTATTTGAATAAATGTTTCAAAGTCAGCTTGGGCTCAAGGAATATTTAATTATGCTTTTTTATTTTATTTATTTTATTTTTTGTTACTCCATGTTCGGGGCGTCTCGTTCTCCCTTTTGTTCAGATGGCTAATAAATAAACTGAACTGGGTAATTATTCACGGGATTTTCGGGTATTAACTGGGTTTCAACTATATGACCCGCTTCTAGGAGTAAAACAGTAGCTGCTGCTCTCTTCGCTCTTGTTTGAATAGATCGAGGTTGCGTTCCAGAACTTAACAATTGTTAACAAATTGTTAAAGGACCCATCTTGCTTATTCTGCCTTTTATAATATACTTAGCTCCCATTTGGAATTATAAACTTCTAAAAGCCCCACCTTTCTCCATTGTTTCGTTTCATAACTACGAATTTTTAGCGCTTTTCGGCCTTGCCGAGTTTTCCCGTCGCACAACGAAAAGTTTGCCGGAATCTTCAACGTCCGCTTACAACTCTTCAGACATAAGGATGTGATAATCTTCTGTTTATTAGTTCTTAGCCAAGGCATGTTCAGTTTTCAAATGTTTTGCGCCCAGCCGCCGCGTCGGAGAGCAGGAAGGCTGGATATAGTCGACAAGCGCTAACAAGAGAATCACTATTTTAAAGTGGAAAGTAATGGTATTTTCAAGAACATTTTTTCTGATTCATTTCATAGGGAAAATATCATTTCTAGTAAGAATTGTGCTTTAAAGATTGTTAACTTTTTGCGTTCCAGGTTTCTGGTTACGAAAGTTAAGCTTCGCCACCTACGATTTCCGTTCCAGAGCTTAACGATTGTTAACTATTTTTTAACGATGGTTGGTGAGCATCGTTGGGAAAAGTTAACAATTGTAGAATTTGGGAAAAGTTAACGATCGTTAAAGCTGCAGTTAGCTCCGCCCCAAATGAAATTGACGATTGTTAACAACTGTTAAGTTTCTGGAACGCAACCAGAATATCGATTAGATCTCAAGTTCAAATATTTAACTACTGCATGAAGAGGATAGGATGGTTAAACCGAGGATAGGCCGGTCAGAATGGCGGCTCCTGTCCCACCTTAACTCCATCTACCGCGAAAATAGTTACAACATCAGTAGTCGTGATTTGTTCTACATAAATATTTGGATAACGAATACGTCAGCTACGATGCGAGGACCCTTGCCAAGAAGGGTCGAAATATCGCTGCTAAAGCATCGTAGCTGACGTATCCGTTTTATGCATTATTCGAATATATGTTTCAAAGACAGCTTGGGCTAAAGGAATATTTATGTTATCAGATAAGTAACATTGACCTGCCGAGCTGATTGATAGTGATTGAAGTGTCCTTATTTGAATTGACATATCTAAAGCAAATTTTAAGTATTTAAAGATATTGCGGATTAAATCATCATATTCTATCATTTTTCTTCGTCGTCTCTTAATCCACTGCAAACCAAGTTCTGGAGATAGAAAATAAAAGGATATAGAACTAGATACCGCCGTAGACTCGGAGCCCAGCCCTGCTTCTAGTGCCAATAGTCTAAGGGCGCGAAAAGTAACTGAATCTGAAGGTTGCTCAAACTGACGGATTTCAAGGTCCTAAAAGTGCTTTCCATATTCTTTATGTGCACAATCTTTGATGAACATGGGTCGGTCCGGTCCTTACTCATGTTCGGTTTGAGGTAGTATGGATGAGAATTTGAAACATGTGTTGTGTGAATGCGAAAATTAGAATGAATTAGGTTAGAAATTTTGGGAGTAAATGAAAGAGGGGTGGATGAAGAATGGAGGTGCAGGATCACGGGAATTAGTTGTTTTATGAGTACTAACACTTGGCGAGGTTCCTCAGGGTAGCCTCAGCTGTGATGGTTTTTACATGTATTTTTGTTAATCATCTTTCTTCACTTTGTTAATCACGTTTGCATACAATATTTATCACGTGTCAGCCGCACTGTCAGCATCCGCGCAATTAAAGTCATTTATAACTCGGTTCAGGCGAGGCTATATAAACCATTCATTGGCTGAATAGCCGTAGTACTGTACCGGACTCCGAAGAATAAAGATCACTGTTTTTCGCCACACTGCATTTCCCGTCTCTCCCCTCAACAAAAGTTGTCACACTAGCACATAGGGATAGGTGCAAGGTATTATTTTGTTTGTTTGTGATTATTTTTCATGTATTTGCCATGGCCTTTGGCTATTAGTGTAAATAAATCTTATCTTATCATGGACCCGATGAAAAATTTGTAGTCTGCGTAGTTGTATGAAAGTTGTACGAAAAAGTTGCATGTAATACTATGTATTAGCAAAGAATACTATCATTTAATGTGCCTCACACTGGTCCAATCTTAAGCAGTAGTATCTAGTAGCATCCTGTCTTGCCATAGTAGTATCCAGTCTTGCTTACAGGTTTCTTCATTACTTCTTCATTATACATCTTCATTACAGATTTGTTTCCTTCCCCGACGTTGACCCAGAGGATTGACAGCCTGACGAGGACCCTTGCCAAGAAGGGCCGAAATATCGTTGATGAAGAATCGTAGCTGACGTATACGTTGTAAACATTGTTTGAATAAATGTTTCAAAGTCAGCTTGGGCTCAAAGAATATTTAGTCTTGCTAATAGTAGCATGCAGTAGTATGCAGTAACACAGTAGCCTTGAAGTAGAAGCAGGTAGTAGCATCAGTTAGTACTGCATGCTACTTTTTCGTATAACTTCGTACTGCTATTTTGAGATCAATTTTTCATCGGGGAGAATGCCCCGCAAGACCATTCCTAGACGACTATTACTTACTAGGACACTGCTCTGGACCCACGTCAACAACATCTGCACCGCCTGTGCAGCCTACTGCCTTCACAGCAATATGGAATTTTCCGACTAGAGAGCTGCTTCCCCTGAAGAAAATTTCCAGCGCAGACCCAGTGATGGAAACAGTGGCCCCAGTCTTAATGCCGCACAATCTGAAACAAAAATACAAGTTAGTGCGTCTGAAAACCTGAACTTCTTAATTCTGATAGAACCATCGCGTTTGTTTTGTACAAATCGACCTTTGTTGTTGTCCCTGGTTAAACCAGACAAGATCTCAGGCTTCAAACATTCTTATGCCGAATAGCAACTAAAGGTGCGTTTTTTGGATGTAGTTTCACTGTAGTTTGACGTACTTTTGTTTCAGTTATAAAAGTACAGTATGTGTACCGTTGTATTTGTCCATTACACATACTGTATCATAAAATTTTAGAGTCAAGCGCGCTGATTATGCAGTGGCGGTTTTGGTTTCTTCCGATCAGATTAAAGGAGTTATATCATAAGCATTCTAGCACTTGCAACGCCTAGAACCCCCCCCCCCCCACCCAAGACCCAAGATGAAGCCGCGACTCGATCCGACCACTGGGTCAGAGGGTAGGAAGCGCCCGACACGGGGAGGCTGGGATCATAGTTTGACTATGGATCTAACAAAATGTTTTTATTGTAGCAGGCATATGGAAAATATGTAGAAAAATCAAACTAATTATTTGCATGATCGATTTCTTTAAGTATTTCGTTTTCTGTATTTTTCTTGTTAATTCCCGTAAGTCCAAAGAATTAAGGATGTAAACTAGATCACAATAAACAAACGCCGTAAATTATACTAAATTCGTTATAGTGATTTCTTGAAGATCCTGAAACTGAGCTAAATAATATTCAGCTTCCGAGACCCAAAAATGTCAAACTGGCCGATGATTTCTTCTTCCGACATATCTAAACGTCCAATTGGTGATATACTTAGTTGTTTTAATCCTCTTACACGCCACTCGATCTTCTCGAAGGTTTTAGTAATATTTTGACTAGCGCCAGGAGATCAATGAGTAGTTAATTGGCAATGGCGGATTTGCTTTCAGGAGTGAATTGTGTTCCAGTAATTTGTGGATAACGTTGGCTACCGTAAGGATTTGGGGGATAACAAAGGTAACAGTGTGTTCGCAGAAATCCGACCCATCGTAAAATGATAGTGTCTCCCACCTTCGCGGCCACACGAATCAAAGACTTTAAGCATACGAAAATACCCATGCGAAATCCGGGTCAATAAGGGGGAAACCCGCAAGCGATGCACCAAAATTCCGGAGCGAACGAGGAAATTCGCATCCTACAGCAGAAATCCGACTTAGTTTGCATGTTATATAAAAGATTCTTACGTGCTGCTTTCTGCTACGGACAGACTGGAGAACTTCATGACAGCCTCGACGCAGTCGACATCTTCCGAAAGAAGCTCGAACTCCAAGAAGGACATGACGTAGCTGGTTGCACCGGGACACTGAAAATAGACATTTCGATAGATTTCGCTTGAAAGACTAGCAGCTTCAGTTTCCGGAAAGAGTCAGGGGAGACCGGGGCACCTTCGGTAATTTTTTTTCTTTCTCTACCACTAAAATTTCTGTACTACAAATTTTTACAAGTGCTGCAGATCGTGGGATACCTTACCTTTTGGTCCATCAAGTGTAGATATTCCTTCAGCCCTAACTGACAGCGAATTATATTTGACAATGCAAAACGGATACGTCAGCTACATTTTATTAGAGCTATATTTCGGCCCTTCTTGGCAAGGGTCCTCTTCAGGCTCAAAGCCGCTCGAAGCTTTGGCTATTCTCCCTGGTTTTCCGGTTTTCAGTTTCTTCCCCGGTCTCAAGGCATTTTTTCGCACAAAATCAGATATTTGAGGAAGAATCTTTCATCGTTTTCCACAAGTTCATTTTCAAGTTTGAGCGGCTTTGAGCCTGAAGAGGACCCTTGACAAGAAGGGCCGAAATATAGCTCTAATAAAATGTTGCTTACGTATCCGTTTTGCATTGTCAAATCTATCAAGTGTAGATTGTAATTTTCTTATAGAACTCGCCCAGATAGAAGAAAAAGACCTCGCGGAAGCCCCATTCTGAACGGAGGCGCCCCCGACCGGGGGCACCTCCGGTCGCCCCTGAAATTCTATTAATTTTGCCTAACTTTATTGTATTAAATATACAAAGCCTATTAAATACATCGTTAATAGGCTATAAAAAATACAAATTGCTGAATACTTTTTGTTGATATTAAAAGAAGGTTTTCCAAAAGTCACTTGTAGTCTGGAACATGCTAAGAATTTGCGGAGACTTAAGAACCTCGAAATGACAAAATCTCAAAACTTAGCTGTCTCATCTACACGTGTCGCCCTCTCGTCACGAGAGGGAATGGGCAATCATAATATGTTTTAATCAATCAATCAATCAATCAAGTTTATTATCCAAATAGCTTACAGCTAGAATTGGGATACAATCTTACGAAATACACAGACCCGAAACAAATTAACTAATACACTTAAAAGACACGACCAGAAATAAATGATGGGATGAAACTACGTAAAAATTGGGCAGAAGTATTAGCATTATTTCATCTCTCTAGCTTTTGCTTTTCCTTTTTATTTATTTACTTATTTATTTCCCTCAGAACTGACTAGTACGAAATATAATGTATAATCTCTTTTAATGTTTACTTCTCTAATGATTTTGTGTTCTTAACCATTGCGGTTTAAAAAAAAAACAAAAAAACGATCTTTTTCCTTCCGCCTCGATTACTTGGCTTCCTTGACAATGCCGGTGGATATAGGGTCGTACATCTTCTGGGATCAAAGCGTTAAAGTAATGACCATCTACAATTGGTGTTGACTTAATTTTTAAATATGACCTTTATTCTTGCAACATTCACTGTTCACCGACAACCAAATTTACATTGAAACTTACCTTTGGCTCAATTACTGCAGAGAACACTATTTTTTGGAGTATGGACTCACTTTTAAGCAATTTAAACTGTTAAAGCACAATGGCCACTAACTATGCTTTAATTTTTATAAAATGCTTCCCATATACATATTTTTTACTTCCAATAGATAGCGCTTCAAAAATAAGCCCTTTTCTTGTTATCGCTTGTCATTGACTCTTCGGCGTATCGGCGGAGACAATTTCAGAGCATGGTATTGAAAGGCGCGGAAATTCAAAAACTCTCTGACATGTACGAAAATCAATCGTTTTGTAGAGCTGAGTGATGAGATTGCCATGGCTGCTAAAATAAACCGTCTCTGTAGCTGGCAGATTGCTCCAGTGTTATCTGGAGAAAATTTCAGTTGTTTGTAGTACCGAAGGGAAGTTTTGCTTTCTGGATGTAAAGTTACAACACTGCCAAAATGTACAAATATAACCGACCTACTTGCAGCTGATTCCAGAGCTTACGAGGATTTCTCAGTTAAGACCGTTAATATGAATATTTGTCAACAAGGAAAGTTTTTAGGAAAGTTTTTAAAACAGCTCTAAAAAGATTTATGTTATCTAGCAATTATATTTCTTCTGTCTGATTTAATTGATTCATTTTCGTTTGTGCTCGGAGGAAGATCTGACCCATGTCGCAAACATTTTTTATTTTTCATTTTTTCTTTAGTCATATGTCTGTTGTCGTAAATTCTTGTGTTGTCCTTAAATTTTAGTGTTGATGTGTGATAGTTGTTTGTTTGTTTTTTCTTTACAGTGCCTTAGGCTAGAATTGTATTAATAATCTTTACAAACCCATCAGAATTGGTGAAGCGTCGTTTTTTATGCCACTGGCATGTCTGATGCTTTTGAGAAACTCCAGGTTTATTCATATTTGCTATTAAAATTGTACCTTACCTTACCTTTAACAATACACATAATCCGGAGTATATTATAACAACGAATGGATAAGAAAAAGGAAACTCCGCTAGTATTTGTCGAAGCTAGTAAATCGGAGTATGGCAGTCAGCAAAAAAAGGCGTAACGATATATTAGCAACAATAAGTTGTCAAGGAATCTGCTCATTTCTGATGTAACATTGTATTCTAGGGGGTGGTAATGTGGTATCATAATTGTTTGATCCGCCCATTGAACTTTAAGGGGTACTCTTTGAACGGGCTGGGGCGCCTCACGACACCGAACGAGTGTGCCCAGTCATAGACTGGCCGGGGGCGCCTCACGACACCGAACGAGTGTGCCCAGTCATAGACTGGCCGGGGGCGCCCCAGCCACCATTTGGTCCAACTAACTTTCTTATTCGAAAACAGGAAGAGAGAGAGAGAGAGAGAGACCGAGAGCGGTTTATTATACAACTTTCGTAGATCTTGGCTAATTTGCAGTTACAAAACATTACATACAGAAATTAGGCACTGTTAAACATAGACGTAAAAAAAGGCACAAATGAATTAGAATAACGGTATGTCCGCGCACGTATAGGGGTCAGTTTGAGTTTCTGTCTGGTTCTGCTGTTTGGTGGGGCGTCTGCGGGTAGGATATCCTGATGGGTTGGGTTTGAAAGCAATGCTTTTCCAAACCTCATGATGAGATCGCACAATCTTTGTTCTAGGCACTGGATGTTCAGTTTACTGAGTGCTTCTTGGTAAGGGATATCTCTACAACCCAGGATAATCCTGACAGCCCTTTTCTGCACTGACTCTAGGTCGTGCATCAGGTGAGTAGTGTTTAATATCCTTGGAATCCTTGGAGATATATCCTTGGAAAGACCATTATCCTGTAGTCCTAGCACTTGTTTGTGTATACAAATTTAACTATCGAATTCCATACGTAACTGAAGATACTGGACAGGTCCAAACAAAACTACAGAAACTTACTTTCCACCAAAGAAATTATCAAAAAATCACTATCGCAAAAATGGCTGAAGCTAAAAGAGGGAAGTGTTGTATTAGCATCCGCCATGGATGAATAACCTCGGCCGTACCATCTAACGGTAAAACAAGTGAAAACCAAAAAAGTTATTGGGAGTTACCCTCGGTCACGGGGTAAGAGAGAGAAAAGGGCTGCGGAAAGCTCGACAGGTTTCAGCAGCAGCGCCAAAGAAGATTGGAAAGTCTAAGCCCACTTCAGTCTAAAGAGAGGGAGGGAGGAAAGGGCTGCAGAAAAGATGGTAAAGTCTATGCAGGAGTGCGTACAGGAACGGATGCAAAAATCCCCTCCCTCCCACACTGCTGTAGCGCCGTAAGTTAAACAAAATCAGAAACTCACGCTCCAAGTCCAATCACAGGTCGAAGACAGAGGATATGTGGACGAGTATTCTGGCGACTTGATGGTCCACAAGGACGCTGACTTTTGAGCGACGGTACAAGATGGCGTTTCGACGCATATGGGGGTGGTGACGACAGGGGTGGTTTCCGTAGTAATCTCTTCAGTTGCTAAAAAAAAGATAGCGGTCACAAACGACGATAAAACTGTGGGGATTCGCCATGTTTCTTTACTCAAAGGTTGTCCTGTTGACTCTTGTCTTTTGTTTGATGGTTCAATTGGTTGATTAGAAGCATCGGTTGTTCTTCAGGCATAGCTCTGTAAAATTCCTTGATTCCCCTTATTAAGGTAATTTAAGTGGAAGCGTAGCTGTTGTGGCTCAAGAGGGCCCCATCCAGTTACGTTGTCATTCCCAACCTAGGTGTAAACACATACGCCATCTAGGCAATAAGCTCAGGTTATGGCCGATAGAGTATATAAGTATATAATAAGTATATAATACGTTCAGGTTATTGCCGATAGATGGCGTATGTCTAATCGTCTTTGTGACATTGTTTGATATTTGGATGATGCTGATCTACCATCAGCATCATCACTTCGTATAGGGAAGATTAGTCGACAACTTACTATCTTGTTGATAAAGGAGAAATAGTAGCTGAGTATACGTTTATTTTATCGAGAGAGAAGAGAAGAGTGCGTCTGAGCCCTAGGCTACCTAGGACCTTCTCTCCCGACCTTCTCTTCTCTCTCCATCGCTTACCGATTTTTACAGCTTTTGCGTATAGATTGATCTTTGGAAGAGGCCGAACCGATGGAAGGATCAGGACAAAACTTGGTGGGCGAGACATGCAGTAGCTTTAGATTTGCAACTTACAAGTTCAAGTTCTGTTTATTTCAAATTAAATTCAACATAAAGAGCCAATTTGGCAGAGAGAAGGCTCGAGGCCAAATGTCGGACATTTACTTCTACTACAAACTATAAGAACATCAACTCACAAGTTATAAATAAACCATAATCCATCCAGTTTCCAGATTAAAAAAACCAAGATGAGTTGGGATTAACCGTGACAAACCATTCACCCGCGACATTACCTTTATCTATTTTTCAATTATTATTTATTTCTCTTTAAGTGTTTTCAATGAGCATTGATTTAACTTTATTTTTTAGACTATTTACTTTATTTTTGAGACTCTTTACTTTATTTTTGAGACTATTTACAGACCCCGGAAGTGGCCTCGGCTGGGATCGGAACCGATCCGCTGTGCATACAGAGCTTGAAATTTTAACTCTGTTTGACTATATTGTTGTTATTTTATCAGTTGCGACGAGACCAAGTCAGTGTGTTGTTTCTATACGTAGTCATAAGTATTTGACACGATGATCGAATACTACTGTAACACAAACAAATTGTATATATTAGTAATACGTTATTATGAACCAAATTTAGAAACCAAAATTGTATATTGCATGAAGATTATTTAAAGTAATAGTATCCTATGTACTGTACTTTAATGAATTTTTATTGACATATTTTTCGCAATGAAGAATTTTTGGATGAAGAAAGTGGATTTGAATTTGATTATGTCGGCACACGAGCCATTTCCAACTGGCGCTTCTCAAAAGAACCAACTGTTGGGCTGGAACGCCTTTACGGTTGAATTCGGAATGAGTGATTTTATAAATGCTCAGAAGAATCTCTTGGAAAACCTCCAAGAAGAAAGAATAGTTGCGTTTTTGATCGAACTTTGAAGTTACCTTCAAACTCAAAGGTCTCTGTTTAAATACCGTCTTTGGTCGCCGTTCACAGTTTCTTTGTACTTCAAGCTCTGACCGTCGAACTTGGTGAGCTAGCAAGTTCGAAGCAAGTTTTCTCGAAACGTCGACCGGGCAAGGATCGCCGAAGTCGTAAGAACCCTAATTAAGCAAACGGTGAACTTCGACAGCGTTCGAAAAAGGAAATTAAGCAAACGGCTAAGCGAACGGCGGACAAGACTTCGATCAAAAACGCAACTAATGTTCATCGAGAAGTCTGTGGCTTTTAGCCAAAAGGGGATAAGTCGCCTTTTTCAAATTTTTCAGGAGAGCAAATTTAGTGTTGAACTGTTTCCATCAAATCAGTGAATTGCGAGGTGAAAAATGGGAGATACCTACTTAGCTTGGTTTTTCATGACGAATCGAAGATGAAAGGAATTAGAAGATACGGGACTAATCCCATTTTGGCATATTGCTTTTCTGAGGTTTCTGAGGCAGCTGTCATATCTCAGCCAAAACTGGACTTATTACCCTAACGATTAGACCAAACTGTAGATCTTGAGGAGAGAAATCGGTTGGTGTTTGTAACTCATTTTCGCCAAAATGGTGACTTATCCCCTTATGACTAAAGGCCACAGAAGTGTGTTAGACGTAGAGGGACATGAGACACGGTGTGTATTTTTGTGTTGGGGGCGGGAGAGGAAACATACTTGAACACTGGTTGGGAGGGTTGACATCGATGACTTCGCCATCACCGTTACAGCCGATTCCTTTGACGGCAAGTTTAAATTTTCCCGCTATCGAGCTGCTTCCTCTGAAGAATATTTCCAGGCCGGAGCCGTTGATGGAAACAACTGCACCAGTCTTGGTGCCACATAAACTGAAAAAGGAAATGAGTTGGGAATTCGCTTTATTTTTCCAAAAATTCTTCGTTAAGGGACACCTGAACAATGAAACCATACTTGCACACACCATGGAGAATGCATTTACAGACCTGGCCACGGACAGCATTCTTCTCCTGAGCGTGACGTTTTCAAAATAGGGATGTTCGTTATTGGAGGTTTGCACATGCAGACTCCAAGACAAAAAGCGCAATTCTCGCTGGCCGGATCGTATGGGAATTTCTTCTAGATATACGTTTGGGCTTAACTGGTTAAAAAATATTCCAGAAGATGGGTTGATTGGAGACATTTGTTCATTTCTAAAATTGTAGCTTGGAAAATCATAGCTTGGAAACAGTATTTCGTATTTGGATTGGGTTTTCTGCAGGCAATGTTAACGGAAGTCATACAGATAGGGATGATACTTGGTATTCTTCATTCAGGTGTCCTTTAAGAAAACTAGCATCGGAAATGTCAACATAGTCACAGAGATACACTAATATGAGAGTCCAGAGCATTTTTGTCAATTTACATATTACTTCGTACAATTTAAATACAGTTTGGTGTCATAAAACTTCCAACGAAATAAAATAATACTAACACATACATTATATACAATTTACTTGTGTTAAAATGTCAACGAGGTCAATTCGATCAAAAATTTTCGCGCGAGTTCTTTGCGGTACAAAAGAATAATGATACTGTCAAAACTACATGCTAGAATTTTCAACCATAAATAGACAAACCCCTCGCAGACATTGTCTTGTCCGTGTCTGTTTGAACTATAATAAATATTGACTCTAATCCAAGTAGTAGCCCTTCTTTTATCTATTTCTGTTTTTATTTACTCCAATATTTCTATTTTATAGAAGTGGGAAAACAAATTCATTATAAACGGCTTTCTTGGCGAAAGAATGTGTGCCACTCTAGGCCTATAGCTCAGCTTTATGTGAGAATAAGTTCCCAGTGAACGGACAACGTTCAAGGATGGTTGCCTTTGAAGCCGATGCCTTCGAGAGACTTTTGGTGAAGGGCTGGGATCAGGGTTGCTACGGATGTGTTTAAGAGCGTGCTACAACGGAGCTGAAATAGCGTGCTACATCCCGTACGTGGTTTTTACGAGAAATTGGCGAGTTTGGTTCTTTAGCCACTAAATTTGATGTAAGTCGCCGATTTGACACACTTTTGTTAGACTGAATGCTAAATTGTCGGTTTAATTATACACTATTCGTAAGCACAAAGATTCAGCTTTGCCTGTGTACTGAAACCAACAAAGCCCCGCTCCCCTGAGGCATTATATTAAAAACGGCTAAGCTGGTAGAGACGATTATTGGACTATGCGCCGAGTAATACGGTACCTAAAGAGGTGATGAAATTCCACCTTTTGGCTTTTAGTCGTGTTTTTGAAAACAATGTACTTGAGAAGTTTACCCACTATGCAATAAAAATGGAGCCATTAACGCCCATTTTCAAATTTTCAATAGCCTTTTTCTCATGCCATAAAGCCCGGAATAATTTCGAAGCCCAGAACTCTGAGTATACATACATAGAGTCAATAGATACCACGCAAATCTGTTGCATGCTGTAGAGAGATCATGCTTTGTTTTTACTTCTTGGAGATTTTTCCTACCATGTCGCACTATTGTGCTACAATATAGGGCAAAAATCGAAACCGTGCTACATTTACTGTAGCACATTCTACGCGTGCTAAACATGGCCCGACCGTGCTACCGGTAACAACCCTGACTGGGAGGTGGGATACTTACGTGCTACTTTCGGTGATCGCCAAGCTCGTGAACTTCATTACCGCGTCGACGCAGTCGACATCTTGTGAAGCAATTTCGAAGTCGATAAAAGATATCTCAAATCGCGTTGCATTCGGACACTGTAAGGAATGAATGGTTTACTCCCGACGGCAATGGCAAGGAATCATGCCCATGTCTTGAGCAATGCTAGTTACGCTTTCTTCTACAACACAGTTTGAGTGACGACATTTTAACGAACTCGTGACACTTTATCACACCTTGCGTTTAGATTCCTTCGTTTTTCACTTTAACCGAATATTTAACTCCAAGCAACTCTCACAAAGGAATTCATGAAGTCAAATATCGAAATCTTTAGTTTGTTTTCCCACAAGTTCGTTTTTCCAACTTGAGCGGCTTTGAGCCTGAACAGGAGCCCTGCCAAGAAGTATATTTATAATAATTTATTCCTCACGCCTCTCAATACAAAATTTCTACATAACTGACAACTTGTTAAAAGAAAAATGACATGGCAGGGCGAAGAGCGGATCGACTGCGGCACGATTGCCATTTAAAGTCGTCCTACGTTGAAAGTCTCGAGATATGGTATGTTTATGTTTAGGCTATTGGAGAAGGCTTCCAGTGATTTCATCTTTTCGACTGGAAACGGCAGTTTGTTCCAGATCCTGATGACCCGGGGTATAAACGAATGATGGTAAGAATTAGATCTTGCAATCTTCATCTTCACAGGCTCCAACTGCAGACTATGCGATCTTGTGTTGCTTTGGGGAATTATTTGAACAAGCTTGTCTTTTGCGTTCCCAAAATTCTCGTGAACTATCTTGAAGAGGGTTTTTAAGTCTAAGATCGTTCTTCTTGTCTCAAGTTTATGGAGAGTGAGCCTTCTTAGAGCTTCGTCATACGGAAGGTTTCTGAATCCTCGAAGTCCTTTTACAAATTGTTTCTGGACTCGTTCTATTCTGTCAATATCCTTTTTGAGATTTGACGGTGCAAAACGGATAAGTCAGCTACATTTTATTAGAGCTTTATTTCCGCCCTTCTTGGCAAGGGTTCTCTTCAGGCACAGGCTCAAAGCTGGAAAATGAACTTATGGAAAAACAATTAAAGATTCTTCCTTAAATATCTGATTTTATGAGGAGGGACAACCGCCTCCCTTCTTCAGCGCAGACGGAAAATTCGGAGGAAAAACGCCAAAACATAGATGAAGATCGACAAACGAGAAAACCAAAACAAAGCGGAAACCATCAACCAAACGAAAATGAAAAACAAAATTGAAAAAATTCAAAAGCCCAAATTAAACAACGAGCCACTCACCAATACCTGCAAATAACAATTGTAAGACTGTTCTCGCTCGGTACTAGCGAGTGACTCGCGTCACTCACTAGTACGGAATTTTCAGCTTGCGTGGAAGAAGGGAGGCGGTTGTCCTTCCAAAATATTCGCTTTCTATTTCAGTATTTTTCGTTGACCTTTCAAAACCCATTTTCGCCTGTTTTTTTTTTCACGATATGTCAGGCCAATGTGGTTTACGAAATTATTACAACCAATATTCAAGAAAACTACTCTCTTCGGGCGATAATGGGACAATTTGAAACATGATACATGCGGTAAGACCAATCCGATGTGAAACACTTACACTCCAAGTCCAATCACACGTTGAAGACAGCGGATAAGTTGATGCATAACTAGGCGACTGCATAATCCAAAGAGATGGTGACTGCTGAATGACGGTACAGGCCGATTGCTCGACACAACTGGGGGTTGTTACAATCGTGACTTCAGTACTAGAGTCTTCCGGAGTTGCTGTAAGGAAAAGGTTATACGATAAATTTTAGAGTTGATGTGTGATAGTTGTTTGTTTGTTTTTTCTTTACAGTGCCTTAGGCTAGAATTGTATTAATAGTTTTTACAAACCCATCAGAATTAGTGAAGCGTCGTTTTTATGCCACTGGCATGTCTGATGCTTTTGAGAAACTCCAGGTTTATTCATATTTGCTATTAAAATTGTACCTTACCTTACCTTGTACGATACGAATTTATTAGGTCAAATAACATAATAGTTAAATAAGACCCTATCAATAATTTATAAAACATACTGTCGCTTACTCATTAAAATGCTTTACAAAATATTGACAAAAAGAAGATCTATACCGCTTAGAAGCTGATGGTTTGCAGGGCTCTAATTTATTTTGATGCCTCGTGTTATATCCGGTTATAGATAAATGACAGGTGCGATCAACCAACTGCTAATGCTAATGGCATTAATCTCGGACTTATCTCAAGTCTCTGAAATATCTTGACACTATTCGTCATCCGCTTCACTTTCATTCATTCCAAAAATTTCTAACACAAGCTCATCCAGGATTTCAAATTCACACAACTAGTTTTTCAAGTTTTCATCCATACTACTACCAATCTATATCACACACCGTATATGCCCTTTAACATCCCAATGTACAGCCTTCTCTCCCCCAGAAGGCATGTTTGCCCTACAACTGGTCAAATCTCTTATTTCAATCCTTTTCAAACTCGCTTTAAAAAAAAAAAAAAAATTGGTCTCCTTTTCTTTTAGTTGGCTTTTCCCACTTTTAACCACGACGCGCCTAGTTTTCAAATACTCTGGCCTGAACCCCCGCTTCGTACGGTGGGAAGTCTGGGCGGAGGCGACAAGTGCCAACAATAAAATCTGTAATACCACAGGTGTGCGATCAGCGCGCTCTAGCCTAAGAACAGACTGGCGCTGATCTTGCATTGCGGCATACACTTGCAAACGTTTGCAGACATCTAATAGAAGTGCTCTTAGAAACACGTTTTATAAATATGCTAAATTATTGCATGGATCGCCACGGTGGTATCGGACTAATCGTGCTACACCTAATGGCCAGCCAGGTAAAAACAAGAGCTACGAGCTCACATGGCACTTGTTACGAGTAGGTGGTACAAGAAAGTAGACGAGAACGTCACAAAATATCCCGCCATCAAAAATGCGGTTGGGACCTAGAAATAGGTCATCTAGTGTCACTCAAGTTTGAACAATTCCGACATCGCCTCGGATCCTCCAGAACAAATAATTTTGTACCTTGCAAGTTTCAACCAAACAGATCCACTCGTTTAGTCTCTAGACGTGCAACACGATTTACAGTACCCCCCCCCCCCCCAACTCCCCCTATCGCGGCTGGATCTGGTTTGGATTCCTAAATGGATAATCAGAAGCATTTTCTCTTACCACATCTGAGCATTTTTGGGGAACTTCCGGTAGATCTCCCCCTACCGAGGTCGGATTGGTTCGAACCCCAAAATATGTCATCTAGAGCATATGATCTCTCTACATTCCAAGTTTAATTCCAATCATTCCACTTGTTTGACCCCTATGCGAACCAAAACACTTTCGGGACTCCCCTTCCACCCCCCCCCCCCACCCCCCCTCACTGTGGCTGAATACGACTCGGAAACCCTCTCCTCTTCCCGTCCATGAAGTTTGACTGGAATCGGAGCATAGTCTATCTTCGAATTTCCTGTTTCCGTTTCATCCCCCCCCCCCCCCACCTTGGCCTGATTCAATCTGGACGCCAAATAGCAAATCAAGACCGCATAAACTCGGTACTGTCCAATTTGCATCTCACTATGTCCATCCATTTTATTTTTTGCATGTCAAAAAGTTTCTGACCCCCCCCCCCCCCCCTGTACAAACAAACCTGTAATCAATTACAGGTTTGTTTCCTTCCCCGACGTTGACCCAGAGGATTGACTCCCTCAATCGTGGCCGCATGTGGTTCGGACGCATGGTTTGCTTGTCTAGGTCATCCGACCAATCCGACTACCCGTTAGCAACTTACGGAAGTCACTGATTTCCAGATTCCCCTTCCCTCAACTCCCCCAAACATGGTGGATCCAAGAACACAAGTTTTCCTAGGGCACTGTGTCGGGTCCTTAAGTCACTAATATGCGTGCAAAGTTTCATCGTCCTTAGAACATCTGGAACTATCCTAACTGTCAATCGCCGGAATTTCGGGAAACACCGTCCAACTCCCGCACAGAGCCTCGATACGATCTGGTTCTGTCAAATATGTATCTAGGCCGAATCCGGTCCGGTTATGTCAATGATGTATCTAAGACTTGTGCTTGTTCTTCCCACCAAGTTTCATCCCGACCCCTTCTCTGCACTAAGCGTTTCCCAAGATTTCCGGTTCTCCGCTTCAGCTCCCCCCCCCAGTCATCGGATCCGGTCCGGATTTGAATCGGGTCGTCTGAGACTTCTGGTCTTTCCATTTCAAGTTTCATTAAGACCCGATCACCTGATTAAAAAGTTATAAAGACCTCAATTCCCCCTCCCTCCACTTCCCCCATGATGGTCGGATCGGGAAGTGACTATTTCCCACTTAATCTCTTGGGGTCCTGATATGCCTGCCCAGTTTCATCGTCCTAGCTTATGTGGAACTGCCCAAAGTAGAGATACCCGGACCGACAGACGAATAGAGACTGCGATCGCTTTACGGCAGTTGGCAAAAAGTAAGGTAAAGGTATCAGAATCAGCATATACAAGGCCACAAATTACCCCAGTCAACTTATAAGTATCTGCCCGCCCACAGTGGCCTTTCTCGTTTGCTTTAGTTTCTTATTCTTTTTGTTTTGTGAAGTGTTTGTTTTGTTTGTTTTACTGATACTCCGCTATGATTTTTTGCAGCGGGTCAAAAATATATCATTGTTATTATTATTACTGGCAGCGTTGATCTCCGATTCTCAGCAAGGAACTGGAATGGTGGCTGGAGGGCTAGCCATCCTGGTGCTTTCGCACACCTTCCCCAGATTTCTCCAGGCACCCCTTTGAAGCTGGTTGGACTTTGGCTTCTATTACAGGTTACGCCCCAAACTAAACAGTAACCAACGCCGAGACCCGAACCAGCGACCCTTCGTTTACGAGTTTGGCGTGCTAACCATTCGGCCAGAACGGAGCCAGGTAGTCGGATAGCATAAGCCCATGATGATAAGCAGGAATAAATACACAGTACTTACTCAAACATTGGTTCGGAGGGTCAACATCAATGACGTCACCATCCCCGTTACAGCCAATGCCCTTGATCGCAATTTTGAATTTTCCCGCCAGAGTGCTGCTTCCTCTAAAGAAGATCTCCAAAGCAGAACCGTTGATCGAAACGGCTGCTCCCGTCTTAATACCACATAATCTAGAAAACCGAAGGTGTCACCTTTATGTCTATACAGAGAGCTCCTGAACGAAGAATGAGTCACTGAAGACTGGAAAAACAGAAAAGGTGTAGGATATTTTTTCCTTCGGAAACCCTTGGAAATTACAGCAAGGAGAAAACAGTGTATGATCCTGAATCTTAAAGGAACAGAAAACTTGACTTAAACTTGACTCGGGGAGCTAGCTGACATATTAAGAATGTACCCTGAGTCGACATTGAGAGTAAGAAAAATTCTCGTCACGACCATTGCAGTTTCCCGGCAGTTTCCGAGAATTCGACTTTTGAGTTAGTAGAAAAAAAAGCAAAAGGTTTGTGTGCCGGGTGTAGGAATCGATCGCACGACCTCTTGACTACTATCCCGATGAGTTAGTCAACACGGCCAAAGGCCGTTTACAGTGTAATTACAGTGCATAAGGGGCAAGGGCCTGCCAGCTAGCTTTGGTAACACTGAGGAGGGGGTTCGAGATAGCAAAGAAGGGGGGTCCTGTCGACAATAAGTTCCTGTCTCTTTGTCTAAGCCCCCCAGGTCGGTTTGATGGCCGAAGTTTCGTAGTCAAGTTTTCTGTGCCTTTAAGGCGCATTCTCGTCGTTCCCCGAGTACTCCTCGGCGAATCGAAGATGCGAGAACAGAGGGAGACACTCCACGCGGACTCCACGTACGGGAAACAGCGAGAACACGGGGAATGCTTCCAAAATGAATTTTGTTCGAAAAAAAACTATGCACTTGACGAAATTTATCTGGATCCACTTTACTTTTCGTTTTGTTTATCCTGATTATTTTTAATGAACTTTACATATCACCAACACCAGCAAAAATTGATTCCCCTCCGAATCTGAAAGGAGTCCTTTTTGATGATGATGATATTCGGAGCATTCCCCGTCCGCGGGGCGGGGACTCGCGAGAATACGGGGAGTGAGTCCCCGGGACAAACAAAAACGCGGGGACTCCTCAAGTGGAGTCCTCGGGGAACGGCGAGAATACGCCTTTTATGACACGTAAGTAGTGAAAAAAGGCGCGATGATCCTGACTGTTTTTCTGGATTATCGTTGAAGTAAACTAAACATGAACTTACGCGCTACTCTCCAGGATAGATAAACTTGACAATTTCATCACGGCATCGATGCACCCGACATCTAGCGACTGAATTTCGAAGTCAAGGAAG
Organism: Branchinecta sandiegonensis; assembly: GCA_030848855.1. Taxonomy (NCBI): domain Eukaryota; kingdom Metazoa; phylum Arthropoda; class Branchiopoda; order Anostraca; family Branchinectidae; genus Branchinecta; species Branchinecta sandiegonensis. The sequence continues at coordinate 13,016,176 of JAUPMV010000021.1, read as the reverse complement.
GAGATTTCCCATCTGGTCGCATTTTGACACTATAATGAAAGAAAGATATAAGAACGACACAAAACAACACTGAGAAACTACAGAACTACTAGTAGCGTTTTTGCCGAAAGAGCTCAAATGCTCTTTATTTTATTTTTTTGATACATATGTGGTTATGTCTGATATTTAGGCTAGAATGTTTGTTTTTCCTCTGTGTATATGGCTACGGCTGAATTAAATAAATAAATAAAATAAATAAATAAAATGCTCCCAAATCTTTTGTCCTTACTGAGGATCTGATCGTTTTTGGCAGAGAGAAGTCAGCCGCCATTCTCATGAGCATATATTCAAATAGTGCATAAAACGGGTACCTCAGCTATGATGCTTTAGGAGCTTTCCGTTTTTAGCTGCTAAAGCATCGTAGCTGCCGTACCCATTTTATGCATTAAATGAATATATGTTTCAAAGTCAGCTTGGGCTCGAGGAATATTTTTCTCCTGAGCAGATCGGTCAACTCGAGTTGAAGTAACCGATCTCCTTTCTTCGCAGGCCTTGGCAGAAAGGACAAAGGGATCGGTACAAAAAACGGTCAAAATAGCAGTGAGGCGTAAGCGCTTGGTCCAAAAACGGAAAAATTAACCTAGGCCTTGATTAAAGCTTTGAAGACGTGTTATTATAAACGTTGTAAGTTTTTTATGTGCCTTCCTCATTCCTGCCGCAACCACAAATTAGTTCAGTAGTTCGGCGTCAAAGATGTCATTCATTCACTAGAGAAAACGTCAGCACTATGTACATCTCGTCCTCCTGGTGATCGAGTACATGATGTTTTTCATGAATTTTTCAGGCCCAGTTAGAAATTATGTCCAAATTTTGTGTGTTTATACTGTTACTTATCTTGTGTTGTTTTTCGTTGGTCTCTTTACTCCGATCCCACCTGTGTATCTGGCGGGTTATAAATAAAATATATCTATATAGATAATTGACACAAAACGCGACTACTAATGCCGTAAGTAAATTTTAACTGATTGGGTTGGCAGTCAACTATGGGCTGGCTCTCGGACCGTCAAACCAGTGTTGCCACTCGGTTGTCACCCTCTTGAAAACGTGGTATTTCCTGTATGATTATTTATTCATATTATATTATATTGTTATAGCTGTATGATTATTAGCGGATGGATATTATTGGGTATGATTCGTCACGTTGAAGTTATTTTAGGTTTTACTTTTTTTTCGTGTGCGCTCGAGCTCTGCTCAGCACCGGAACGTGTTAATGATACATTTGTTCTGTAAATAAAGAAAACCTTGAACCGCGGTATCCTCCAATCAAAATGCGGTAAAATTTGCGGTATGCCCGACCCGACAGTAAAACAAAAATGTCCCTTTAGGATGAATTTGACATTTCTGAAGCGGTAGGTGAGTTTTTAAGCGAGATGCGCTAAAACCTGCCGTAAGTGCGAGAAAACTCGTTCTAGCTAAGGCATTTGCGGTATCTGGGGCTCATTTTTAGTCCAAGCTTAATCATTGCAATAAGGTTTACACTGTAAAAAGTTTTTCCGTATAAAGATTAAAGTTAACTGCAGTATTTGCTATTCGGATTACTCTTATCTCTACGCAGATAAGATTCATACCAAATAGAGATAAGATGAATCTGAGTAGCAAATACTGCAGTTAACTTTAATCTTTATACGGAAGGACTTTTTACAGTGTAGAATAACAGCTATACATGAAAATAGATCTGTTACAATTGGATGTGGCATTTGTGCTCCACATGTTAATCCTCCTGTATTATGAAGTCTAATTCACCAACGCTGGAATTCCCTTCTCGTCATTTCGCGGTATAATTGCGATAAAATCAAAATTATATGCGATATTTCCCTCAGAGTCACGCTATTAAACCGCGAAATGCGGTATAAGTGGCAACACTGCGTCAAATAGCCCTAGCAAAAAACGCGAATGTACTGGTTTTAATAGCGCATCAGGGTCGAACGGGCGAGAATTCCTGCCCCGATTATTATACTGCATAATCGATTCCATACGGAAAGTTGAAATTTTTCAACTTCACTACGGAAGAAAATCCGTCCGGAATATCTTGCTCGTCGTTTGTCCGAAGTAATAGTAAGTAAGTAATTTATTTGTAAGCCGCCATTTTTGAAGAGCGGAGTAAGTTAAAGAAAATAAATAAAACATAAAAAAGGCACTAAATTTTCAATCTTCGGCCAGGAAGCAGTGGATAACGGCGTGCGCTGGTTGGGCCCACTTGTCCATGGCTTAGTGCATTTCGATGCCGTGGTCCTTCCGAGATAATGCATTTTCCGATTACATTTACGTTCCGTTACAATCAAAGTTAATTTCAGTAGTTCGGAGAATTTCGGGCATCAACATTTGTTTTTTTTCTCTCGCTCATCATGTTAGAGGGATAACTAGCTGATAAAAAAAAACCCCGAAAAGCACGGTTTTCTATTTCTTTTTTGACGAATGGTCAGCTTGGCTTCAAGCCTTATATTATATTTTGCTGGATTAACTTTAAAGCAAAGAATCCTCACGAGGTGGCTCGAAAATCATATTTCTCTTCTAGCTTTAAGCTATTTGGAAGATAAACTTGATTGATTGAAAACAAAAAATGAATATTCTTTGAGCCCACGCTGACTTTGAAACATATATAATAATAATGCTTGTTTACTGAGCCAAAAGGCAATACAAGATTTAATACACTTCACAAAATAAACTATTACACCTCTACAAACACTATGTTACGTGAACTAAGCTAAACTTTCATTCCTGAGACTAAATCCTTTGGTCACATATTTACAAATATCTACGATACATTTGGGGTTCGTAGATTTCAGGATACGGGGAAGCGATACCAGCCCACCCCCATTCTCAAATGCGAAAGCTCTTGGCACTCTAAGAGGAAGTGGTTCAAATCCTCCTCCTGCAACTTGCAAAGAGGGCAAATGTAAGTCTCTCCCGTGCCAGGTTTCCTCCTATTGAAAAGTTTATTTTTACTGAGGATAGGCCAACTGTTAGATCGGAGCTGGAACCTAGTTTTTAATGTAGCAGGATTTAGTCCTAGCTTAAAATAATATATTCAAATAATGTATACAACGGCTACGTCAGCTACGATTCTTCCCTGAACGATTCTTCAAGGAAGAACCGTAGCTGACGTATCCGTTGTCTACATTATTTGAATATAAAAAAAAAATGCCCTCGTGGCATAGATGAGAAACACGGAAACCCTTGCTTAACTCGTATATATGACAAATGAGCTCGGAAGGAATAAGCGGGAGCATGATCCGCCTCGAAAAGAGGCAAACATGGCAAATACAAAAATCAGCGTAGAGTCGGTGGGGTGGATAAAATGGGGGTGAATAAAATTTCAATTAATTTGACAAACGAATGGTATATAACTATTCTTGTTTCTTCTGTCGTGTAGTGTACGATTACTTTGTCGTCAGCCTATGCTATCCAATGGATAATTTGGATTAATGAATGATTGATAGATCGATTGGGAATGTGAATGGATAGAACAAATGAGGATGTAGAGTCGATCAGAAATATAGGCGGGTCCTTCTAGACTTCTAGACTTCTTTTAAACTGATTGACTGGTGCGGTGAAACAAGTGGCAAAAGTTTCACTTTTCGTTTACTTACACTCCACGTCCAATCGCAAGTTGAGGAGAGGGGGTACAAGGAAGAATATTCTGGTGACTTCATAACCCACAAAGATGGCGACTGCTGCACGACTGTGCAGGCCGGCTGCTCCACACAAGATGGCGTCGACGTCGGAAGGAATAGCGTGGTGGTCTCGATTGTGGTTTCTTCAGGAGTCGCTAAACAGGAAACCAAGTTTCAGCTTCTGCACAATTTGAGCGATTTACATGTTCCTTGTTGCGAATAAAACAGCCCAATGAAAAATGTGTAGCCTGCGCAGTTCTATGGTAGCTGTACGAAAAAGTTGCATGTAATACTATGTAGTAGCAAAGAATACTATCATTTAATGTGCCTCAGACTAGTCCAGTCTTATGTAGTAGTATCCAGTCGCATCCTGTCTTGCCAAAGTAGCATTCAGTCTTGTTAATGGTAGCATGCAGTAACACAGTAGCCTCGAAGTAGAAGTATGTAGTAGCATCAGTTAGTACTGCATGCTACTTTTTCGTTCAACTTCGTACTACTATTTTGAGATAAGTTTTTCATCCGGAGTACACTGTCAGAAGTTTGATAACAGATCCCACTAGGATGAGCGGTTTCAACAGACAATGCGTGGTAGTAGTAGAACATTTTTACTGAAAATAAAAATTCTGTTTACAATAGTACAACAAAACCGGGACTTGCGAGGCTGTGCTAACTTATAAGAAAACAAGACCAAAGTTTTCGATGGGATCCCAAAAATTCAATATCTGATCCAGACAACTGGGTCTTGTCTTAGCCAGATCCAGTCATTGCCAGAATCCTTGAACATTCTTACAATTAAAATTCAGAAACAGATTAAGGCCAAATAGCTAATCATCTGAGAAAACCAAGTTCAGATATGGATTCAGCACGTGTGTTTACCCGTATAGGTCATATCTGTTTTGACGAAAAGTTCCTGCCACTTCTGCCAATTTCCCGGTTTCGGCCGAACTCTAGAACTACTTGTCCGGCGAAAAAAGAAAGCTAAAAAACGAACTCGGGTATCTTCTTTCCCCAATAATGAACATCTAATCAACTTCAAATAAAAATTTAACTTATAACAAATATTCCGACTCCAGCCGGATTCCGGTCGAACTATATGTCCGGGTAAAATATGATTGTCACACACGGACTCAGCGTCTCTTCTTACCCCTAAATCGGTTATCTAACCAGCTAGAAATAAAACTTTAACTTCTAACAATTTTCCGGTTTTGGCCGGATTCCGGGCGAACTACATGTCCGGGTAGAAAATTGTTTTCACATAAAAGTTCAGCATGTCTTCTTGCCCTAAATCGGACATCTGATCAACTCCAAATAAAACTTTCAATTTTAACAAACTTTCCGGTTTGGGCCGGATTCCGGGTGGTTTTCACCGTCGTCCTCAGCATGTCTTCCTACCTCTAAATCGAACATCTAATCAACTTCAAATAAAACTTTTACTTTTAACAAACTTTCCGGTTTTGGCCGGATTCCGGGCGAACTACTTGTCCGATTACAAAATGGTTTTCACCATCGTGTTCAGCATGTCTTCTTACCCCATAATCGACTATCACATTAGCTGTTTCAAAATATTTTGTTTGCCCCTTAATTTGGACCCCCTCCCCCACCCCTAAATGTAGGGCTACAAAGCCCATTTACGAACTCGACTGGTCCGCCGACCCAACGAATCCTCACACCAAGTTTCATCAAAATATCTCATTCCCTTCGAGAGTTATCGTGCTTACAGACGGACGGACGGACAGACGGACAACTTTTGCGATGTCATAGGTATCCCTCCACTTACGTTTTGGGATCCCAAAAAGAAGAGGAAAATGGAGAATGAGACCACGTACCAATACAATTGGTTTCTTTCAAAACGTTACCTTGCGTTACGTGACCCCTAAACAACACTTCGGATGTTATCTGTTGTGTTTGAAAATGTTAAACATGAAATGTTATGCATAACAAGCTATGTTAGGAAGAGCCAAAAAAGCATCTACTGACTTTATTCTTTACCGTCATCATGTCGGAAAACTCAGCAGATACTATTTGGCGGTTTTTCGGTTCTTCCTGACGGTAACGCTTATTATGCATAACATCTGTTACGCATTATCTGTAGAAACCGCGCATCCTTGTGTTATCTGTTAGGAAACTTCTGACAGTTTAAAAACTGGACCTGCTCGAATAGGGGTTTAAAGAGACTCATAAAATCAGATTAGAAACCGAGTTCGTGTTCCACCGTACTTACCGTAATAACTATACGCATGATGCCAGTGCTTCTGGCTTCTTGGTGATAAAGTTGGTACCTACGCATTTTTCTACCTTCGGCAAAATATTTGAAGAGATCGTAGCTATTACTCTTCCGAGCGTGGTAATCAACTAGTTACAGTTAGTGACTATTTCGAGAAGGCTGGTGCAGTCAGCGTAGTTACTTTTCACGAAGTGGAACGAAACTGGTAACTAATAGCTACAGCTGTAAGAAGGATGGAACACGCCACGATAATCAATTTTGCTGTTTGAGTTCAGTTAAAAACAAACGATTAAGAGTCCGAGCCAAATCCAGCCGTTTTAGGTGTGCCGAAGTACAGTAAACGTAAGCTAGCACTAGTACTAGTATTAGTAGAGCTTTATTCGTAGAAGGTATCTTTCATAGCGCACGCACAAGGTTCAACCTTTAGGTCAAACACAATATAAAATACACATAGAGCGTGTTCCACCCTACTCGCTTCTTCTCGTCAAGGCTGGAACACCTTTTCCTATTTTCGGCGAAATATCATGCCGCCAGCTGCTCGGCCCACTCAAGTCACAGAGATCGTCGACACAATGCCAACTACGCTCTCGAGCATGGTAAGCCAATAGTTACTGTTTAGAAGGTTGGAACGGTCGGCGTAGTAACTTTTCACGACGTAACACAATAGTTCACGTTCAACACAATAGTTCGAACACAATAGTTCGACGTTCACAATAGTAACTAATATAGTTACTACTGTTAGGAGGGTGGAACACGCTCATACAACCGATCAATTTGCCTATTGTTAGGAGGGTGGAGCACGCTCATACAACCGATCAATTCGCCACTATCCAGGTCAGAGACAACATTAAATAAATTTAAGAACAATAACTGATCCACAAATAAATTATTTGATTTATTAATATATTTCAATTTGGAAATAAACTGAACCTGAACCTGAACAAGACTCCTTCGATGTTTTTCGTGCCTTTTGAGGACGGGAGCTCCTCTGAACGCCCTTCCCTTAGACTTTAAGCACTCACTGTAGACATTCTAACAGACTACTCAGATTTGAGTACTTACTTGAGCACTGGTTGGGAGGGTCAACATCAATGACGTCACCATCTCCGTTACAGCCAATCCCCTTGATTGCAAGTTTGAATTTTCCCTCCAGGCTGCTACTTCCTCTAAAGAATATCTCCAGAGCAGAACCTTTGATCGAAACAACCGCTCCCGTCTTAACGCCGCATAACCTGAAAATTCAGACGGAATTTCGTTCACTTGATATTCGACCGAAGAAAATGACGTAGATCATTATGTCATTAGGCGTATTCTCGCTGTTCCCCGAGGACTCCACTTGAGGAGTCCCCGCGTTTTTGTTTGTCCCGGGGACTCACTCCCAGTATTCTCGCGAGTCCCCACGGACTGGGAATGCTCTGATTAACATCACTATCATCAAAAAGGACTCCCTTTCAGCTTCAGAGGGAAATCAATTTTGCTGGTGTTGGTGCAATGTAAAATTAATTAAAAACAACCAGAATATACAAAACCAAAAATAAGGTGGATACACAGACTAATTTCGTCAACTGCAGATTTTTTTTCGAACAAAATCCATTCTGGAAGCATTCCCGTGTTCTCGCTGTTTCTGTACGCGGAGTCCGCCTGGAGTGACTCCATATATTCTCGCTGTTCCCTTCGATTCCCCGAGGAGTCCTCAGGGAACGGTGAGAATACGCCTATTGCGTGGTCATTGCGGCCATGTTCGACTGATGACTAAGGGCAAGAACAAATAATCTAAAAGAACCTCCGTCTCTCTGTAATACGACCATGCGGAGTCAAATATATTCTGATCCCCTGCCCGATGCAAAAGAGCGCAAGAGCTACGCGGAACATCATAATTTGTTACATCTACAAACAGTTGTATCGCAGTACGACTCCGCGAAGAATGCGAACGACGTCTGAGTCATCCTTTGCAGCTGACTGGTTGTCTACCATTGTGACCTCCCGTCAAACTCGCTGCAGACCGGGTTCTCGGCCCCTGCAGGCATCATACAAATTTTTCATCTGGTAATTTGCAACGGCGAAGAGGGAAGTAGACGGGCATCAACCCAAACCTCACAGAACGTACCTCTAGCTCCACTTAGTTTTATCGGGGTATCCATAAGCATTGTCGAAATAGGTGTAATAAGTTGAATAGCGCTATACGCGATGTTTACGTCTTAATACACACGCCTGTTCAAATAGGAACCCAACAGGTTTTAATGAATGCAGCGTTCGGTGTTGCCACGCTGATACAGTTTACGAGTTTCTAAAGATCAGAAAAAGTGTACAATTGACGCCCAATATATTGTAAACAGCTTTTAAATTTACGGATGGACGGCATTGGTCCTCGAACTACCAGTAAGCAGTACTGACAGAACAAAACGTATTCTTTTGAAGAAAAGTTGTTCCTTCATCTTCCACCATAAGTAGAACTTTAGTGCTTCCTGTGGCAACACTGACGACGCTGCTCCTTTCCTCGGCCCGCTGGCGAAGCCAACCAAGCGATCTGATTGGCTCTGCATCAGGGAGAATAGAGCCGAGATCCATTTTCCTTATTCGTCTTACTGAAGCGCGCCCCGAGGAAAAGAAGAATCTGTAATAAGCCTTATACACCGTGATACACCTTACAAAACCTATTTGGACAATGCTATAGTCGCTGCATGGGACCAATGACGGAGGTTCTATTCGATTATTTGTTCTTGCTAAAGGGTAATAAAACCACATAACAATTTATAGTCTTTTCAAACAACTCGTGGCTTAAAGTGCGAATGTGAGAAGGCGCATTCACGGTACCGAATACTCTATATGACTAAGTCCAAAAGACGCCAGTGCTCCTCAGGAAGAAGGAGTAAACGTCTCCGTAACGACTCAAACTCAACAACTCAAATCCTGTGTCAAACAATCACGGCGATCTTCGGGAGCAGCTGTGATACCCGAGGAGGGTATCAACCGCTTCTGGCTCATCCGCTAGATACCCGGCGATTCTGCATCGGCTAGGAGAGTTGGTGATCAAGAGTTCGAGCACTGACTCTTTGCAGCTCAGCAAAGACTGGTTGTCACTGACCGGATTTTTTACCCGGTAAGAAAACAAAATCAAAGTTTTCGATGGGATCCCAAAAACTGAATATTTACTGGACTACTTGATCCAGATAATCAGATCTCGTACATTTCCGGTCTTCGCCAAATCCCTCTAACATTTTAATATTTATCCATGACAAGCCGCTTGAATATGTGCAAACAAAATGTTACCGTTTTGGTGTTTTTAGACAACTTACGGCCAAACAACTAATAAGGTGGGAAAACCAAGTTTAGATATCGATTCAGCTTGCATGTTTACTCCAACATCTCATCTCTAATCGACTTCAAAAAAGTCTTTTACTTCTATCAAATTCGTTTCCGCAACTCCCGAGTCCCGGCGAAGTGCATGAAGAGCAAAAGAGCTGGTGACACTAAGAGGCGAACCCTTCGATCCAAATTTCCGGGTATTGGCAAATTTTGCCCGCTAATCCGTCAGGGAAATAAAGTTCAAAACTGGATTCAGCATGTCTCAGTACCACGATACCGAATCTCTAACCAACTTCAGAAACAACTTTGAGCTTCAACCACGTGGCACACGCAACCGGTCGGCACTCTCCCTTCGGCATCGGTAGACTTGAACAAAGAGTAATGAGAAGAGTAACTTACGTGGAGCTCTCTGCTATAGTCAGACTCGAAAACTTCACCACGGCGTCGACACATCCGACATCTTGCGACAGAATTTCAAAGTCTAGGAAAGATATTTCATATCTGGTCGCATTCGGGCACTAAAATAAAGAGTGTTAGCTCATATTCGAGCGAAAAAAATACACAAAAAATCCTTTTTTGCTAATGAACGAAGCTAAAAAAAGCATCAGCATCAACTTGATGACAAAATACGGGGCTGAGGCTTTTTTTTTTCAAACCCCCAGTAGAGAATCAGTGGTATCAGTAGTAAAGGTGGTAAAAAATGTTAAACACCATTAACAGTTATTTTACAACGAAGATTATTCGTTTCATCCCAAGTTACTAACGTTCTTGCTGTCACATGTTGTTAATGTTCATCCATCACATAAAGAGGCTCTGATGTCTGCGAGGAATAGGCATCAAAGGAGCCGACCAAAAGAAACTGGGTCCTTTGGTCCCCACTTCGAAAACATTCATCGCGTCCAAATGCAAAAGGTTTCCAAACCACCTTAACCCGTTTTAGCCCTAACAAACTAAACAAGGACAAAAAGCAAAAAAAAATGTAACGCCGACATGTAAACTCAACAAATTCGACTTAAAGGACACCTGAACAATGAAACCATACTTGAACACACCATCGAGAATGCATTTACAGACATGGAAACGGAGAGCATTCTTCGTGTAGGTTCGTTTCTGTAGGTTTGCACATGCAGACTCCGAGACAAAAAGCGCAATCTTGTACAGCGCTGGCCGAACTGTATTGGAATTTCTTCAGATATACGTTTGGGCTTAACTGGTTAAAAAATATTCCAGACGATTTTAATTTAATTTAATTTCAGAATAAATGCGGCACAAGATTTCATGCGCGAGCAAATTAATTGGCACTTGTCACTAACCTAAACTAAAAACATATATACAATTGACATTAAATAAATACAGTAATTCAAGTAAGGTTGTAATGATACAAGGTAAACTGAGGCACAAAACTATCACGGTACCTTTCAGTTTTACAAGCGACAGGTGTGAGTTTTGGTACTTTCATAGCTGCTTCTCTTGGAGGTCTGTTTCTTGTCGGTTTAAAGGGAGGAGGAAGCATATTTCGGTAGAAAGGGTGGGATAACAGATTTGTTCCGAAACGTTGGCACAGCTGTTCTCTACGAACAGAAAGGGGTTCCAGCTTACACTTCTTTAGGAGATACGAGTACGGCATTTTATGGCCACCAATTATAATTTGAACAGCACGTTTTTGGATTCTTTCTAACTTGTCCGAATCGCTCTTTGTAAGTCCATAATGCCATGCTGGACAGGCATATTCAAGTAGTGAACGGACAAACATGCAATACAAATCTTTCATTCTTTCTTTAGGGACTTTGAATTTCTTTAGGATTTTTAACATACTCATGGAAGAGTTGGCTTTCTTTAAGATATACTTGGTATTTTCCTCCCAAGACATATCAGAAGATATAATAACGCCAAGGAGTGTAATTTGGTCAGCAGTAAGGTTATCAGGAATGGGAGGGTGGAAATGCGGGAGAGTTTTAAGAAATGAAATTGTTAGTATTGTAAATTTGTCACTGTTCACTACTATATTCGACCAAGCAGCTTCGGTAGCAATATCCTGATTATACCCAAAGATTGACTTTTTAAATTCTTTCCCACAACTTCTGCCAGTGATAAATCGTCTACGAATTTCCATCGCTCATCGATATCAGCGATGGCAGGGTTGATTGGAGACATGTGTTCATTTCTAAAATTGATCGGTACTGAAATAAGGACAGATGCAAAATGGAGCAAAAATCAGGCAAAAATCATAGCTTGGAAACACTATTTCGTATTTGGATTGGGTTTTCTGAAGGCAATGTTAACGAAAGTCATACAGATAGGGATGATATTTGGTACTCTTCATTCAGGTATCCTTTAAAAGAGTTCGAAAGATAACTCTGTGATGGAATTACGGAGCCATATCATTGACTTGAAGGGACTCCTCAAATCGAAAGTAAAATGTAGTGTTAAAATAGAGGCAACACAAACAGGGAAACTATATTTGCCTACTTACACTCCACGTCCAGTCGCAAGTAGACGCGAGGGGATACAAGGAAGAATATCCCGGTGACTGCATAACCCACATAGATGGCGACTGCTGCACAACAGTGCAAGCTTCCTGTTCAACGCAAGGTGGCGCTGATGTTGGAATATCTACAGTGGTAATCTCGACAGTCGTTGCGTCTGAAGTCGCTAGAAAGAAACAAAGTGTCAGTTTCCAGCTCCTAGCGTATTCATATGACTCATTCTGGGTGATCATAGTATTTCATATGAAGAGGCTCTCATTAAACTTGACGTTCCTAAATTAAATTAACTGAACGTAGAAATACTCTTTCAAACAAGTTTGGAGCTAAGATAATGTGTTGTCCCCAGATGGCCCATCTATTCCCCGTCTTCCGTGCGTCTGTCCGAGAGGAATACTGGCAATCAGTTTTCTCCATATCCTGCTAATTCTTCTGCCCAATTTTTACGTAGCTTCATTTATTCCTGGTCATATCTTGTAAGTGTATTAGTTAGTTTGTTTCGTGTCTGTGAATTTCGTATATTTGCATTCCTCTTCTAGCTTTAAGCTATTTGGATTAAACTTGATTGATTGATTGAAAAAAAAAAAACTGACTCAAAACACCCTAAGAACACACTGCTTCAACAAGACCAAAGGTTTCGATGGGATCTAAATTCGAACATATACGAATATGAATATATAATAATTTATTAAAGCCAATAAAGGGCCATACATCAGCATTCATTCTCGCACTTAACTAACAAAATTGACCTTCAATATTACATACAATAAAATTATTCCTTTTTACCCTTCTACTATTAACCAAATTAACTCCAATCTAAGCTTCCAGTATACACTTAAAATATTCACATACAGACCGAATTACCTGACGATTCGTCGACTCCATAATACCAGGAAACAGTATGGGTGTCCACCAAAAAATCTATCTCTAATTTCCTTCACCCCCCGACAATCCGTCATCAGATGGCATACACTCTCTTCAACCTCACCACAAAATCGGCAAGCACACTCGGCCACCGGCAAAGACGTATTCTATTCAAAAACCTTTTTCCTGCTTCGTAATGGGAGACAGTTCGCCCGGAGTTGGAACCACATCTTTAATATTTCTGCGGGTAGACCTAGCTTAAAATAAAATTCTAATCCAAATAAATTCTTAAGCTTCGGATAATTAGTGAGCGACTCCGACTTCCGAATAGCCTCATTCCATAACTAAATTTCTTGGTCCCGAAGTACTGAAGTAACTTTTCCTATCAAATTTTCCAAATCTTCGGCATCACCATGGCCATCATTCCAAGCATACGACAGTCCAGCTTCGTCCAACAGCTTTTTCACTTGACACGGCCAAGAACGCTTCTTTTTTTATCACAGGGCCTTTAAGTATGCCACTTTCAGCAGCCTATCTTCTTGGAGACTTACAATTTTCAACCAAAATCTAACTACTTGCACTAGCCTTCGCGTTCTAAGAGACAACAAACCTAATTCTCCTCCCATTACTTGTGTATGGGCTGTTGTTATGGGTTATTAGCCAATTGACCGTACAAAATAAATGATGGTTACAATACACTTTACATCGCTCAATACTTATCTTTATTTAACTAATATACTCTAAAAATTCGCATATTCTAAGTATCTTAGCTTTTTTTTTTCAAGAACATCGGGGAACTTGATAGTATACCCATTAAGAAAATGTCTCCTGGTCCTATGGAAATGTCCAATAGGACTTCTTCGTCCATAGACAATCGGGTCTTGTAGATATTCTGTCTTCGCCAGATCTCGTAAACGTGTTGTTTTTCCTCAGCTAAGATCTAAAATCAGTGTTGCCAGATCGTGATCCAAGAAATGCGCCGCTATCTTTTAAAAATACGCCAAAATTACTGTTTAACCCAAAATTGCAAGACATCTCCAAAAACTTACAAGGATTGTCAATAGAACCGAAATAATTTTAATACACCAGAAACAAAAAAAATCCGCCAGTCTGTCGTAAAATCCGCCAATATGGCAACACTGGATGAACTCACTGGGGTCAGATTACAATATGTGTCGTGATACAACTTTCTATAGTTTCTGGACACAGATGACAATTTCCACTTGTGTTTAAAATTCGTCCGGTATGGGGGGGGGGGGGCATTTATTTTAAAATGGGAATGGGTAAGGAAGAACTAAGTTATTGGTTAGTTTACGTTTTACGATAGTCTACGTTCGGGGAACCGGAGGAGGTATATAGATTTATAAGTAGTGACCTGCTAGACAAAAATGCTCCTCAACCGGGATTTGAACCCAGGACCCTCTGCTTACAAGGCAGTCACTCTACCACTGCGCTACCGAGGGGCTTGTGAACAGAGTTCGCAAACCACTACAATAGTCTGGTAGAAGCCGGCCATAGGAACAGTGATCCCGCCCGAAGGCAAATTCATCTAACCAGTTCACATCCCCATGTCACGTAAATTAATAATTGTATTGTATTGTAGTTATTTATAACCCATCTACAACAGCTACAAAAGCATGAGACGGAGTACAGAAAAAGAAAAGAAAAAAAGAAGGAACTAATAAACTCATACCCAAATACAAAACAACAACAAATTCGATAAATACTAAAATAGAATGCCGCTCCAGGGGTGGTGAGACGGCTTGTCAGCAGTCATCCGCTTGAAGTGTTCGGCCATTTCAGTTACCGGTTCCCGCAGACCGTATTTTCGAACTAGAGGTCTATTTCTTGACCAGGACGGGATTCCAAGGAGATATTTCCCATTTTTAAAATAAATTTTTCGGAGTTCAACTTTATCACTGTCACTTAATATGTCCCAGAAGGGAACGATATACAGAAAATGACCCATGACTGAGCTGTTGAATATTCGAGTAAGTAGTTTCCTACCCAAATTTAGCTGGGATACAACTACTGAAACGTAAGAATTTCGCACTTTATTCTCAGTGTGCTGTACCAGAAGCTTCCGCGTAGCAGCAATAGTCCGACCGATTGGGATACCCAAGTACATGAAGTGATCGACTGGAGTAGCAACAGTATCTCCCAAATTAACCGGAGCTTCGATAGGATCTTTGCAATTAAACAAAAGCACTTGGGATTTATCTGGATTCAAAGACATACCAATCTTATCATAGTTAGTACTTAGATCCCGGAAATACCGTTCAAGACCAGCAACAGTTCGACTTATGTTAAAAAGATCATCCGCATAACAAAACTTCGAAACATCTAAACCGCGGAATATACAAGACGTATCAATGTTACTTTGGGCAGGCAGAAGCGCATTGTTAAACACAATAGGGGACGTTATCGACCCTTGTTTGATACCCTTTTCTACCGGGATATCAATAGTTAGCTTTTGTGAATGAGGCAATTTAACCTGCACTTTAAGTTGACGATACATGTCGTAAAGTGGGGCTACCACATCTATTTCAACTCCCGATTTTATAAGTTCTAGCATAGCTTGGGGATGTATAATCGAGTCAAAAGCACGTTGCACATCATAAGTACCAATAGCAAGCATTGCATCGCTTTCATGTGCATCTTTCAAAACATTACATAGCGAACGGAGTAATTGTGCGCAACCTAGGCCCTTTATGAAACCAAATTGAAAACCGGGCATTTTACATTTCGCTTTTATCCTTGAAATAATAAGTAACTCGAATAACTTACACAGAACACTTGAAACTGTGATGGGTCTATACGATGAACAAAAACCGCTCGGTTTTCCCTTTTTTAAAATAGGAGAAATAATTCCAACGCAAAAAGAGTCCGGAACAAAACCGACATTGAAAATTATTTGGAAAAGAACCGATAGGTGGGACACAAGTAAGCGGCCTCCATGTTCGAGATGTTTACCACAAATGCCATCAGCACCCATAGAAAACTTTTTCTTCATGTTTTTAATCGCGTCGAGTATATCACCTTCTTTCACAGACAACTCGCACCGGGTTCCTTTTGACATTAATAATTCCAATTCTTCAGAAAATGCATTCTCAACCGACGGGTCTGGGGAAGAGAATTCACTAGAAAAGTACGATACCCATGAATCTTGCGGAATTTCAACGGTAGGTTGGCTATTTTTTAAAGGTTTTGGGCGACACTTCCAAAGCAGATTAGTATCTGCAGCAATTTTGTCCGCGAGATCTTCCTTAATTTTCACTCTATGCTCATCTAGGGACTTGCGGAATTTACGCTTCGTATATATGCGCACCGAGTTTACGACACCGCTACGGGGTTTACCGCACTGATGCCAAAGATTTAGCCAAAATTTTGAATCGTTACACACTGATTTTAAGTTCTCATTTTGAGACCAGCCAGATTTTTGGGTATCAGGGCGAGCACGTCTAGAAGGCACAGCACACTTTTCGGCGCACTTTAGGGCATGTGTTATTTCAGCGGAATAAATATTGAGTGATGCCCGAAGTTCCTGCTCTGCATAAATCTTATTTGCACTGATCTGAAGAAGATGGAATGGTACTTTAATTTTACCCAGTAAATCATCACAAACATAAGAAAATAGATCAGTATTAATATTTTTCCAAGATTTACGGGTATGCCATTTTGGTTTACCTTGCGTATGCGGGGGAAGTTTTCCGGGGAGAAGAGAAACCGAGATCGGTAGGTGATCATTATAAAACCCATCCTCTCCAACCGAAACAACAGAATCACAATCCATAGTAAACAATATATGGTCCAAGTTTGATGTCGTACTACTACACGATACAAATGAATACGGTTTATCCTTGGGCAATACCTTAAAATTTCTATTAAATGCCTTATTAATAACTGCTGCTCTTTTACACTTTTCATCCAACAGATTACAGTTAAAGTCACCAGCTATCACACAGTTTTTATATCGCTTTAAGATTCGCTTCACAGTTTTGAATAGTTTTCGGCAAGCCAGGTTAAACTTGTTTTCCGAATTTTGATCACCATAATTTGTAGGGAGGTAAACATTTATGACAGCTACATCGGCTATTGTTACAGCCATGAAATTTTCGGACTGTTCAATAATTGTAGCAGGGTGATTAGTAATTATGGCCAAGCCTCCACTAGGTCGACCGCGTTTTTGCTGGCGCGTTGCAGGCTGAATCAAAATACAATGAGTTCCAGGTATACATAGAAGGGATTTCTTATCCCCAGTTAAGAAGTGTTCTTGTAGCAGCACAATATTATATTTCGCAAAAATTTCAGTAAGAATGGGCAACTTACTCACCACTCCACCGTTTATATTCCAAGACATGATGTTTAACTTATCTGCCATTAGGCTGTGCATTGACTGGTCGCTTAACCTGGCTTGCTATGATTTTTTTCACTTCAGGGCAGCTAAATGAACGGCAAGTATGTCTGTTTGACTTGCAAAGAGCACATCCTATCGGCTTGGTGCATGGAGAATCAGAATGTGAACCATGACCCAATTCACCACATCGAGAGCAGGTCTGAGCGTTAGGGCAGTTAGCCGCTAAGTGGCCAAAAAGTTGGCAAGAATAGCACCTTTTGGGAAGGAATACAAACTCTTCAATTTGAAAACGTTCAAGGTCAAACTTCGGGGGATTCCTTAGAGCGAAATCAAGTTTTTGGCGAGATTGGAAGAATACCTTATAAGTATGACTGCTACCGCAACGCTCTACTTTGTCACAGTCCGGTATTCGCAATTGAACTGCATCGGCATCATAGTTTGACGGGATATTCTTGACTATGCCAATAAATACGGGAGATTTGACCTTAACTTCAATTCCTTGTGAGCTTTCGTTGATCGCGGATGCAATTAGGCTTGCCTTTGCTTTTGTTTTCACAACAAGGCGCCACTCACTTTTTGAACGGCGGAGTTCTACGTCATCTCCTGCAATTTCGTCACCACAGATGCTAGCCAGATACTTTTTTCTTTCCTCGGGAGTATTGGCTGAGGGTGGGGGATTTTTCAAGACAACAGAGTAGGGAAGGGGTGCGGGGAAGGACTGAGGTTCAGATGGGATGGCCTGGGCACCAGGCCATGGCAGCGGAGACTGATCGAAGCGACTAAGAAATCCGTCAAACTTACGACTCATGCCGTTAACTGTCGATATAATGCATGCGCCGACCTCATCTTCACAAGCTGGCACCTCCTGGGGATCAAAGACCACGAACTTTGGGATGTTGACATTCCCCGATGCACATCGTACGAATAGTTTGGCTATATCTATAACATTGTCCTCGTCCTTCACGCATTTCACAAAGCGTTCAGAAAAGCCGGACTTACTCAGGAGAAGTTCTTTTGCCTTCAATATCTTGTCACGGTCGAAAAATTCCGACGCACGTTTGATGAATATTTCTTTCTTTATTCCAGCTAGCATAGCTCGCGAAATAAAGTTAAGCACTGCATTCGTAACTATCGTCTCTGACATTGTAAACCGGTTTCTCACAAGCGGAATGAAATGCTTGCTCACTCATCGAGTGTCAGCGGATGATAATATAGATGGCGCTTTAGACAAGGGACTTGTACCGTGACCAATACCATAAACAATTTTTTCGAATATAATTTAGAAGTCTAGGAATCCCTTATCGGAGCCACGTAGACAAACCAGGGCCCACAAGACGGGGTCTCATGGTGAAAACCAAAGAAAACCAAATATATAATTTGAATGGGGAAGACGCTATATACCCTATACGGTATATAGATGGTTTAAATGGAGGAACTGGTTCTGCTCTCCGTGTGGAGATGTGAATGAAGATGTGATCCAGCTGATGTGTACGTGCTGCGAGTTGATTTGAGGCATGAGATTTTTGGCATTAGAGCATATGATGAGGAATGATGGTGAGAATGATGAAGAGTGATTTTTTTGCGGTAATTAGCAGTTTGAGAAAACTCCTCAAGCTGGCGATGAGGCGTCGTGAAAATTTCATGCAGGCTAAAGACTGTTGAGTTAATTTTTTTCTATGTAATGGGGTTTACCATTTCTTTTTGTGTTTCATTGCGACGGACCTCGGGCTTTTTTGCAATCAAATATACAGATAGAGAGAGAGAGAGAGATAGGTTTATTTAGACATCATCATAGTTAACAGCTGATTTGCGTTGCTTCACTATGCTAAATAACAAACTAACAGAAAGAAAGGAAAATACCACTCTGCTTTGTTTAGCAAATCCGTAAAAAAAGGTACAAACGAATTTGCGTGGCGGTTCGTTCGCGAAGCTACTGGAACCAGTTTATTTTGGTGACGCGTACGGTTGTTGGGCGGTGCAGTGGGTGGTAAGATGTATCGATGCTGGGGTTTCGAGAGAAGAAACTTCCTTAGAAGACTTCCTAGAAGAACCTATTTTCTACCCACATCGAATCGAAATTCTCGGACCAAACCGTGAACGTGATCCGTAACGAATGCTAAGTGGAAGATGAAAATCGGATCCAACTGCGAAAATAGGTCTGTGTTTGTACGTTATTTTAGTGTTCTGATCATCCAGGAATCAGAAAAAGAGGCAATACTGCTATTCAGATTAGATTTAAACAATTGGCGAAAACAGGGCAGGCTTACTTGAACACTGTTCCGGGGGGTTGACGTCTATGACATCAGTGCCATCACAGCCGATACTTTTCACAGCGATTTTGAATTTCCCGCCCAAGCTGCTACTTCCTCTGAAGAATATCTCCACGGCAGAGTCATTGATGGACACAACTGCACCAGTCTTAGTTCCGCACAATCTGGAATTAGGAAATTTCGGTTAGCTCGACAAATTCAAGTCGCAAAAGGTGCAGTTTCTATCCCAATCTTCTAACATAACTAACAAAGGTGGACAAAACCGACTACGACGTCGGAAGTTCTAGAAACGAGAATTAACGGAACGGATGGTAATGTAGAGTGATGCAATATTATAGTTAAATTATAACTGAAAAGCCAACGTATATTTGTATCATTTAACTGAAGACACAGCATATTTTGGATTGTGTTAAGGGATTTTTTTTATTTTTCCCTATTTGCTCTAGAATGACGTTCAGAATATCTACGGGCGTCTTCACAAGGCAAATTTCTACTATGACGCAGAAAAACTGAATTTCAATACAGACGCGGCGTTTCAGTGACCAGTGATCAGCTTACGGAAGGTAGCTCACTGCGTGAACACTTATTTTTATTAAATAGTTATCGTCGAGCATACAAGACAGATACAAGCGCATCGAAAACACAAATCAGACAAGGAAATTCCACTATTTTAAAAATCAATTATTCGTGAACAGCGAAGCACCGAAGTAATGCATTTTTGCCGGGTTTTCAAGCTTCTTTAAGTGGATAAGTGATGAGTAACTAGATTGTCCTATCTAAGCCCTTTTCAGTTAGACTTTAAAACTTTAAGGCTACATAGATGACACATAGCAGCAAGAAAGTAGACTTCCCAATCACGTTTCCATACTCTATAGAACAGAACAGAATAGTGTTTAAACAGCCATGGGTGTGCCAGACACAGATTTTTACAAGCCCAGATACAAATATAATAGCACATCGCAAACAAAATGATGCTACAACACAGAAAATCATCTACCTCCTATTTAAATTTCCCCTCACGTAAGAATATAGTTTCAGTAGCTATAACTGCACCGTGTGTATGTCTTCGACTTCTTCCTATAGCTGATGTAAATGCCTCTTCTAGCTTTAGGCTTTTAGTTCAACAAATTTGATCGATTAATTAGTTAAACTGACAGGAAACAAGACATGTTTCATGAAAAGTTCTCCTCGTCACCGGTGTGGGAAGAACGGGGGGGGGGGGGGGGGAGGGACAAGCCCATTGACACTTACTTGCTGCTCTCTGTTACAGTCAGGCTAGAGAATTTCATCACTGCATCGACACAGTTGACATCTACTGCTGGAATTTGGAAGTCCAAGAACGATATCTCATAATGGGTAGCATCTGGACACTGGAAGTTAAGAACATGAGCGAAAAACATGAAAGCCGTTTTCAGTTTAGACCATCCTGTATCAAAATGTACAATGAATGTTATATTTGAAAGAAATATAATAAACAATGGCGCAAAAAGGAAAGACAGCTATGATATTCGCCAGCGATAGTTCGGCCTTTCTTGGCAAAGGTCCTCGTCAGGCTGAAGGTTCGTTTTTTCTAACTTAGCCCAAAATAGGGTATTTCTAGCTGGTAGAAGCTTCATTTATCCATTGCAGGTTCTTTCATTCCAGCAACAGCCTGCCATTGCAGAAGCAAACATCGATGAGTGCCAATTCAATTCAATTCATTTATTCCCAAAATTTTGATAAAACAAAATGCACGGGATTGTCAAATTACAATTGGGTTAATTCACATTAAAATTACGGATTAAAAAAGGCACAAATGAGTTAAAATAGCGTTCAGTTCTATGAGCGGGCGGATTCATTAGCTGAGCTTTCTTAGCTGGCCTAGAAATACTCCTTGTTGGGCGATTATCCATTCTTTTTTCATCTTCGGGTGGCAGGATCTCACTGTGCATTTCCGAGGCAAGGCACTTAAGTCCGAATTTCATTGTGAGATCGTGTCGACGCGAAGCAAGGGTTTTCATCCCTAATTCTTCCAGTGCTTATTGGTAGGATTTGTATTTATCCGCCAGAATAATTTTTAAAGCCCTTTTTTGAATGGTTTCCAGCCGATCGGGGCTGGATTTTTAAAGCCCTTTTTTGAATGGTTTCCAGCCGATAGGCTGGATCCAAATCACATTTGAAGTTCTATATCTCAGAAATGAAAACGAATGGAACGACTGGGGACTGATTTGGGATGTACAGTAAATCAGTATACTAAGTACGATAAAAGCTGCACCGAGTTCGGTCCTTAACTCATCAACATTATTTCCGAAAAAAAACTGGCCTTAATCTGCGTAACGGTGAATGTGAGATCTAAAAACATTATTACGATTTTTACATGGTGCGCGGTGGTGGGGATACTTACACTCCAAGTCCAGTCGCACATAGAAGACGGCGCATACGTCGATGGATAGCCAGGAGACTCCATTATCCACGTGGAGGGCGACTGCTTGTACACCCTACATGCCGGCTTTTCGACACAGCCAGGCGTAGTCGTGGGGGTAGTGACAGTGCTGAATTCAGTGGTGGTTTCCTCTGGTGTAGCTTGAAAAAAAAGGTACCAATATTCCGAGCGGATACTCCGTTTAAGCTCCGAGCGAATTGTCAGCCCCTCCCTAAACTATCAGAAGTTTGATAACAGATAAAATTTGCTCATCTTTGTGTTAAATGGTATATATTGTATCTGTTATGAGCCTTTTAGTGTTCTTTCAAGACGAAATTTCTGTAAGATTCCGGATTCCTCCTCCCTCCACTCCCCCCACGATGGTCGGATCGGCGAAATACCTATTTTCAAGTTAATGTGGTCGGCTCATCTGACATGCATGCCAAGTATTATCGTCCTAGCCCACTTGGAAGTACCTTACCCCCAGAATTCCGCAAACCCGATCCAACTTCCCCCACAGCGTCCAAATCCGGTCGGGTTCTGTCAATGGTGTACCTAGGGCTTGTGTTTGTTCTTCCCACCAAGTTTCATCCCAATCGCCCTACTCTAAGCGTCCAAGCGTCCACTTTTTCAAGTTTCATTAAGATCCGATCACCCGTTCGAAAGTTATGCATTATAAAATTTAAAGTAAAAATTATTCTTAATTTAAGTAAACTTAAAAAAAAAATATTTTATAAATCAAAACAACAAACTGTTCTGCTCTTAAAATGACCCTCCTAATTTGCCCCTCCTAAGTCCCGGATCCCGCCTCCCCCCCTCCCCAAGATGGTCGAACCGGGCAAGTGACTATTTCCAGGTTAATCTGGTCGGGTTCTGGCACATCTAGAAGTACCCTATCTCGCAATGGTAAGACCGACCGACCGACAGACCGACGGAATTGCGATCGATGTATGCCGAAGGGCAAGTGTCGTAAAAACGGGCGGGATAAGAGGCGGTTGAAAGGAGCTGCCGAGCGAGGCAGAGCTGGCGCTACAACGTTACTGTGAGAAATCTGAAGTGCCAAACAATGGTCTTTCATGAACACAAAACTTGTTGTATTTCTAATACGAAAAAAATGTGTTTCTTTATTAAGCTTCAAACTTTATTGTTGCGATTTTCATACTTTTTTTACTTTGAATTCTTTGACTTAACAGAATCGTAATTGTGCGAAGCAAAAACTGCTTGAAGCATATACAGTAGACCTATACAACAAGGAAACAATTATCGGTTTATGTTTTTTTTTCTTGACGAGAAAAAATAACTTACTAGTAAATTCCGACGTCATCTCAGTTGTGACATCGGTTGCTGTTGTCACTTCGGTTGTTACTGTGTCATCGGTGGCCTCTGTCGTAGAGGACGGCTCTGTTGTGGCCTCGGTTGTTTCTGCTGCCACTTTCGTGCTCTGTGTCGTAGCCTCTGTTGTTTCTATTGTCACTACGGTGGTCTCTGGAGTAATCTCAGTTGTGACTTCCGTTGTTTCTGTTGTCACTTCTGTGGTCACTGTCGTAGCCTCCGTTACTGTTGTGACTTCGGTTGTTTCTATTGTCACTTCCGTTGTAACCGCAGTAGCCTCTGCTGTGGAGGACTGCTCTGTAGTGACCTCAGTTGTTTCTGTTGTCACTTTAGAGGTCTCTGTCGTAACCTCTGTTGTGACTTCGGTTGTTTCTGCTGTCACTTCGGTAGTCTCTGTCGTCGAGGACGGCTCTGTTGCGAATTCGGTTACTTCTGTTGTCACTGCGGTGGTCTCTGTCGTCGCCTCTGTTGTGACCTCGGTTGTTTCTGTTGTCACTTCGGCCGTCTCCATCGTAGCCTCTGTTGCGGAGGACTGCTCTGTAGTGTTCTCAGTTGTTTCTGTTGTCACTTTAGAGGTCTCTGTCGTAGCATCTGTTGTGACTTCGGTTGTTTCTGCTGTCACTTCGGTAGTCTCTGTCGTCGAGGACGGCTCTGTTGTGAATTCGGTTACTTCTGTTGTCACTGCGGTGGTATCTGTCGTCACCTCTGTTGTGACCTCGGTTGTTTCTGTCACTTTAGAGGTCTCTGTCGTAGCCTCTCTTGTGACTTCGGTTGTTTCTGCTGTCACTTCGGTAGTCTCTGTCGTCGAGGACGGCTCTGTTGTGAATTCGGTTACTTCTGTTGTCACTGCGGTGGTCTCTGTCATCGCCTCTGTTGTGACCTCGGTTGATTCTGTTGTCACTTCGGTGGTCTCCACAGTAGCCTCTGTTGTGGAGGACTGCTCTGTAGTGACCTCAGTTGTTTCTGCTGTCACTTTAGAAGTCTCTGTTGTGACTTCGGTTGTTTCTGCTGTCACTTCGGTAGTCTCTGTCGCCGAGAACGGCTCGGTTGTGAATTCGGTTACTTCTGTTGTCACCGCAGTGGTCTCTGTCGTAGCCTGCGTTGCTGTTGTGACTTCGGTTGTTTCTATTGTCACTTCAGTTGTCTCCGCAATAGCCTCTGTCGTGGAGGACTGATCTGTAGTGACCTCAGTTGTTTCTGTTGTAACTTTAAAGGTTTCTGTCGTAGCCTCTGTTGTGACTTCGGTTGTTTCTGCTGTCACCTCGGTAGTCTCTGTCGTCGAGGACGGCTCTGTTGTGAATTCGGTTACTTCTGTTGTCACTGCGTTGGTCTCTGTCGTCGCCTCTGTTGTGACCTCGGTTACTTCTGTTGTTACTGCGGTGGTTTCTGTCGTCACCTCTGTTGTGACCTCGGTTAATTCTGTTGTCACTTCGGTATTCTCTGTCGTCAAGGACGGCTCTGTTGTGAATTCGGTTACTTCTGTGGTCACATCGGTGGTCTCTGTCGTCGCCTCTGTTGTGACCTCGGTTGATTCTTTTGTCACTTCGGTAGTCTCTGTCGTCGAGGACGGCTCGGTTGTGAATTCGGTTACTTCTGTTGTCACCGCGGTGGTCTCTGTCGTAGCCTCCGTTGCTGTTGTGACTTCGGTTGTTTCAGTTGTCACTTCAGTTGTCTCCGCAATAGCCTCTGTCGTGGAGGACTGCTCTGTAGTGACCTCAGTTGTTTCTGTTGTAACTTTAAAGGTTTCTGTCGTAGCCTCTGTTGTGACTTCGGTTGTTTCTGCTGTCACCTCGGTAGTCTCTGTCGTCGAGGACGGCTCTGTTGTGAATTCGGTTACTTCTGTTGTCACTGCGGTGGTATCTGTCGTCACCTCTGTTGTGACCTCGGTTGTTTCTGTTGTCACTTTAGAGGTCTCTGTCGTAGCCTCTGTTGTTACTTCGGTTGTTTCTGCTGTCACTTCGGTAGTCTCTGTCGTCGAGGACGGCTCGGTGGTGAATTCTATTACTTCTGTTGTAACTTTAGAGGTCTCTGTCGTAGCCTCTGTTGTGACTTCGGTTGTTTCTGCTGTCACCTCGGTAGTCTCTGTCGTCGAGGACAGCTCTGTTGTGAATTCGGTCAATTCTGTTGTCACTGCGGTGGTATCTGTCGTCACCTCTGTTGTGACCTCGGTTGATTCTGTTGTCACTTTAGAAGTCTCTGTCGTAGCCTCTGTTGTGACTTCGGTTGTTACTGCTGTCACTTCGGTAGTCTCTGTCGTCGAGGACGGCTCTGTTGTGAATTCGGTTATTTCTGTTGTCACTGCGGTGGTATCTGTCGTCACCTCTGTTGTGACCTCGGTTGTTTCTGTTGTCACTTTAGAGATCTCTGTCGTAGCCTCTGTTATTACTTCGGTTGTTTCTGCTGTCACTTCGGTAGTCTCTGTCGTCGAGGACGGCTCGGTGGTGAATTCGGTTACTTCTGTTGTCACCGCGGTGGTCTCTGTCATAGCCACCGTTTCTGTTGTGACTTCGTTTGTTTCTGTTGTCACTTCAGTTGTCTCCGCAATAGCCTCTGTCGTGGAGGACTGCTCTGTAGTGACCTCAGTTGCTTCTGTTGTAACTTTAAAGGTTTCTGTCGTAGCCTCTGTTGTGACTTCGGTTGTTTCGGCTGTCACCTCGGTAGTCTCTGTCGTCGATGACGGCTCTGTTGTGAATTCGGTTACTTCTGTTGCCACTGAGGTGGTCTCTGTAGCCGCCTCTGTTGTGACCTCGGTTGATTCAGTTGTCACCTCGGTGGTCTCCATCGTAGCCTCTGTTGTGGAGGACTGTTCTGAGGTGACCTCAGTTGTTTCTGTTGTCACTGCGGTGGTCTCAGTCGTAACCTCCGTTGCTGTTGTGACTTCGGTTGTTTCTGTTGTCACTTCAGTTGTCTCCGCAGTAGCCTCTATTGTGGCGGACTGCTCTGTAGTGACCTCAGTTGTTTCTGTTGTCACCTTAGAGGTCTCTGTCGTAGCCTCTGTTGTGACTTCTGTTGTTTCTGCTGTCACTTCGGTAGTTTCTGTCGTCGAGGACGGCTCTGTTGTGATTTCGGTTACTTCTGATGTCATTGCGGTGGTCTCTGTCGTCGCCTCTGTTGTGACCTCGGTTGATTCTGTTGTCACTTTAGAGGTCTCTGTCGTAGCCTCTGTTGTTACTTCGGTTGTTTCTGCCGTGACTTCGGTAGTCTCTGTCGTCGAGGACGGCTCTGTTGTGAATTGGGTTACTTCTGTTGTCACTGCGTTGGTCTCTGTCGTCGCCTCTGTTGTGACCTCGATTGATTCTGTTGTCACTTCGGTAGTCCCCGCAGTAGCCTCTGTTGCGGAGGACTGCTCTGTAGTGACCTCAGTTGTATCTGTTGTCACTTTAGAGGTCTCTGTCGTAGCCTCTGTTGTGACTTCGGTTGTTTCTGCTGTCACCGCGGTAGTCTCTGTCGTCAATGACGGCTCTGTTGTGAATTCAGTTACTTCTGTTGTCACTGCGGTGGTCTCTGTCATCGCCTCTGTTGTGACCTCGGTTGATTCAGTTGTCACCTCGGTGGTCTCCATCGTAGCCTCTGTTGTGGAGGACTGTTCTGAGGTGACCTCAGTTGTTTCTGTTTTCAATCCGGTGGTATCTGTCGTCACCTCTGTTGTGACCTCGGTTGTTTCTGTTGTTACTTTAGAGGTCTCTGTCGTAGCCTCTGTTGTGACTTCGGTTGTTTCTGCTGTCACTTCGGTAGTCTCTGTCGTCGAGGACGGCTCCGTCGTTAATTCGGTTACTTCTGTTGTCACCACGGTGGTCTCCGTCGTAACCTCTGTTGCTGTTGTGACTTCGGTTGTTTCTGTTGTCACTTCAGTTGTCTCCGCAGTAGCCTCTGTCGTGGAGGACTGCTCTGTAGTGACCTCAGTTGTTTCTGTTGTCACTTTAGAGGTTTCTGTCATAGCCTCTGTTGTGACTTCGGTTGTTTTTGCTGTCATCTCGGTAGTCTCTGTCGTCGAGGACGGCTCTGTTGTGAATTCGGTGACTTCTGTTGTCACTGCGGTGGTCTCTGTCGTCGCCTCTGTTGTGATCTCGGTTGATTCTGTTGTCAACTCGGTGGTCTCCATCATAGCCTCTGTTGTGGAGGACTGCTCTGTAGTGATCTCAGTTGTTTCTGTTGTCACTGTGGTGGTCTCTGTCGTAGCCTCCGTTGCTGTTGTGACTTCGGTTGTTTCTGTTGTCACTTTAGAGGTCTCTGTCGTAGCCTCTGTTGTGACTTCGGTTGTTTCTGCTGTCACTTCGGTAGTCTCTGTCGTCGAGGACGGCTCTGTTGTGACCTCGGTTGTTTCTATTGTTACTTCGGTGGTCTCCGTCGTAGCATCTGCTGTGGACTGCTCTGTTGTGAATTCTGTTGTTTCTGTGGTCACTTCTGTGGTCTCTGTCGTAGCCTCTGTTGTGGAAGACGGTTCTGTTGTGACCTCGGTTGTTTCCGTCGTCACTCCGGTTGTCTCTGTCGTAGCCTCAGTTGTGACCTCGGTGGTTTTTGTTGTCACTTCGGAAGTCTCTGTCGTAGCCTCTGTTGTGACCACGGTTGTTTCTGTTGTTACTTCGGTGGTCTCCGTCGTAGCCTCTGCTGTAGAGGACTGCTCTGTTGTGAATTCTGTTGTTTCTGTGGTCATTTCGGTGGTCTCTGTCGTAGCCTCTGATGTGGACGACTGCCCTGTTGTGACTTCGGTTGTCTCTTTAGTATCCTCTGTTGTGGAGGACTGCTCTGTTATGACCTCGGTTGTTTCTGTTGACACTTCGCTGGTCTCTGTCGTAGCCTCTGGTGTGACCTCGGTTGCTGCTGTCGTCACTTCGGTAGTCTCTGTCGTAGAGAACGGCTCTGTTGTGACATCGGTTGTTTCTGTTGTCACTTCGGTTGTCTCTGTCATAGCCTCTGTTGTGACCTCGGTGGTTTTTGTTGTCACTTCGGAAGTCTCTGTCGTAGCCTTTGTTGTGACCTCGGTTGTTTCTGTTGTTACTTCGGTGGTCTCCGTCGTAGCCTTTGCTGTAGAGGACTGCCCTGTTGTGAATTCTGTTGTTTCGGTTGTCACTTCGCTGGTCTCTGTTGTGGAGGACGGTTCTGTTGTGACCTCGGTTGCTGCTGTCGTCATTTCGGTAGTCTCCATCGTAGAGGACGGCTCTGTTGTGACATCGGTTAATTCTGTGGTCACTTCGATAGTCTCTGTTGTCACTTTGGTTGTTTCTGTCGTCACTTCGGTTGTCTCTGTCGTAGAGGACGGCTCTGTTGTGACATCGGTTGTTTCTGTGGTCACTTCGGTAGTCTCTGTTATGACTTTGGTTGTTTCTGTTGTCACTTCAGTTATGTCTGTCGTAGCCTCCGTG
Organism: Branchinecta sandiegonensis; assembly: GCA_030848855.1. Classification (NCBI taxonomy): domain Eukaryota; kingdom Metazoa; phylum Arthropoda; class Branchiopoda; order Anostraca; family Branchinectidae; genus Branchinecta; species Branchinecta sandiegonensis. The sequence continues at coordinate 12,987,923 of JAUPMV010000021.1, read as the reverse complement.
GTGGAGGACTGCTCGGTTGTGACCTCGGTTCTTTCGGTTGTCACTGTCGAAGCCTCTGCTGTGATCTCGTTTGTTTCTGTTGTCACTTCGGTTGTCTCTGTAGTAGCCTCTGTTGTGGAGGACTGCTGTGCTGTGACCTCGGTTGTTTCTATTGTCACTTCGTTGGTCTCCGTCGTAGCCTGCGTTGTGGAGGAGGACGTCTCTGTTGTGACCTCGGTTGTTTCTGTTGTCAATTCGGTGGTTTCTGTCGAAGCCTCTGTTGTGACTTCGGTTGTTATTGTTGTCAAATCAATAGTCTCTGTTGTCACTTCGGTAGTCTCTCTCGTAGAGGACGGCTCTGTTGTGACCTCGGTTGTTTCTGTTGTCAATTCGGTTGTCTCTGTCGTAGCCTCCGTTGTGACCTCGGTGGTTTTTGTTGTCACTTCGGAAGTCTCTGTCGTAGCCTCTGTAGTGACTTCGGTTGGTTCTGTAGTCACTTCGGTGGTGTCTGTTGTAGCCTCTGTTGTGGACGACTGCCCTGTTGTGACTTCGGTTGTTTCTGTTGTCAATTCGGTTGTCTTCGTCGTAGAGGACGCCTCTGTTGTGACATCGGTTGTTTCTGTGGTCACTTCGGTAGTCTCTATTGTGACTTTGGTTGTTTTTGTTGTCACTTCGGTTGTCTCTGTCGTAGAGGGCGGCTCTGTTGTGACATCGGTTGTTTCTGTTGTCACTTCGCTGGTCTCTGTCGTAGCCTCTATTGTGGAGGACGGTTCTGTTGTGACCTCGGTTACTGCTGTTGTAACTTCTGTAGTCTCTGACGTAGAGGACGCCTCTGTTGTGACATCGGTTGCTTCTGTGGTCACTTCGGTAGTCTCTGTTGTGACTTTTGTTGTTTCTCTTGTCACTTCGGTTGTCTCTGTCGTAGAGGACGGCTCTGTTGTGATATCGGTTGTTTCTTTGGTCACTTCGGTAGTCTCTGTCGTGACTTTGGTTGTTTCTGTTGTCACTTCGGTTACGTCTGTCGTAGCCTCCGTTGTGGAGGACTGCTCGGTTGTCACTTCGGTGGTCTCTGTCGAAGCCTCTGTTGTGATCTCGGTTGTTTCTGTTGTCACTTCGGTGGTCTCTGTCGTAGCATCTTTTGTGGAGGACGACTCTGTCGCCATTTCGGTTGTCTTTGTATTAGCCTCTGTTGTAGAGGACTGCTCAGTTGTTCCTTCGGCTGTTTCTGTTGTCATTTCGGTGGTTTCTACTGTCAATGCGGTAGTCCCTTTCGTAGCCTCTGTTGTGGATGACGGCTCAGTTGTGAACTCGGTTGTTTCCGTTGTTGTAGTCTCTGTCGGAGACTCTGTTGTGGTGGACGGCTCATATATGACCTCGGTAGTTTCTGTCGTTACTTCGTTGGTCACTGTCGTTGACTCGGTGGTTGAGGACGTCTCTGTTGTGAACTCGTTTATTTCCGTTGTATTGGGCCATGTCGTAGATTCTGTTGTCGTGGACGGATCTTGCGTGACCTCCGTGAAGATAGTAGACGAGGATTCGGTGCTCGTCTCAGAAGTTGATGTATGCTCCATTTGAGTACTTTTCATTGTGTCAGTTACCTCCGTTTCGGTTGTGATCTCGAATGTAGTTGTCTCCGTCGTAGCGATGCTGGTACTCAAGGTAGTTGTCGTGACTTCAGTTGTCACCTCTTCGGTAGTTGGCTTGTCTATGCAGTAGGCGAATCCCAGAGGATCGGGCTCGCACGTTTGTGACTGAGGGCACACATGTGTTAGACACGGATCGGCTAGAAAAAATCAAAGTAACGTTTGCAATAAAATTATATTTCAACAGAAGGTAGCAAAGTCTTTAAAGTTTAACTGAAAAGTCAACTTTTTTTGTATCATCTAACTGAATACACTAAATTCTTTGGATTCTGCTAAGCGATATTTTTATTTTTCACTGTCTCCACAACGCAAATTCTACTATGACCTGGAAAATTCGAATCTCATGATTAGCTTGCAGAAAGCAAATCACTGCGTGAAGACTTATTTTTTTGTAAGCCGTTATCGCCAAGCATACAACACAAGTACAAGCGCACAGAGGTACCACAAGTCCGATAGGGAAATTCCACTATATGAAAATTGATTATTGGTGAATAGCGGAGCAACGAAGTAATGCAGTTTCATCGGTTCTTAAACCCTCTTTAAGTGAATTAGTGATGAGCCAGTATATTGTCCAATCACGGCCCATTCAGTTAAACTTTAACTTTTGAACAGGCGCGAACTAGACTGTGCGGACTAGACTTTGCGAAATAAAAGAAAACAAAACAAGAGCTGTAAGCTCATATGGCACTTGCATGTGTCAAGATGATTGATTGATCAAGAGTAAGTTTCGACTTTGCGGTTGAGATGCGCGCTATAAGGGAGCTGGAACTTCATTTGTAAGCAAAACCCTTGAGGCAAAACTGCTAATGGGCTGATGGGCATCACGAAATCATATATTGCTTAAAAGTATTTTTTTTACTTTGCGGTCAAGATTGGTACTTTAAGGAATAATCGGATTTGGGAAGTAGCAATTTCTAAGCAAATGTTGTTGAGTCTCCAATATTCCAGCGAAGTTTCATCGTCCTAGCACATCAGGAAGTACCTTAACGCGCGATCACCGGAATCCCAGACCCCCCTCCCCCTCCTCCAACTCCACCCATAATAACCGGAGCCAATCCTGTTCTGTAAATGATTAATCCAGAGCATCTGTTTGTCATTCCCAGGAAGTTCGATCCAGATCACACCAGTATAAGCGGGTCAAGTATTTTCCGCCCTCCCCCCGATAATTGCCGGATTCGGTCCGGAAATGAAAAATGTCACAAGAGAAAAATGTCCTCTGTTTAATTATTAAATTTCACTCGAATCCGATCACCCGTTCCAAAGTTACGCATGACTCAATATTCCGGATTCCCCTCCCTCAACTCCCCCCCCCCCAAGATTATCATATCGAGGATTTTTTTTTTATTCCAAGTCAGTTTGACCGGGTCCCTGATATGCCTTCCAAGTTTCGTCGTGAAAATCCCCCAAAAACGGAATTCCGGGAGACCCCCCCCCCTTCAAGTGTCCGGATCCAGTCAAATTATGTAAAAGATTTATCCAGATGTTTGTTCTTCCCAGCAAGTTTCACTCCGATACCATCATTCTAACCGTTTCTCGAGATTTCCGGTCCATCCCCCCCCCCACCCCACCCAGCTCCCCCGCGGTGCACGTAGCCAATCCGATTCAGCAAATGACTTACCTAGAGCATCTGTTTGTTCTTCCCACAAAGTTCCATCCCGATCCCTCCATTCTAAACGGGGCACGTATTTCCCCCCCCCCCCCCCAATAGTTGCCGGATCCGGTCCGGATATGAAAAAAATCATCGGAGAAATGTCCTCTGTTGAATTCTTAAATTTCACTCGAATCCGATCAACCATTCCAAAATTACGCATGACTGAAAATTTCGGATTCCCCTCCCTCCACTCCCCCCACCATTATCTGATCGACAAAATTTTTATTTTGAAGTCAGTTTGATTGGGTCCCTGATATGCCTGCCAAGTTTCATCGTGAAAATCCCCAAAACCACCATCACCGGAATTCCGGGACCCCCCCCCCCCCCATAAGTGTCCGGATCAAGTACAATGGCCTAAAGAACTTATCTAGAGCAGATGCTTGTTCTTCCCAGCAAGTTTCACTCCGATCCCTCCATTCTAACCGTTTCTTGAAATTTCCGGTCCCCCCCCCCCCCCAACTCCCCCCTGGCTACCGAATCCGGTCAAGACTTTAAACGGGACATTACAGATATATATTCTGTTCAGTTATGAAGTTTCATTACAATCTGATCATCCGTTCGAAAGTTACACACTTCTCAATTTCCCGGATTCCCCTGCGGATTCCCCTCCCTCCACTCCCCCACCATTATCTGATCGACAATATTTTTATTTTGAAGTCAGTTTGATTGGGTCCCTGATATGCCTGCCAAGTTTCATCGTGAAAATCCAAAAAACCACCATCACCGGAATTCCGCCCCCCCCCCCCCCATAAGTGTCCGGATCCAGTACAATGGTCTAAAGGACTTATCTAGAGCAGATGCTTGTTCTTCCCAGCAAGTTTCACTCCGATCCCTCCATTCTAACCGTTTCTTGAAATTTCCGGTCTCCCCCCCCCCAACTCCCCCCTGGCTACCGAATCCGGTCAAGACTTTAAACGGGACATTACGGATATATATTCTCTTCAGTTATGAAGTTTCATTACAATCCGATCATCCGTTCGAAAGTTACACACTTCTCAGTTTCCCGGATTCCCCTGCCCTCCACCCCCCCCCCCCCAAAATGGTCGGATCAGAAAACTGATTATTCCTAATTTTGTTTGGTCGGGTCTCTGATATGCCTGCCAAGTTTCATGGTCCTAGCACAACTGGAAGTACCCTAACTCGAAAAAGTGTGACAAAATGCCCTAAATTTTCAAGTTTCCAGCGCCCCGCACTCCCCCCCATATGGTCGGATCGGGAAACTGATTATTTCCAGGTTAGTTTGGTCGGGTCCGTGATATTCCTGCCAAGTTTCATTGTCCTAGCTCATCTGGAAGTACCCTCACTCGAAAAAGTGTGACAAAATGCCCTAAATTTTCAAGTTTCCAGCGCCCCAGCTCCCCCGCATATGGTCGGATCGGGAAACTTATTATTTACAGGTTACTTTGGTCAGGTCCCTGATATTCCTGCCAAGTTTCATTGTCCTAGCTCATCTGGAAGTACCCTAACTCGAAAAAGTGTGAAAAAATGCCCTAAATTTTCAAGTTTCGAGCGCCCCCACTCCCCCGCATATGGTCGGATCGGGAAACTGATTATTTCCGGGTTCGTTTGGTCGGGTCCCTGATATTCCTGCCAAGTTTCATTGTCCTAGCTCATCTAGAAATACCCCAACTCAGAAAAAAAGTGACAAAATGCCCTAAATTTGCAAGTTTCCAGCGCCCCGCACTCCCCCCCATATGGTCGGATCGGGAAACTGATTATTTCCAGGTTAGTTTGGTCGGGTCCCTGATATGCCTGCCAAGTTTCATTGTCCTAGCACATCTGGAAGTACCCTAACTCGGATATGTGGGACAAAAAAACTCGGACCGACCGACAGACCGACAGACCGACAGACGGAATTGTGATCGGTATATGGCACTTGAGCCAGAGGCTGCAAGTGCCATAAAAAATACAAAAAACTTGTTTAATTGCAGCGATTAGCGTCTGAAATAGTGGTCACCATAGGGACCAAGCGAGATGACCCTTCCCTTTGTAGTTCATGACGCCTTCTCAACTTGATCAACGCACAATTTGTAGCAGCAGCAGCAAGTAGCAACAGTAGTATCGAAAAAAGAAATGAAGCAAACAAATTTGAGACTCACGGTCACAGGTGAAAAAAGTGGCGGTATAAACGTAGCCTGGGGAACAGATACATTTGAATCCTTCTACCGCAAGGGGGTCCAACATGCATTGCGCGTCCAGATCTGTGTAGTTGCAATAGTTGAAACCAATCGGCGGTAAGGCACAAGGGTCACCTGTGGGCAAGAAAATAATAACATTAAGCTAACGTTGAACTATACCAACAAAAGAGAAGGCAAGCTCAACTACTCGGTTGAAAATCACAAAGACGTGGAACTATTGAAACAACGTCTGTTCTTCAATACCTTATTTTATCGGCTGCTTTCAAGAGGGCAGACCAAAAATTCGAGGTTGAGTTGACATGTAAAACTCACTAATGTAGGCCTAAGCATTGAAAGTTAAAGTAGCAACACAGCGAATGTAGGCTTACTTGCGGGTGTTGTCTGCTCGACCGTCGTGGTAACAGTTGCGCTCTGCGTCGTCGTTGTTGAAGTCGTGCCTGGTGTAGTAGTTGTTTTCTCGGTCGTAACTTCTTCGGTCGTTGGGTCGCCTATACAATAGGCGAAGCCAAATTCATGAACCTGGCATCTTTGGTAAGTAGGACATGGGGTTGTTAAACAAGGATCAGCTGAAAAAGAAGTTGAACGATGAATTTCGAAGCAGTACTTTATCTTCCCTCTTTCGAGCACAACAAACAAACTGAAAACTTCAATTGCTGAAAAACGAAGACATCTTTTGTGCTTTCAAAACGAACCAATTGGAAGGAATGAACCTGTTCGTGTTCCTGACGATATGGGAGTTTTTTCTTTGTACCTGTGTTGCACGACGATCAGCTGACCGAAACATGGCCGTTTTTGCTTTCTTTGCTGGAATTTTGTTTGAGAGGTCAGTTGCGACAAAGTTCCAAATCGGCAATCTGCAAGGTCAGAATTACTTTGTAGTGGTTCTTCTGAAGTGTCTGAATATACATAAACTAACATTGGAGAGTAAGCATAGAGTTTTCAGAATAGCTCATGGATATTTTGACGTCATTTGTTTTCACATTATCAGCTTCGGTCCGGGAGTCATGTGTTCGATCATACCCAGACTATAGTTTGTGAAATCACGGTAGCCAGCGAATCCTGGTAGAGAAGAAATTCCAAAAAAAAATGAGAAGTTAGTGCTTGAAGCTTAGTTACTAGCACGGATTACTGGAATTCATTGCCATCAGATGCCACCTCACCTTACTTTACGTTCCGTTTTCCAGCGTCTGCTCCTTTCCACTCAAGTTCCCCCGTAGGTAATGCACCCGTATTTACACATCATTTTTGTGTTTTTTTCTCTTTTATTTTTATTAACTTCTTTATTTTTCTTAAAGTTCACCTGGATAAAAAAAATCCGTGTTTTTGTGTACTATTTCCTTCCCTTTCTTTTTCTTTCTTTTCAGTGCATTTTTTCTTTTTTTTGCCGTTAATATTTTTCTGTATGTGTAGTTTATTCATGTTTGTAATGTGATGTAATTATTGCAATGTAAGTATTTTCAATGTAGGTTAGAGTATAGGTCACTGATCCCCAACAAGATAGCTTCAGGGGTCTTGTTTCTTAACTTATATTTATGTTATGTAGGTTGTGTAGTACGAATAAAAGAATGAACCTTTAAGGACCCGCCCATCCTCTCCACGACCAAACATAATCCCACTCGTATAATTCGAAAAGCTTAAGCGAAGAACTTACGGTCACAAGTCCCAAATATCGCTGTGTAAACATATCCAGGTGAACAAATACAGGTGAACCCTTCTGGGTCAAGAGGGTCCAAGACGCACTGCCCACCAGGGTCAGTGAAGTTGCAGTAATTCAATCCAGAGGGCGGCAGAGCGCAGGGATCAGCTATAAGAGGAAACGCATTAGACTTTATCGTCTAATACTAATTACGATATGATATGACATTACATTTATTACACTAAAAGCCCAAGGGCCACGGCAATAAAATCAGAAAAAACAAACGAAATTGACGAATTTCTAACCACTAATAAAACTACAAAAAATGTTCTCTGTGCATCATTGACAGCATGAGGAATCTACCCACTTTCTTTATAGTAGCAGAACACTCACTCTTAAACATTTGCTCCATCCATTCCTGATCACACTCATTTACTCCAAATATTTCACTTCTCAAATCATTCAATTCCCTACAATCACACAGAAGATGTCGCACACACTCATTCATATCTCCACACATCGGGCAGAAGTAGGGACCAATTCTCCCAATCAACCTACCCGTGTACCTCCTCCTATCTCCCAGGGGTAAAATATCAGCACGCATCCTAATTAATAATTTCAGTTCCTCCTTATCTAAACCCGCTTTAAAATAAACACATCACAGTAGCTAGTGACAGTAAAGCAATTTTGAGCTTTAATCTTGGTCTTTGCTCCAATCTTGGTTAGAATTACAAGGATTGTGCGAACCATATTACGACGATTTTTTTTTTCACGAGATTGGGTTCTGTTGTCATGGTGCCGACACAAGATCAGGTTTTTCCTGGCAGGAATTTCTGCACTTTCATTATTAAGCTGAAAAATTTAAACTTTTCCGTATGGAAGTTATGATGGTGCGGAAAATCCTGGCAGAAATTCCAATCCGCGACACCCCACCCTCATCACCGGTCCGCCGCACAAAAACTTAGTAAAACTCAGTGAAAAAGTATTATTTACTCTATGCTAACAAGGTCCCCTAGTAAGTCGTTTCTACCTTGGTTACGAACTACATACCAGCAGAATCAAGGGTAGAGGCGTTATTAGCCAAACTATTTTTTTGGGGGGAGGGGGGGGGGATAGTGCGTTTTTTAGAACATTTTGAAATGATAAATCAGCTACAGTTCGGATTTCGCAAATTTCGCAATTCTACAGATCATGCGGTCCTGTTACTAACACAGTATGTCCATGACATTCTTGACCGGGGAGAAATTCCAGCTTCTATTTTTCTTGACATTAAAAAAGCTTTTGATACGATATCTCATGATATTCTAATGCATAAGTTGGATCATTACGGTATAAGAGGGCCAGCAAAATCCCTAATAGCATCTTATATTAAGGACCGTTCTCAGTATGTTGATGGAGGTGATGTTTCATCCGAAATGACTCGCCAATCTAATATCGCTGGTGTCCCGCAAGGCTCAATTCTTGGTCCCTTACTTTTTTTAATTTATGTTAACGACCTGAATAATTCCATGAGAATATTTGGGTTAAACTTGCAATTTGCGGATGACACTGCATGTACTGTATCAGGGAAAGATATGAACAGTCTGAAACTTGTATTGGAAGAAGCTTTCAACCATCTTCTATTGTGGCTTGAGTCAAATAAACTAGCTCTTAACGCTGATAAAACAAAATTCGTGGTTTTCTCTCGATGTAACGCTGCTGTTCCTGAGCTTCAACTAATTGAGTCAAGTGATTTTAAAATAAAGATTTCACGAGCAGCAGTTATGCGATACCTTGGAGTCCTTCTTGACTCTAATCTATCATGGAAGCCTCACATATCAAATCTGCGTATGAAGTTGGGGAGAAATATAGGGATAATGCGAAGACTCAGGTCATCCCTTCCCCTTGAAGCAATGCGATCACTTTATTATGCACTTATTCATTCCCATTTAATGTTCTCATCACTTGTATACCTTAACACATTTAGTTCTCATATTGCGCCACTTCAAAGACAACAGAACAAAGCGTTGCGGGTCCTTAAGAATTACCTGCCTTCCCCTAAATTATATCCAGCGAAGTCGTCAACAGATTCTCTTTATTGCTTTCTTAATATCCTTCCTTTCAGACATTTTGTGACTGTTGAATCTATCCTCTTCAAACTGAAGTATGACCGTGGTTTGCTTCCCTCGTTTTTTCGTTCCTCGAACCTTTTCCCGCTTAAAACTATTGAACACGGACATCTAACTAGAAATTTTAATAAACTGTATCAGCCAAGAATTATAACTGAAAGATCGAAATTTTCGCTTCGGAACTCAGTAATTCGGAACTGGAATATTTATACTTCTAATTTGGACATTTCACAGTCAATTCAAACAACCAAACGTAAACTTAAATTTATGTTGTTATATTGAGAATTTGTTTCGTGATAAGTGTGCGGATTGCCTTTGGGAGGTTAAGTTTGTTCCCATTTTATCTGGTTTTGAAGATACTGAACCTGGGGGATGTGAATACTCAGTCCAGGATCGTTCCTTGGACTGAAATCACTTTCCCTCGGTTCTTGTTATCTTTAGTTTTATTTTGTATTGTTTGTTTCGCTGGACGTGTCAACGGGTGGCGTTGGGGACCGGGTGCTGACGGGGGAATACGCATATTTCCATTTGTTTGAACGGCATGTAGTGAAGTATAAATGTTGTATTTATTTAAAGAAGTCTTTCCATCCCGTGCATTACGAATTTGTCTTCTCAGCCGGGCTCTGGACATTTTGTTATTTAGTTTGTTATTAAAAGAACCTGAACCTGAACCTGAACCAATGCATTACATTATATCATTGTAAGGAAGCGAGATTCCTCTCCCATTATTCAGACCCCTTTTGATCAGACAGGATGTAGTAAGTCGGGTTTGTTGACTAAAATCAAAACAGGGATCCTGCCTCAGAACAGGGATCCTCGCTTAAGGAAGAAGAAGAAAACCAAAAGAACAGGGATCCTGACTTTTTCGTTTTTCCTTCAGCTCAAGATGACTGCAAATCATATCTGATGGCACTAAGCGGAGACTGAGATTCGTTTTTCTAGCAAGAGCCTGGAGAGGAACCTTGTCAAGGAGAGCCGTACTATCGCTAGAATACATCTCAGCTGACATTCGTTTACCGCCATCAAATACTCCATAATACAGAATGCTTCATTCATGGAAATCCATTTTGCTTAAATTAGTTTTCAAGAAGTCAAACTCAATTCCCTTAGAGATAGCCTGGTCTACACTGATATCGTTGTTGCGCATAATCTAGCAGAAACCAAGGAACCTTATAAGGGAAAGAAGATTAACGAGGAAAAATGCCAGCGGAAGACCCTTGACATCATCGGCCAATGATGCTACCGGTACTTTTTGTTTCGGTTCTGTGCAGTATTCGATCTTCCAATTTTACATAACTGTTACTTGGGAAATGAATTTTTTTTCTTTTTATCCAGTTTGTCCTGTGGACTTGTTTAGACGCAGGATATCCTTAATGCATACCTTTTAATTGCTGTCCAAAGTCCTACAGAGCTCACAACCTCTTTATGATTTTGCCGGCATGGATATCCCCCGCCCGCAAAGACCGAGTAGAAAGCACAAGCTTGGCTTTAAGATACCTTTCCATTACTACATACTTCTAGGACACGGCAATCAGAGCCTCGTTTTTGTTGCATGCTGCAGGTCCACTTCTCGGCCGATTCCGGACTGATTCTTTCTACATCCGTTTTTGCACTGCAGCGCTTCCGAAGAAGACGGCAGCGCTTCCGAGGAAGACGGCAGCGCTTCTCGAGAATCACGGACTTGCTCACCGACCAAGTCCGTGCTTCCCTGCAAGATGCTGCAGCGCTTCCGCATCAACCAAGAAGAAAGTGAATCCAAAAACGCATATTGTGCAAAAGCAAAGAAGTGCTGCAGCAGCGATGCGGCAGCGCTATTGCAACAAAAACGAGGCTCAGGGCTATCCAAACGGTGTAGTTCTGTCACTTCGTCCCTTGTTCTCTTCTCTTTTGATTTTGTTTTCTTCTCTTGAGCAAAATGAGAATGTCATAACTATATCAGTACCTCAGAGCCAGGGCACTTATCATGAGAGACTGACAGGGGTGTAACTATGGGGGGGGAGGGAGCGACTCACCCTCCCCCCTAAAGGTCCCGACAGAGTCCGGGCAAACACAGAAAAAATACAAATTTGTTATGCTTTTGTCGGGCGTCGGTCGATTCGTCGGCACATCGGGTTCTTTTTAAATGCAAGAAATCAAATTCTGCAAACGTGTGTCGGGCAAAACACAGAAGAAATAGAATTATGTATGCTTTTGTCTGGCCTCACTTGTTCTTGTCGCCGCATCGGATTCTTTTTATACATAAGAAATACAATTCCGCATGCTTTTGTCGGGCGTCGGTCGACTCGTCGGCACATCGGGTTCTTTTTGTACGTCAGAAATCAAATTTTGTAAACATTTAGCGGGCCCACACGGAAAGTTCAAGTCTCGTCGGCACATCAGGTTATTTTTACACGTAAGAAACAAGTGCTGTACAGTCTTGTCGGGCAAAACACAGAAGACATCAAATGCTGTATGGTTTTGTCGGGCTTCAGTATTCTCGTCGGCACATCAGATTCGTTTTACACGTAAGAGTTCTAATTCTGTAAATGTTTATCGGGCGCATCCCGAAAGTTTAATTTTCGTCGGCAAATCGGCTTCTGTTTACACGTAAGAAAAGAAGTTCTTTACAGTCTTGTCGGGCAAAACAAAGAAAAATCGAATTTTTAATGATTTTGCTGGGCATCGGTATTCTTGTCGGCACAGCGGGTTCTTTTTATACGTAAGAAATCAAATTCTGCAGACTAGTCGGCGAATCGAAACCTTTTTTTATACACCAGAAATCAAATCAAAATCTGTGAACTTCTGTCTGGCGATCGAAAAAAGGCGCTCTGCTCATCAGCATTTTCACAAAATTTCACCAGCGGCATATTTCCTGGTATTCTCTATTTGGAAGACCGGTTTTCATTTAGTTGGCATAATAGGCTTGAAATTCTTGGGGGTTTGAAACGCATTAAAAGCCAGAACCTGCAGCGCTTAGTTTAACGTGTTTTGGGTACAGTCGTTGGAAGCTTCGTTTTAACGAAAGCAGGACGAAAAGCCGAATGTGTGAAAATATACGTATTTATATTAAAGGAATAATCTCAACTGATGCATTTCAGTTAATTTTACAAAATAATCCGCCTGCGGCGCATTTTTGTAGAATTCTCTATTTGGAAGAACCGTATTTCATTTAGTTGGCGTTTTAGGATTAAAATTCTTGGGAGTCTGAAACACATTAAAAGCTAGAACTTGTAAATTCCGGAAAGAAGGCAAATTTAAAAAAATTAGCCTGTGGCGCTGTTTAACCTTTTCTTGGCACAGTCGTTAGAAGCTTGACTTTTATCGAAGGTTCAAATGAAAAGCTGAATATTTGAATTGGAATATGCGAATTTAGAAGAAAGGAACAATCTTAACGGATGCATTACAATTCCTTTTGCACCGGTTCTATTCTGTGATGGCGCGAAACGTACGCCTCGCGTCAACGGCGTGTTTTGTCGGTACACTTTCATGCGTCGGCACAAACTGGACGCCCCCCCCCCCCAAGGTAACACCGGATCTATTACACCGATTACACCGCTTACACCGGTTCTGTTCTGTGATGGCGCGAAACGTACGCCTCGCGGCAACGGCGTGTTTTGTCCGTCCACTTTTTATCCGTCGGCACAAACTGGACGTCCCCCCCCCCCCCAAGGTAAAAGGCTAGTGACGCCCCTGGAGACTGAGTTCTTGGGTTCAAATCCCGCTAGAGCAGCACTTTTACTTTTCAGTCCATTCATCTTTTCTTTATAAATTTATTTTTTGAAAATTAGCGATTGTGGGTGATCGGTGTGGACCTGGAGGTGAACTTTGAGGATAGAGCGGTAAGTAAAAATAAAACAAATTCTTCAACTGTTCTTTCTTTATTTTATTGTAATAGTGAAGAGACTCGTTTATTTGTTGATTATTTTGGTATTAACCCCTATGTAACGGGCCATGGAGCTTTATAGGGGTGGTTATTTTTTTCATTTATTCTGAATTTAATATAACTGAACTGAACTGAACTTCGGTCCTAGCTGACTGCCCATAATATCTGAGAGCGCTATACGTACAATGACTGCACGTTAGTTTCTTGTAGCTACAGCCTGAGGATAACCTTTGCCAAGAAGGGCCGAAATATCGCTACAGCAAACTTGGCTGACTTGTCAGTTTAGCCTCACCAATTATATAATAGCTATTACTATACTTGGGCAGAGTTACTTACAGGCAATCGTCGTCGTCTCAACCGATGTCGTCGACGTTATCACAGTGCTAGTGGCCCCTGTAGTCTTCGTGCTTGTCTCCGTAGTTGGCTCTTCAGTTGTTGGCTTGTCCAAACAATAGCCGAAGCCAAATTCATGTACCTCGCAAGTTTGTGAAGAAGGGCAGTCGGTTGTCAGGCAGGGATCGGCTAGACAGGTAAACAAATACTAATTCAATTCAATTCAATTTCCTTTATTTGACGATCTTTGAAAACCATAAAAAAGAACAAAAATAAGACACTCAAAAGAAACAGTACACTATACTAAAACAATCAAGTCAAACGGGCTCCATGTGGAACCTGGGTCACTCGCAGAGACCGCTCCCATTCGAGCCACACAGGCAGAGACAACCTCAAAAGTGGGGCAGATGCAGCCCGCACAAGTGGATTGGACGACCTGAAAATCATGTTCTGCAAAGAAAGAATGTTTCTCCTCCTTAGTTCAGGAAAAGAAGAAAGTCCCGCCACCACAAACATACCAGAAACACTGCAGTGTCTAGGCACTAGGCATATTAAGTAATACTATCTATTTTGTTTATTATCAATCATTTATTTCTCATTAGCCAGTGCCATCACCTAGCCTCACTGTATCTTAACTTACAGAATAGAATAGAATTTTATTTTTCAAAAGCAGCTGTCACAGGGCCACCGCCGAATTTGACCTTTTCGTCGTAAAAAGATGATGAATAACATAAAACTCTATCACTCTATAATTTTGTCACGAAAGAAACAACAAGAGCTGTAAGCTCATATGGCACTTGCATGGGTCAAGATGATTTGATTGATCAAAAGTAAGTTTCGACTTTGCGGTTGAGATGCGCACTCTAAGGGAGCTGGAACTTCATTTGTAAGTAAAACCCTTGAGGCAAAACTGCTAATGGGCTGATGGGCATCACGAAAATGCATATATTGCTTAAAAGTATTTTTTTACTTTGCGGTCAAGATTGGTACTTTAAGGAATAATAGGATTTGGGAAGTAGCAATTTCTAAGCAAATGTTGTTGAGTCTCCAATATTCAAGCGAAGTTTCTTCGTCCTAGCACATCTGGAAGTACCTTAACGCGCGATCACCGGAATCCCAGACCCCCCCCCCCCCTCCTCCAACTCCACCCACAATAACCGGAGCCAATCCGGTTCTGTAAATGATTAATCCAGAGCATCTGTTTGTCATTCCCACGAAGTTCGATCCAGATCACACCAGTCTATGCGGGTCAAGTATTTTCCGTCCTCCCCCCAATAATTGCCGGATTCGGACCGGAAATGAAAAAGGTCACCAGAGAAAAACGTCCTCTGTTTAATTATTAAATTTCACTCGAATCCGATCACCCGTTCCAAAGTTACGCATGACTCAATATTCCGGATTCCCCTCCCTCAAATCCCCCCCCCCAGATTATCATATCGAGGATTTTTTTTTATTCCAAGGCAGTCTGACCGGGTCCCTGATATGCCTTCCAAGTTTCGTCGTGAAAATCCCCCAAAAACGGAACTCTGGGAAACCCCCTCCCCCCCCCCCCTCAAGTGTCCGGATCCAGTTAAATTATGTAAAAGATTTACATGGACCAGATGTTTGTTCTTCCCAGCAAGTTTCACTCCGATACCATCATTCTAACCGTTTCTCGAGATTTCCGGTCCACCCCCCCCCCCCCAACCAGCTCCCCCGCGGTGCACGTAGCCAATCCGATTCAGCAAATGACTTACCTAGAGCATCTGTTTGTTCTTCCCACAAAGTTCCATCCCGATCCCTCCATTCTAAACGGGTCACGTATTCCCCCCCCCCCCCATAGTTGCCGGATCCGGTCCGGATATGAAAAAAATCATCGGAGAAATGTCCTCTGTTCAATTCTTAAATTTCACTCGAATCCGATCACCCATTCCAAAATTAGGCCCCCCCCCCCCCCCATAAGTGTCCGGAACCAGTGCAATGGTCTATAGGACTTATCTAGAGCAGATGCTTGTTCTTCCCAGCAAGTCTCACTCCGATCCCTCCATTCTAACCGTTTCTTGAAATTTCCGGTCTCCCCCCCCCCCCCCCAACTCCCCCCTGGCTACCGAATCCGGTCAAGACTTTAAACGGGACATTACAGATATATATTCTATTCAGTTATGAAGTTTTCGAAAGTTACACACTTCTCAATTTCCCGGATTCCCCTGCCCTCCACCCCCCCCCAAAAAAAATGGTCGGATCAGAAAACTGATTACTTCTAAGTTTGTTTGGTCGGGTCTCTGATATGCCTGTCAAGTTTCATGGTCCTAGCACAACTGGAAGTACCCTAACTCGAAAAAGTGTGACAAAATGCCCTAAATTTTCAAGTTTCCAGCGCCCCCACTTCCCCGCATATGGTCGGATCGGGAAACTGATTATTTCCAGGTTAGTTTGGTCGGGTCCCTGATATTCCTGCCAAGTTTCATTGTCCTAGCTCATCTGGAAGTACCCTCACTCGAAAAAGTGTGACAAAATGCCCTAAATTTTCAAGTTTCCAGCACCCCAACTCCCCCGCATATGGTCGGATCGGGAAACTTATTATTTCCAGGTTATTTTGGTCAGGTCCCTGATATTCCTGCCAAGTTTCATTGTCCTAGCTCATCTGGAAGTACCATAACTCGAAAAAGTGTGACAAAATGCCCTAAATTTTCAAGTTTCGAGCGCCCCCACTTCCCCGCATATGGTCGGATCGTGAAACTGATTATTTCCAGGTTCGTTTGGTCGGGTCCCTGATATTCCTGCCAAGTTTCATTGTCCTAGCTCATCTAGAAGTACCCTAACTCGGAAAAAAGTGACAAAATGCCCTAAATTTTCAAGTTTCCAGCGCCCCGCACTCCCCCGCATATGGTCGGATCGGGAAACTGATTCTTCCCAGGTTAGTTTGGTCGGGTCTCTGATATGCCTGCCAAGTTTCATTGTCCTAGCACATCTGGAAGTACCCTAACTCGGATAAGTGGGACAAAAAACTCGGACCGACCGACAGACCGACAGACGGAATTGTGATCGGTATATGGCACTAGAGCCAGAGGCTGCAAGTGCCATAAAAACGATAAAAAGGACTAACATATCGATTATTGTACAACTCAACAAATGCTGGAACAAAACTCCTTCTATATCTTTCGTGAAGAGGGGCCACAGGTGCTAGTTGGGGATTTTCTGGGATTTCTCTCGCTGGGGTCTAATAGGTATAGGAGAATAGGGGGGAGGGAGAATATTACGTAATCGGGGAACAGATGGGGTTTTAATACCGAAATCGATGCTAAGGCGGGTTGTCGTTTGTCGGTTGGCGGCTTGTCATTTCAACACCGTAGCATGCTCAGTTCGCCCAGATTCATTGACAGGAGATTGACAAGAGATTCATTGACAGAGAGCCGCTTGTTTCCTTGTTTCCTTGGTTTTGTAATCTGGGAGTCGCATTTTTTTAATAATGTTTTTAACCTCTCGAATGTTTAAAATTATGTGTCTGAGATGCAAAGGCGAATAAACCCCGGCACGTAGACTCCCCCATGAGAGTCTAATTCAGCCCTGTCGAAGAAGTACCACATTATCGATGCTTCCGCTAAGTGCGAAACAGTAGAGTGTCGTGCTCGATCCCGGGCTTTCAAAAACACATATGAATCGCCGTTGACTCGCCTAACTTATCTATAAGTCTTATAAAGTTTATATAGAGTTTCGTTTTCTTTGTGTGTAATTCATTTTTCTTTCTTTCTATTACCTCCGCTCTTTCATTTGTTGTATAGCGGGCCTGAATATATTAATATTATTATAGATAATGTTCGTATCTTGCACGGTAAGTAAGAACGGGTTCCAGCTTTGGTAGAGTTTGGATGGATGGAGGTTGGATGTTTCCGCTAAACATAGCAATTAAAAGGTCATAGCATAAATATCCCTTCCTAACATTTATTACACACAACCGAAGTCATTAGGAAGTAAAAGAACAATATTATGGGAATATTAATAATAATAATGTCATCTTAGGTTACAGCGAGAGTACATGACGAACATCATTATTATTAGAGATAGAAAGATTACTTTACAAATCAACTTTCGTGGCTACATAACCAAATGCGCAATTATTCTCTGAAAACATCTTTACAGAAGTTTCGTTTTTGCAGATACCATAATATCTGATACCACGATCAAAGGTCGCTTTTGCAAATGCTAGGCATCTGGCGAGCTGTCGTGGTATTGGATATTCAGACACCACGTTCCCGACCATGATAACTGATCGTGGTATCTGAAAAAGTCATCTCACTTTCATTAACACCAATGCAAGAGCCTTGGCCTTTGTTAAATCGGTGGGAAAGAAGTTGCACTAGTGATGTGGGTGGGTTTAAGTATTTCTTTTGGGGTGGCTTAGATAAGCTCAAATTTGGAAATTGTCGTTTAATCAAAGCAACCGTAGTATCAGATACCATGGCAACTGCAAAAACGGCAAAATGCAGCACAGTTACCATTGTATCTGCAACAAGAGCTACGAGTAGGCGGTACAAGAAAGTAGATGAGAAAGTCACAAAATACACCTGCCATCCGAAAATGCGGTTAGGCCCTAGAAACAGGATATGTAGTTTCACTCAAGTCTGATCATTTCCGGTATCGCCTCGCATCATCTGGAGCCAATGACTGTTCAAACTTCCAGCTGTCAGCTCAGTAAATCCACTCATTTGATCCCTAGACGTGCCACACGATTTCCGGTACCTCCCTCCACCCCATCCACCCCCCCCCCCAAATGCGACCGAATCTAGTTCGGACTCAAGAATAGATCATCTAAAGCATTTTCTCTTACCAACTATCAAGTTTAATTCGAATCTGAGCATTTTTTGGACCCCCCCCCCCCCCCAACGTGGTAGGATCCGGTTTGGATCCTAAAATATGTCATCTAGGGCATATGCTCTCTACATTCCAAGTTTCATTTAAATCGCTGCAATCGTCTGACATTAAGCGAGCCACCAAAATTTCCGGGACACCGCTCCAACTCCACCTTATGTGGCCGAATACGACTTGAAAACATGAAAGTCGCATCTCTGACATCTCGTTTTCCCGTCCATCAAGTTCGACTAGAATTGGAGCATAGCCTATCTGCAAATTTCCGGTTCTAGTCCCCCCCCCCCCTCCTACCGCGACTGGATCCCGTCCGGACGCCAAATAACAAATCTAGGCCGCATAAACTCGGTAATGTCCAACTTTCATCTATTCGGTCCATCCGTTTGGTTTTTCTGCATGTCAGAAGTTCCCCCCCCCCCCCAACTCCCCCAACCATGGACCATTCGAACGCATGTTTTGCATGGCTACGTCATCAATTCTTATCAGCCATGAAGTCTCAGTCGAATAGGACAACCCGTTCCAAAATTACGGAAGTCAATTTCCGTATTGCCCTTCCCTCACTCCCTCAAATGTTTCCCTAGGGCATTGCGCCGGGTTCCCAAGTCAATTAGGTCGGGTCATTAACATGCCTACACAGTTTCATTGTCTTAGCACATCTGGAACTATTTTGACTCGCGATAACCGAAATTCCAAGAAACCCCCTCCAACTCCCCCGACAGAGCTCCGATACGATCTGGCTCCGTCAATTAAGTATCTAGGCCTAATGATTGTTCTCCCTGCCAAGTTCCATCCCAATCCCTCGACCGTAAGCGTTTCACAATTTTTCGGTGCCCCCCTCTACCCCCCCCCCACAATTATCGAATCCGATCCGGACTTGTCATAGAAATTTTGACGCGATAGCTCTTTCCACTTGCCAAGTTTCATTCAAATCCGATCACCCGTTCAAAAGTTGTCCATGCTACTAGATTCCGGATTCCCCATCACTCCACCCCCACCCCCCACGATGGTCGGTCGAGTAAAAGACTATTCTTATGGAAGTCAATCTGTTCGGGTCCCTGACAGGCCTACCAAGTTCCATCATCCTAGAACATCAGGAAGTACCGAACTCGCGGATCACTAGAAATCCAGACCACCCCCAACTCCCCCACATTACCCGAAACCGGTAAGATTATGTCAATGACGTATCTACGACTTGTGGTCTTCCAACCAAGTTTCATCCAAATCCCTCCACTCTAAGTGTTTCCCAAGATTCCGGTCCCCCCAATATCTCCGGATCCGGTCCAGATATAGAATGGGACGTCTGAGACACGAGATCTTTCTAAATATTAAGTTCCACTTAAATCCGATCACCCCTTCAAAAGATGTGCATGCCACTAGATTCCAGATTCCACATCCACTCTAACCATTTCCCAAGATTTCCGGTTCCGGATCCGGTCTGGACTATAAATAGGTCATCCGAAACACAAGATCTTTCCAAATATCAAGTTTCGTTAAGATCCGATCACCCGTTCCGAAGTTATATATTCCTTAAGGTTCCGGATTCCCCTCCCTCCCTCCACTCCCCCGACGGTGGTCGGATCGGGAACTTGACTATTTCTAGGTTGATCTCGTCGGATCGCTGACTTGCCTACCAAGTTTCATTGTCGTAGCCCACCTGAAAGTAACTTAACTCCGTATCACCGGAATTCCGGAACCCCCCTCCAACTCCCCCCACGGTGAACGAATCCGGTCCGGTTCTGTCAATGATGTACCTAGGGCTTGTGCTTGTTCCTCCCACCAAGTTTCATCCCGATCGCTCCACTCTAAGCGTGTCACATGATTTCCGGTCCCCCCTCCGACTACCCCTCACATTCATCGGGTTCGGTCCGGACTTTGAAATGGGACATCTGAGACATGACGTCTTTCCAAATGTCAAGTTCCATTAAGATCCGATCACCCGTTCGAAAGTTATGCATGTCACGAAATTCCAGATTCCGGCTCCCCTCCCTCCCCCCACGATGGTCGGATCGGGAAAGTGACTATTTCCAAGTTAGTTTGCTCGGGTCCCTAATATGCCTACCAAGTTTCATCGTCCTAGCACATCTGGAAGTACCCTAACTCGCAAACACCGGACTGACCGACTGACCGACCGACCGAAAAGTTATCGGTATATGGCACTTGGCCGGAAGGCAAGTGCCATAACAAGGACTCCCTTTCAGATTTGGAGGGGAACCAATTTTTGCTGGTGTTGGTGCAATGTAAAATTAGTTAAAAAGAATCAGAATAAACACAACCAAAGATAAAGTGGATCCAGACTAATTTCGTCAACTGCATATTTTTTTCGAACAAAATCCATTTTAGAAACATTCCCCGTGTTCTCGATGTTTTCCTAGACGGAGTCCGCGTGGAATGACTCCCTCTATTCTCGCCGTCCCCTTCCATTCCCCGAGGAGTCCTCGGGGAACGGCGAGAACACGCCTCTAGTCGCGATTTCTGTCGTTTTGGTAGGGGAAGGGAGGATTTGGGAGCAGAAACGGTTCGATAACATGGCTGAAAACAAGTCGGTCCTTAGCTCCTTTCTGAGGCAGGAGTATGGTAGTTTCAGTCTGACAAGTTACGTGACCTGACAGACAGTCATGGGCCATAGTATGTTATGTGATTTAGCTCTCTATATATTATTCGGTTTAAAATTTTATAACTTTAGTGTATACATTGTTGACGTAAAATCAACTAGTCGGCTTACCGCCATTTCAAGGTTTTTAATGAATAAATTAACCTGAACTGAATTAAATTAAATTAGCTGAAATTGAGAAAAGCACAATAAGTCCAACTTACGATCACACGTGTGGAAAACTTTGACGAAGACATGGCCAGGGGAGCATGCGCACTTGAATCCGTCAATGATGTCGAAATCCAAGACGCACTCGGCATTCGTATCCGTTACGTTGCAAAGGTTGAGTCCATCAGGTGGTGTGGCACAGGGAGCTTCGCCTGTAAACAAGAACTAATAATGTAGAAGAGAATTCTCTTCCTGATCACAAAGCATCCTTGCTTTGACTGTGCGATTCTGCATTCTCGCCTCTCATTCCACGAACGCTATGGTGCTGGGGAATGTATAAATAGTATGCAAGCTATCGCGGAAACACCCTTCGCTCTATGCTTACTAAACACGATCGGGAATACCTAACGTCTGTTTTTGGGATCCCAAAATGTAAGTGGAGGGATATTCTATGACATCGCAAAAGTTGTCCGTCTGTCCGTCCGTCCGTCCGTCTGTAAGCACGATAACTCTCGAAGGGAATGAGATATTTTGATGAAACTTGGTGTGAGGATTCGTTGGGTCGGCGGACCAGTCGAGTTCGTAAATGGGCTTTGTAGCCCTACATTTAGGGGTGGGGGAAGGGGTTCAAATTAAGGGGCAAACAAAATATTTGAAACAGCTAATGTGATAATCGATTATGGAGTAAGAAGACATGCTGAACACGATGGTGAAAACCATTTTGTAATCGGACAAGTAGTTCGCCCGGAATCCGACCAAAACCGGAAAGGTTGTTAAAAGTAAAAGTTTTATTTGAAGTGGATTAGATGTTCGACTTAGAGGTAGGAAGACATGCTGAAGACGATGGTGAAAACCATTTTCTCGACGGACAAGTAGTTCGCCCGGAATCCGGCCCAAACCGGAAAGTTTGTTAAAATTAAAAGTTTTATTTGGAGTTGATCAGATGTCCGATTTAGGGCAAGAAGACATGCTGAACTTTTATGTGAAAACAATTTTCTACCCGGACATGTAGTTCGCCCGGAATCCGGCCAAAACCGGAAAATTATTAGAAGTTAAAGTTTTATTTCTAGCTGATTAGATAACCGATTTAGGGGTAAGAAGAGACGCTGAATCCGTGTGTGACAATCATATTTTACCCGGACATGTAGTTCGACCGGAATCCGGCTGGAGTCGGAAAATTTGTTATAAGTTAAATTTTTATTTGAAGTTGATTAGATGTTCATTATTGGGGAAAGAAGATACCCTGAGTTCGTTTTTGAGCTTTATTTTTTCGCCGGACAAGTAGTTCTAGAGTTCGGCCGAAGCCGGGAAATTGGCAGAAGTGGCAGGAACTTTTCGTCAAAACAGATATGACTTATACGGGTAAACACACATGCTGAATCCATATCTGAACTTGGTTTTCTCAGATGATTAGCTATTTGGCCTTAATCTGTTTCTGAATTTTAATTTGTAAGAATGTTCAAGGATTCTGGCGATGACTGGATCTGGCTAAGACAAGACCCAGTTGTCTGGATCAGATATTGAATTTTTGGGATCCCATCGAAAACTTTGGTCTTGTTGTTTATGGCACTTGCCTTCCGACCAAGTGCCATAAACCGATCACTTTTCCGTCGGTAGGTCCCGATGAAAATTTTTCGAGAACTAGTCGTATCGAGTTGTACGAAAAAGTAGCATGCAGTAGTAAATGTTGCCACTACATGCTACTGCTAGCAAACTGGATGCTACTACAGCAAGATTCGATGCTATCGGATACTACTACTTCAGACTAACCCAGTCGGAGTCATGTTAAATCAAAGTATTCCATACTACTACATAACAATACATGCAACTTTTTAGTACAACTACCATACAACTGCAAAGTCAAAGAATTTTTCATCGGGGTAAGTCCGGTGATCGCGAGTTAAGGTACTTCCAGATGTGCTAGGACGATGAAACTTGGCAGGCATATTAGGGACCCGACCAAACTAACTTGGAAATATTCACTTCCCCGAGCCGACCATCGTGGGGGAGTGGAGGGAGAGGGAATCCGGAATCTTGACGTTTGTATAACTTTTGAACGGGGAATTGGATCCTAATGAAACTTGATATTTGGAAAGACCTTGTGTCTCAGATGTCACACAAGTCCGGAACTGATCCGGTGACTTTGGAAGGAGTTGGAGGGGGGGGGAACTGGAAATGGTGTGACATGTTCAGAGTGGACGGATCGAGATGAAACTTGGTGGGAAGAACAAGCACAAGCCCTAGATACATAGTTGACAAGACCGAACCGGATCCGGGCACTGTGGGGGAGTTCGAGGGAGGGTTCTGAAAGTCCGGTGACGCCGAGTTGAGATGCTTCCTTCCACATGTGCTAGGACGATGAAACTTGGCAGGCATATCAGGGACTCGACCACTTTAACTTAAGAACAGTAGTTGCACGGGGGGGGGGGGGAATTCCGGCGATCGCGATTCAAGGTACTTCCGGATGTGCTAGGACGATGAAACTTGGCTTGAACATTAGAGACTTGACAAGATTGGTTCAGAAATTGTCACTTCCCAGATCCGACAATCCCTTAAAGTACTCATCTTAAGGTAAAGCACAAAAAATACTTTTAAGCAAAATATACATTTTCATAATCCCCGAGCCCATGATCATTTTTACCTCAAGGATTTTGCATCTCGCTCCCTTAAAGTGCGCATCATCACAGTCAAGTGCTAAAATTAAACACTTTTTACAAAACGATAAATTCTCGTGACTCTTATAATGATCACAACAAACCCACGATTCCTACTTTCATACTCTTACTCAGCCTTGCAAGTACCACATGGTCTTCTAGCTCTTGTTTTGCTACTGCCCTTTCCATTTCTTGCTATTGTCGAGCTTCGGCTACCCCCTAGGACATGCCAGTGCTTTCTGGGGTGCCCCAAATGAAGTTGTCTATTGCTCTGGGAAATTAAGCATTCAACCTAGCCTCAAATACATTGGTGTTATTTTTTTTAAAGTTGTTGAAAGGGTTGCTGTAAGAAGTTTGATAACATTTAACACATGAATGCGCATCCTTGTGTTAAATCGGACGTCAGAAATATTTACATTACAATAAAAATAAAACTCAAAATGAATAATTCCGCTAGGATATTCTTCAGCGACGTTTTATTTATTATAATGAAAGTATTTATTATAACAACATTGATAGATAGATACTTTAATTTAGCCGTTAGGCCATACACAAAATCATACATTTTAGACACTTCGAGAGAGCGATTAGATAAACTCACATGTAAAACGCTTTAAACTCCCACCACCAATAACTATTTACATCTCTTTAACGCT
The DNA here is from genome assembly GCA_030848855.1 of Branchinecta sandiegonensis. Taxonomy (NCBI): domain Eukaryota; kingdom Metazoa; phylum Arthropoda; class Branchiopoda; order Anostraca; family Branchinectidae; genus Branchinecta; species Branchinecta sandiegonensis. Next base: position 12,963,660 of record JAUPMV010000021.1, on the reverse strand, counting down.
TCTTTGACAAAACCTGTAACTGCCATTATCGCTGACCGTGAAGATGACTTTAGGATACCAGGGAAGAGCAACCCATCTTCACCAAAAAATCTTACTCTCAAATCCGAGAGCCCCTTGCATCTTGACAGGAAGTGGGGCAGATTCTCCTCTTCCAAACCACATAACGAGCAAGTATAACATGACTTCGGGTTTCGGGAATTTCTTTCAAACAATTTAACCCTACTCTTAAGAGGGAGACTGTTCGCTCGGATCTGGAACCACAAACGCAGGTTTTCAGCCGGTAAACGTAACTTAAAATAAAATTCAAAACCAACCGACTCTTTAATATTCCTATAATCTATAATGCAACAAATAGGTCATGGGCAAAAGATGTTACCTTGTCCTTGACGTTCGCGACAGCCTGACGAGGACCCTTGCCAAGAGGCCTTTTTAGTGTTATGTTTGCGGAAAGATGACACTTAGAGCGTGTTCCATCCTACTTACCGTAGTTACTACGCATGACGTCACAAATTCTGCCTTTCTGAGCCTGTTCCATCCTACTTACCGTAGTTACCACGCATGATGTCACAAATTCTGTCCTTTTGTCGTCAAGGCTGGAACGATTTTTCTGTTTTCCAGCGGAATATCATGCCTCGGGTGAATCCGACCAATCACGTGACAGAGATTCGTGGTTACTACGCTTACCACGCTCCCGAGCGTGGTAAGCAAATAGTTACTATTAGTTACTATTTCGAGAAGGCTGGAACGGTCAGCGTAGTAACTTTTCGTGAGGTTGGAACGGATTTAATAACTAATAGTTACTATTGGTACGAGGGTGGAACACGCTCTTAGAAGGATCAAAACATAGTATTCTTGGCGTAGGGCATCTTGATTCTTTTTCCCTTCATCTTCTTCTTCTTACTCATCTGTTGATGTCTATCTTTTGAGCGGGTGTAAAAAGAACGTAGTCATGCATATCCAAGGAATGGAAAAAAGACGAGGGATGGTTTCCGCAGCGATATTAAGAAAAATGGTACCCTAGGGCTTAAAGATATGAGAAATGCAGAAGCAAATCTGCAAGCAACAATCCGCTAAGCGACAGACTACGATGCAGAACACTGGGGATTTGAGTTGCCTCCCAGCTTTATTCAGCGCAGCTGTTTCAGTTCAAGGGAATAATAATACACTATATGACCAAGTCCAAAACATGCCAGTGATCCTCAGGAAGAACAAGAAAACGTCTCACTAACAACTCAAATCCTGTGTCACCAATCATGGCGATCACTGGGGACAGCTGTGGTACCGCTTCCGGCTCTTCCCTTAGGGACACGGCGATTTTGCATCGGCAAGGAGAGTTAGTCATCAAGAGTCCAGCAACCAGTATCAACGCTACGAGAGGAGAGCTGTGTACAACGGAAAAAAAACTTGAGGTAAAACAAATATTACGATTTTGACGACCACTTCCAACAGCCTTTGCGTTGGCAATTCTAGGTAATTTGAGGTCCGTATCCAAATTTCAGCTTTTTAGCAGTATCCCAATCAAACCTTAAAAGACCCCTCTAAATATTTACTTTTAAACTAGGCTTTGAACTATTTTAAACCTAGACTCGGCGTTCAACAAATTACCAACGGTTTATTGGCTCTATTAAGCCTTTTTCCTGGCCTTTAACTTCTAGCGTTTTTGATCAATAAACTTTCCGCAGCCTACCATCGATCAGGCAACGAAGGTAGTGAAACAACGCAAGTGGGAGAATCAGTGAGGTGTCGTTAGAGGCATCAGAATGTCCCTACGAAATTGGGGTCTACAGGTTTAATAATGGATGGAGCGATTGCGGAAGTAGGCTGCAATAGTTTTATAGCTAGACTACAATACATTAGTGACATAGTGACACTAGTGGCATACGAATGCCAGAGGTTGTTAGCACAAGATCACTATTTTCATTCCGTCATGCTGGTCCGATTGTATGGAATAAATTGCCAGAAGAAGGTCAGAGAATCTGTGTGAGTTCCGTCGAGATCTTAAAACCCTTTGTCTCCACCAATATGAGTTTTAAACTGTCGTTATTTTGATTTGAGTCGTTCTCAGGTTGACCCAGATCCGTTATATTTATTTATCCATATATATTTTATTTATTTGTTTGGTTTAGTTTGTTTTTGGAGACGGGATTTTTTTTTTTTTTTTTTTTTGGTGTTTGACGAGGAACCGAGTAAGTGCATAATTTTGTTTCTTTTTTTTTCTTTTCTCTTCCTCTCTTTTTTCTTCTTTCTTTCTTAATTATAGTGTTATGTAAGTTAATCTGTCAAAGGTGGTTTTTAAACCTCTTGACAAGTATAAGCTTCTGGAGGGTTTTGTAGTTCCTAGTATTTTTTTTCCTATAAACCCCATATATAATCTAATCTAAATATAATCTATCAACACCTGGACGTACCAATCCTAATCCAATTTTCCCCTTCTGGTTGATACAGACCGGCCTTGCGGGTCACCATCAGTACCAGCCACAATCTCAGGCATGAGACATTTCCGTCGTACACAGAAACATATTACGAACAAAGACGGAATTAAAAATGAAAAGAGACACAAAATATTCGTGAGGATAAACTTGTACAAGATGCTATTTAAAAATTTTAAATATGGCATATTGCCAACTACTCACTTTTCCAAACTATTATCACCAACTATTCACTACGCTCATGTAAGGCAGTTCAAGAGCCTAGGCGTCACCGAACTGCACCGATGTGGTGAACAGAGGTGTTAGACAAGGCATGCAGCAATCAAAATGAAGCGAACGTATGTTCAGTTTTGTCAATGTCTACGATAATCGTATGGAAGGAACGGTTGACATTTTGATAGGCTAGAAGCGAAAGTTAAACATATCAGGAAACACAAAGCAGAGTTGGTCTTAAGCAGGAATAGCGTATGATAGCTGGTCTTTGAGACAATAGACCTAGGCGCAAAAATATCTGCTCATACTTACTTCTACAAACAGCATCATTGTATAAGGTATGTCCAGGAGAACAAATGCACTGGAAATGTGTTTCATTCCAGTTCTCGCAAACGGATACAAAGGTGCTTCCCAAATTCTCCGCTAGGGAACACCTGTCGGTTTCGCCTCCGCACTGCCCTTCGAAGTACGTCGTCGTTTCGTCGACAATCACCGCCGAGCGCTCGAGGGGCGTCCAACTCCTCCTGCGATCCGTATGATTGAGGTGCCTCTTCGCGATATTAAACACGAAATCCTTGAACTCTTGAGGTCGGTCGGCGTAGCGATCGTTCAACTTTCCTAGGATCTGTTCCCGGGAGTTCCATCCGGAGTCGAACGGGTCGGACTCACCTCGCTTTGGAATGGCCGCATCACGCTTGACGCGGAGAGCTGATGGGATGTCGATGTTTAAATCCTCTTTTGTTACCTAAAAGGATATCGTGTTCCGTCTTATACTTCGTTCGTTTCGGGAATGGTATTTAAAATTTTGATAGTAATATTAAATGATAGCAATAATAACACTACGATGCAAAAAATGGGCCATTTGCTTCGACAGAGCTCGAATCCGGGTGTGAAGGTGTGGAATCATCTTCCGGAGAGAATCAGGGAGTCGGAGAACCAGTTTTTGTTTAAAAAGAGATTAAAAAATTATTTTCGTCATTGTTTGTAATAGGCGAATAAAAGCTGTGCACTCCCGCACAGGACACGGTTGTGCCCTTCCTGGGAGCGTTATGTTTGTTGTTTCGTTTAAAGAGTGTTGAAATTAAAATGAACTGAACTGAACTGAACAGAAAATTGAATCTAAAACACTTTTCATCGTAGCCTACATTTTTTCCAGAGTACAGACTGTTCAACGAATTTTTGAAAGCCTCGATGAAAGCGTGATGAAAGTCGATGAAAGCGTAATATATTAAATAGGCTATTAAAGCAGTCACTTTTCAAGTGTTCATATTTGGTGTTGCCAAACAGTTGTTTCAGATGGAGTTCTGTTTCGGCGATATTTCTGTCATCCCTGACAAAGTCCACTTCCTTGCCGTCGATAATTGGATCTTAAGAATTTGGGATAAGCTTGTTTAACGGCTAGTAAAGCAGTCACTTTTCAATGTTTTCATATTTGGTGTTGCCAAACTGTTGTTTGTTCTGTTTGGGCGACATTTCTGTCATTCTTGACAAAGTCCACCTCCTTGCCGTCGATAATTGGATCTCAAGAATTTGGGATAAGCTTGTTTAAAGTTTAAGTGAAAAGCGAACTTATTTTTGTGTCATTTAACTGAAGATACTGAATTCTGCAAAGGGATTTTTTTTTTCCACAATCTGCTCTAGTTATGCCGTTTAAATATCTGCGGCCGTCCCCACGGCGTAAATTCTACTACGACGCGGAAAATTTGAATCCCAACACAAACGCGGCTTTTCAGTGGGCAGTGGTGAGATTTGTGAAGATTGCTTAGTGGCTGAACAAAAAAAATCATATAAATTTTCACGTAAGGCATAGAACAAAAATACAAGCGCATAGAGGTCACACAAATCACACGGAAATTTCACTATTTGAAAATCGATTTTCGTGAATAGCGGAATAACGAAGTAACGCACTCTCAGCGGGTCTTCAAGCCAATTTAAGTGAATAAGTGATGGGTAGCTAGATTCTCCTATCCCAGCCCTTTTCGGTTAAACTTGAAAGCACAGCTCTTACAAGAAATGGCTTTTTCACGATAAAATAGTCAAGAAATTTTGTTTTAAAAATACTCATACTTAACTCATGATAGTCCTCTGTTTATCACTTCTTTTATTTGATTAGTTTTCCCACTTTTTAACCAAGGCACGTTCAGTTTTCAAATCTTTTGCGCCCAGCCGCCGCGTCGGAGAGCAGGAAGGCTGGATTTAATCGGCAAGCGCTAACAAGAGAATCGCTAGTTTCAGGTGGAAAGTAACGGTATTTTCGAAAACGTTTTTTCTGATCCATTTTGTAGGGAAAAGATCATTTCTAGTAAGAGTTGTGCTTTAAAGTAACTCCGAGTAGTTTAATTTTTTTTAACGGAGATTTCTGGGGGAATGGGGTCAAGAAAGGCTGGGGTAGATTTTAAAAAGCTAATTGTCATAGCTGAAGATTTGAAATTGGTCACGGTACAAGTCCCTTGTCTAAAGTGTCATCTATGTATTATTACTGTTAAACTCCTATACAAAACTAAAAAATACTAATAATATCCCCATGAGGTCCTTGATCACTAGACACAGTTACAAGCCGGCCGACAATCGAGAATAATTTCACGAAGCGGATTATCTGACTCTGAATGCCAGAGCGGGAACTTCGAATCTGAAACAAAAGCTAAGATGACTTGAAATCTATGTGTCATATGCAATTTCCTTAGAACGTGTAAGGAGAAGTTATTTGTCTGACTGACTTATTTTAACATAGGAAACAGTATATTCAAAATAATATACATTCTTGTTGAACTTTTTCCGCACAAAAGTTACCGCAGGTGTTCCAACCATGTCCGCCGTTGTGGTTCAACCACTAACAAACCCGTAACTGCCCCCGGTGGAAGGCTGGAAAGAACTCCATGTTATCAGGGGCGTAACGACCGTGGGCGATTCGGCGCGAAGCGCCGCGATTTTTCGCCAAAACAGTTGATTTTTCCATTAAAACAGTCGATTTTTCGTCAAAACAGTCGTTTTTTTCTGAAAATCAGTCGATTTTTTCGAAACTGTCGTTTTTTTTTCTCAAAAACAGTCGTTTTTTCTGCAAACACAGTCGGTAAAAATTACCAGCCAGTCGGTAAATTCCTTGCCCCCCCCCCCCAAAAAAAAAAAAAACAAACATTTTGGATAGTAACGTCTCTGCATGTTATAAAGCACGAGCCTCAGTGCACGCAGACTCTATTCCACTATTCTAACATAGCCTATGTGACTCCTTTAAGGCTTTGCTGGGTTTCAAAGACTACAAACCAAAAATGGTAAAAGAAGAAAGAGAATACTTGCACTAGAACGAGGCTCCTATCTCTCAACTTTTATGGAAGAAGAAGCCTAAAATTATAATATGAGTGCCCTTTCAAACCCGGCTGTTTGTAGCCTCTTTGATAAGAAACACGTAGAAACACATACAATTCAATTCATTTTAATTTCAACATTCTTTAAACGAAACAACAAACATAACGCTCCTAGGAAGGGCACAACGGTGTCCTCTGTGGGAGTGCACAGCTTTTACTCACCTATTACAAATGTAATGAAATTAATTGCGGCTAACGAACTATAATAATGTGGTGCCAAAAGTTCATCGAGTTTCGCAACAGGCATCACGCAAATTTGGAACGACGCATTTCAGAATTAGAAACCCCGCGACAAAGTAAGAACTTATCCAGACTTCACCAACCCGCCCGACGCCTTTCGCTATACTACGTGGTCAACCAATACCCTCCGGAGACGGACTCGAGGTTACCAGCGGTTCCTGGCAAAAAAGCTGGAAGCTGCATCCGACTTCACCTCGCCAATTTCGGACGACACGCCTAGGTTTGGCAAAACTAGCTACATTGTTTTACATAGTAACGAGTTCGCCAACTCACCAAGCAACTATCACCAGATGAATTGAGATGCCGAGCAGCCCCCGGCCATGAACTCGAGGTCGCAAGCAACTCTTGGAGAACGGCCCTGCTGTAAGTGGGAACAGAACCGGAGAGAGACTTTATAAGTGAATTTCGCTCTTAGTGCGGCAATCTGTTTTACGTGAGATATTGTGCACAGTGCATTCTCCATATTCAACCTTACTTTGAGATTACGCACCGCATATTAGTCATGCAATTGTGATAACGAATACACTCTTTTACATCGATCGTCCTCTATCGTTTTGCCTTGATGTTCACCCCTCTTCTTACTTTCGGCTCCCCATGAAAGCTCTTCGCTCCCACTCTCACGGTTCACTTTACAGCCCGGCGCCGTACGATTTGGCCCGTGGCTCGGACGCGGTTTGGAGTTCAGTTTCCTTGTCAGATTTAGCTCCCCATTTATCAGGAGTAAGGTTGATCATACCAGGTTCCGCCACTGTACCGGATTCATGTCTCGCGGCTTTGACTTCGGACCTGCGGAAATCGGTCGACCTTACCCGGGAGTCACAAGTATGATCAGACCTTATCTCGATTTCCTGACTACTCCCTTATAAACCGACTAAGATCAACCGACCAACCTTATAAACCGACCAACTCACATTATAAAATAGACCAGCAAGACTCCCATTATACAAACGATGACACACATTTATCGTCTTAGCCTTCTCATTTCTTTTTCTTTATCCCCCCTTCCCACCCAACCCAACCCTCATTCACTAATAATGATAATGAAATTTTCACCTTAGATAAAATTCCAAATAAATATACCTTGCTATCCAAAAAATAATTTTTCAACCTATTTTTAACCAACAACTGGTTCTCCGATTCCCTGACTCTCTCCGGAAGATGATTCCACACGTTCACACCCAAATTCCTCACACAAAACGAAAGATATCTCTTACCAATGAGCTTCCCAGAAGCAATAGTCGGAGCCTGATTCGCCTCAAAATCAGAAAAACTCGAGAAATAGAACAAAAATAAGTGTAGTGCCTTTAGGTTCGACAAAATTCATGAGAAGTTCGAAATCGCGGAAATGAGAGCAGATGAAAGGATTAGAGGCCTAGAGTGATTTAGTAATATAAGAACAACGTGTCCTTTAAACCCTCGCCATTTTTAAATCTTACCCTACTCACTTGATGATATCCAATCACGGTAACCAAAACTAGGGTTGATATCCCGACCACTGTGACAGAAACTTTTCTATTTTCTGAATTCATTTCGAATGTTAAACGAAGTTGACAACCCACTGACAAAATGTGGAAGAAAAATTACAAGCTTAAACTTACTGAAACCTGCGTCCCAAAAAATCTGGAAATACAATAAAACAGCTGTTGTGCTGTTTACAAAAAACCTGCCGTTCCTGTCAGATTTGTTATTTATGTGGTCCAGAGTTCCGGCCGCCTGTAGCCCAGCTTAGCCTAAGAGAAGCTCCCAGAGCGAGGAAAAATTAGTAGATAAAATGGCGAGGGCTGGTTTGGACTCACATACAAGTCTAAAATATTCACATGAAGCGATTGTCAAATAAGTAAACCAAAAGGGTCAAATTCCATCGCAAAGATGTAATCATAATCTAAACACAAAGTTCTTGATTAATTTGTTCTATAAAACATATAAGTTTTCCCTTCGACCAAAGGTTAACAGAAACTGACAAAACTGCCAATGCATTTCCTGCAAATGCAATTCCATTACGGCTGACAAATGCAAGCCGAAAAATGGCTTGGCATGATCATAGCAAAGTCTTTAAAAAAAAATCTGCGATAACGCTGTTTCGGCTGTTCACGATTCCATTCGTGTCGGATATGGAAAAATAGTTCCAAATAGAGGAAGGTCTAACAGAAAAGCCCTTGTTAGTTTACATAATAGTTTTTATTCTCCCTCTGTCTGCAACCTTTCCGGAATTTTCGGTATTCTGCGACGAAAAGATTTAAAATGTATCAGGACTTAATATTTCAAATATTGTTAGTTTCCCGTGTACCTTCCTCGACGTTATAGGAATTCCCGCATAACTGCAACTGTTTTGCCCTCTGACCCTTGTGCAAAGTTATCTTCAATTGCCCAGGAACTTCACGTTTCTGCCCTTGGCCATTTCTCCGCATTCTATCTAGGAAGAAGATTTTTTAGAACCGATTAGTCCCTTTTTTAACGTTTATTTTTTTCTTGTGCATTTACTACGAAAGCTCAGTGTATTATTTCCTTTTATTTGTCTGTACTGCGCTATTTTCCTCTTCTTAAGTGCGTAAATAAAATTTCATCATCATCATTTCCAGTCCATCGCCTAAGGATCCCTCCTACCTGTATTATTGCTTAACTGTACATTCCAAATCGTTTCATCCATTCACATTTACAAGATTTCAAACCTCTTATATCATTTTATACCCCCCCCCCCCCCCCCCCCCGATGGCATTAGACTGATTTTTACATTCTTCTTGGACAACTTTATAAATCGAAGTGTCCTTTTGGGATCCCAGAACTTTTAATTTAATTTAATTTAATTTAATTTTAATCTTTTACTTCGGACATCAACTAACTCTGAGCGGTGCCAAGAATTTGGTCAAATTTAAACATAGCAAATATGTATGCACAGTAATGGGTGCAAACAATAATTTACCTAAATAAAGCCACACTGTAATTTTCTAATTTTTGCTCTTTTATGATTTTGTGCACTCTAATTGAAAAATTATGACACCGAAAGGAATTACACTAGTTTTGCATCAGATTAGTTAAATAACCATCTAAAGTAAGATATCCCAATCGAATAAAAAGAACATTAAAAAAAGAACAGCTTACTAAATTAAAAGGATTTTATTTCATTATTTACAGAAAAACGAGGCGGAAACATTTTCAATTCAATTCAATTCATTTATTCCAAAAATTCTGATAAAACAAAATGCATGGGATTGTCAAATTAAATAATTTGGTTACTTCACATTAAAATTGCGGATAAAAAAGGCACAAATGAGTTCAAATAGCGTTCAGTGCTATGAGCGGGCGGGTTCATTAGCTGAGCTTTCTTAGCTGTCCTTGAAATACTCCTTGTTGGGCGAGTATCCATTCTTTTTTCATCTTCGGGTGGCAGGATCTCACGCTGCATTTCCGAGGCAAGGCACTTTAGTCCGAATTTCATTGTGTTTTTTTCCCCTTATTTTTTTCATCCCTATTTCTTCCAGTGCTTGTTGATAGGATTTGTATTTATCCGCCAAAATAATTTTCAAAGCCCTTTTGTGAATGGTTTCCAGCCGATCGGTTTGCTCCTGGTTCAGCCCTGGGTGCCATACGGGGCAGCAGTATTCAAGCAGTGGCCGTATGTAGACCATGAAGCACTGGGCCATGACTTTGGCACTCAGTCTCAACCTCTTAAGGTTTGCAAAACTTTTAAGGGCGGCGGCTGCTTTGCTAATCATTGTAGATGCATGGCTATTCCATTTTAGATGAGTCAACTGTAACCCCCAAAATTTTCACCGTTGTTGCAGATGGTACATCTGGAGATTTGACTGGCGGTACATCACGACGGAGAAAGCAGACTCGAAAAACTGCACACTTCTTCAGGTTCAGCTGAAGTTTAGGCCGATCGTCTCGTTAATGAGGGCCTGATACGGCCTGGGCGTCGCTATGCGGCGATGGTACCTACACCCCCCCTCCCCTCGAATAAAGTAAAAGCTAAACTGGGGAGCGCTCGCAGAACGCAGAGTCAAAATAAATTATTCACTTAAATTGGCTTGAAGACCCGCTGAAAATGCGTTACTTCGTTGCCCCGCTATTGACGAATAATCGATTTTAAAATAGTGGAATTTCCGTGTGATTTGTAGTACCTTTATGCGCTTACTTTGTATGTCTTACAAGAAAGACTCATGTTTTTTTGTTTTTTTTCAGGCATTAAGCAATCTTCACCAATCTCACCACTGCCCACTGAAAAGCCGCGTTTATGTTGAGATTAAAATTTCCCGCGTCATGGTAGAATTTACGCTGTGGGGACGGCCGCAGATATTATGAACGTCATAACTAGAGTAGATGGTGGAAAATAAAAAATCCCTTTGCAGAATCCACATAATTCAGTGTATTCAGTTAAATGACACAAACATAAGTTGGCTTTTCAGTTAAACTTTCCTTTAAATTCGTACAATTTCTGCATATGGCGCTGTGTTTCTTGGCTTTCGCTTCTAGCCAGTATGACCCTTGGGCCTTGTTGGACATCCGCCAGCCGTGTATTTTAAGGTAGCCACCCCCATGCCCTGGCCTTTCAAACTGCCCCTGAGCTTGTGGATACGACTACTTCAACACATGCAGCTTTAACACGAATTTTACTATTACATATTTGACGAAAAGCTGAGATGAGTGGCAGGCTCTTATTAGACGATTAGATACTCAACTAACTGAAAGAAATATTTATCCACGAAGTATGGAACTTCTATTCACTATCTGCCGTACGTACCAGTCGGATCTCCACAATATCAATACATCTATCCAGCCCGAAGGTGGAGGTATATGGGCAGCGGTCGTTATGAGAGACAACTGGCGGCTCTTCTAAGTGCCTCTGGAGGTGCAGGAGGAACTAAGGTCTATGGTAAGGACGGAACTTCCACAGCCTAAACATGCCAACAAGTATCCTATTCGAGAAAACTGTTCCTGGTTTACTGGTCACGGTATAAGTCCCTTGTGTAAAGTGCCATCTATGTATTATTATCAATTTCCGTGACATGGGGATGTGAACTGGTTAGAGAATTTGCCTTCGGGCGGGATAACTCTCCCTATGGCCGGCTTCTACCCCACTATTGTAGTGGTTCATAAACTCAGTACACAAGCCCCTCGGTAGCAGAAATGGTAAGAGCGCCAGCCTTGTAAGCAAAGGGTCCTGGGTTCAAATCCCGGCTGAGCAGCAATTTTGTCTTTCAGTTAACTACTTATAAAATGTATCCATCTTGCCTGGAAAGCAGAAACATGAGATAACCAAACCAATCTGCGAACAAAGTCTACTCTCTCAATGACCCACGACCAGGGGGGGGGGGGGAGGGGGGACGCCCCCCCCCCCCCAATATTGTTGGTTAGTCGCTAAAAATAACCGAGTCTTTCCGCCAAAACAGTTGATTTTTTCATTAAAACAGTCGATTTTTCTGAAAATCAGTCGATTATTTGTCAAAACAGTCATTTTTACCTGAAAATCAGACGATTTTTTCGAAACTGTCGTTTTTTTCTTGAAAACAGTCGTTTTTTCTGTAAAATCAGTCGGTAAAAATTACCAGCCAAACGGTAAATTCCTTGAAGCTTTTGGCTAGTAACGCCTCTGGGCTATAGTACAGGAGGGGTTCCTTGCCTCGTTTTTATACTACAGTACCTCGATTTTGGCCGCGAAAATGATAAAATGAAATGTACATGCTGCCATGACCAGCCATGACAGTCAAGTCAAGAGGCAAAATATGACTTTTTTGAAAAATTCTTGTGTCCAAAAATGTCCAAATTCTGTTCCTTTTCTTTGTTTTGAAGCTGCTTTGAAAAGGGATTTTCTGACTGTTGGCTTTGCTAACTATACCTTTTTCATCATTTTGTAAGTCAATCCAGCCAAAGTTAGAATGAAGTGATCTTATTTCAAAAAAGAAATATGTTTAACTAGAAATACTGAAGCAATATTTATTGATCCAATATGTAATCCATTCAATTAGTTTCAATGTAGTACAGTAGAGGTATGCTTATTTGACACTTTTTTCAACTGTTCCACTACCTTGGCTTTGTTACTTGCATATAAAAAAGTAAAATGGAAAAGAAAAATAACAAACTTGATATCAGCTAACAGCCAACTATTTCAGGGTTATCCTGGCACAAACTTGAAGTAGAAATTCAATAAAATTTCAATGATTTTGAAGTTATTAAAAAGGTCCTTCCTCTTTTGAAGGCATCTGCAGGTTCGGAACGCCATCTTCTCAAATGAAGGTGCATTCCTCGTGCCAAACTTTTCTAAGTATAAAAAGCAAACCAGGTGTTTTTCAGCCGTGAATTAGCAAAATATTCAAAAAGTGACAAAAGCTTGAGAGATTATTACTAATATTTATAGGAGGAAATGCCTGGTTTGGTTTTAGGTTTTTCTTCGACGATTGTTCACTGTTAGCAGACGTTCACATGAGCATACCTCTACCTTTGTCAGACTTGTTGGTTCTTTTTTAAGCCAGATAGATTATTCTGAAGGAGGAAAGACTTCTCTGGAAGTTAATTTTGTCTTAGGTTGGATACGATACCCCTGGGCCCTCTTGTGCCAGTGCCAGTATAGTACAAATACAACTAGGCTAACTCTACCTAGATGCCACATTAAAATCACAGATATTAACAATAATAGCAATACAGTTACACGAACTTACCATTAATAATATCCCTTAACCATTTTACAGTTATTGCTTGAACTCCTGTGACAATTGTTATCTATCAGCTGAACCACGTTTCTCTTTTAATCTGAAGTTGCCGCTTGAAATCGAAGTTGTAGACGGAGTCCTCTTTTCTTCGGTGGTTAGGCTAGAGCCGCTTCGTGATACACAGATGGCGGCAGAGCTGGAACCTTTGGAACGAGCAGATGAAAGAAAAGCGCAGAAAAATAAGGATGAGATACGTTGTGTGAGTTGTCTCTCCTTTTTTCACGCGAAAAGATTCGCAGTTTCCCAAGTAAATACTGTTTCTTTGAAGTGTATTTGCCCTTTTCAGTAACTTGCGGTACTGTGGGAAAAAGCAGACTTAGCGAGTTTTAGAGGCGGTGCAGCGCCCCCCCCCCTCCCCCTTCGTTTAGGGCATTCGGTCAAATTTTCTCGGAAGGCGAATCAGGTAAAAACGGGCATCGCGGCAAAGCCGTGATGCCCGTTTTATAAAATATTCTGTCCCCACATTTCCAAATTTGGTGATTTAACGTGCTTATTGGTTCCCATTCTTTATCGAATTTGGTAACTAATCCAACATTTGTTCAGTCCTCATCGTAAATTCGGTGATTTCACCGGTTTAATTGGTCTCATTCGTTACCGAATTCGGTAATTCGCCAGACTTTTTTCAAGTCCATATCTGTTCAATCGCATTCGGGCAGTCCATTTCATAATTTGGTGGTTAAGCAGATTGATTCCTTACCGAATTCGGTAATTCAACGGATTTTTATTTAGTTTGTATCTATTACCAGAATTGTCACATTCGGTTGTTTTATGTTGTTCTAACAAGAGTTTTATTCCATTACGAAAGTCGGTTGTCTTACCGCTCCCGATCTGTTCCTTATTTTTGGGATCCCAAAACGTAAGTGGAGGGATACCTATGACATCGCAAAAGTTGTCCGTCTGTCCGTCCGTCCGTCTGCAAGCACGATAACTCTCGAAGGGAATGAGATATTTTGATGAAACTTGGTGTGAGGATTCGTTGGGTCGGCGGACCAGTCGAGTTCCTAAATGGGCTTTGTAGCCCTACATATAGGGGTGGGGGTTAAAATTAAGGGGCAATCATTATATTTTGAAACAGCTAATGTGATAGTCGATTATGGGATAAGAAGACACGCTGAACACGATGGTGAAAACAATTTTGTAATCGGACAAGTAGTTCGCCCGAAATCCGGCCAAACCGGAAAGTTTGTTAAAAGTTAAAGTTTTATTTGAAGTTAATTAGATGTTCGATTTAGAGGTAGGAAGACATGCTGAAGACGATGGTGAAAACCATTTTCTCGACGGACAAGTAGTTCGCCCGGAATCCGGCCCAAACCGGAAAGTTTGTTAAAATTAAAAGTTTTATTTGGAGGTGATTAGATGTCCGATTTAGGGCAAGAAGACATGCTGAACTTTTATGTGAAAACAATTTTCTACCCGGACATGTAGTTCGCCCGGAATCCGGCCAAAACCGGAAAATTGTTAGAAGTTAAAGTTTTATTTCTAGCTGACTAGATAACCGATTTAGGGGTAAGAAGAGACGCTGAATCCGTGTGTGACAATCATATTTTACCCGGACATATAGTTCGACCGGAATCCGGCTGGAGTCGGAAAATTTGTTATAAATTAAATTTTTATTTGAAGTTGATTAGATGCTCATTATTGGGGAAAGAAGATACCCTGAGTTCGTTTTTGAGTTTTCTTTTTTCGCCGGACAAGTAGTTCTAGAGTTCGGCCGAAACCGGCAAATTGGCAGAAGTGGCAGGAACTTTTCGTCAAAACAGATATGACTTATACGGGTAAACACACATGCTGAATCCATATCTGAACTTGGTTTTCTCAGATGATTAGCTATTTGGCCTTAATCTGTTTCTGAATTTTAATTATAAGAATGTTCAAGGATTCTGGCGATGACTGGATCTGGCTAAGACAAGACCCAGTTGTCTGGATCGGATATTGAATTTTTGGGATCCCATCGAAAATTTTGGTCTTGTTTAGTTAGTTTTTCGGTAGAACGAATTCATTATTTGGTTCATTCAAGTTACTGAGTTTGGAAGTTTAAGTGGCATTTATTTAGCTCCTGTTCTTTACCATTTAACGGTAGCTTCAGCTGGTTGCCATTCATTAGCCTACTTAACTTTTATTTCTAATGATCGCAGTACATCAGGAATAAGCATGTCTCTTGACGTGAAAACTAGCCTACTTTTGTTTGCTGCAAATTCAGAAAAAATGTACTTACTGGATGGCCCCTTTTTTCGTCAGACATCTCTGTGCTTTAATCTAAGGATCGCAAAAAGGCACTTTGATCATCAGTGTTTCAACAAAATTTCGCATGCGACGCATTTCGCAGTCTTCACTATTTAGAAGAAGGGTGCCAGACTTAGTTGGCGTTTGAGGCTTGGAATTGTGGGGGGGGGGGGGCTTGAACCACATTAACAGCTACAGTTTGCATGGAAAGTAGTTAATTGTGCCAGAGAAAAAGGCGGATTCAAAATACTTCGACTGTGGCGGTTTAATTTGTCCTGGGTACAGCCGTTAGCGACGTTGTCGCTTTATAACAACGGCGTTTTCTGTCGGCACATTTTCAAGTCCTGTTGCAAAACCTGACGGAAACCCAAAGGTAAAAGGATAGTGACGGCGTGTCCCTGAAAAATAGAAGCGGAAGAGCGTGAAAACGCGCCAAATTTTCTCTCCAGACTTGATTTTGTACATACCATGCAGCTTTTCACATTGTAGCTTCTTGAAGGCAACTCCTTGTGTTTGTAGAAGAAGAAACAAAAAGAAATTCGGTAAGAATCAGGTACCGATTCGGTCAATTTTACCAGGTTCGCCTCCCACCCCCCAATGATGAAAGGCTCGGGACGCCCATGCTCACCATCATGAGTTTCAAAAAACTAACAGAATAGAGATAAGGGTTTTTTTCTTCTCCCGAGTTATTTCACTTCGGACGGTATTCACTTACTGAGAAAAGGAATGTATTAGCGAGGCAAAATAATGTGGCCTAGTAATGAGTCGAAGCGGTTTAGTTCCTTCCTGTTACAGCTTGGTCACACTAGGCTCATTTCCTGGCTTTTTGGGTTGCAAAAGTAAAAAAAAAGAAGAAAAAGAACAAGATACAACTAATTCTGAATGTTGTCGTTTTAAATTCAGGAGACCAATAGAGCAAAACAGCACGTATAATCTTGTTGCAGGAACCCTAATTGACACCTATAATTGCAGTCTGCTCATTATCCCCAAGCTGCTACAAAGCCCATCAAATCGCACGTCCCCTAGGGATTTTCAGTTGTTTGTGGAATAGGCGGCTCTTTGAGCCCAGTGTGACCAAGCTCTTAGTCCCTCAGTGATCATTAGTAGCGAAGACAGAATTCCAGTGATCAAAGATGTCAGATACGGTAGCAAACTAGAAGACAGTCGTTTTTTAATCAGATCAAGATATAAAACAGCCGTAAACTTACAAACACGCTTTACTGTTGCTGGATTTACACATGTGGATTCATACAATGCTCCCAGTGTATACGCCTCTCATAAAATTCCTCTCAGATTAGTTCTTTATTGGCCGCTAGGTGCGTTATCGTAAATAAAACAATGACCCGTTACTTCTTCGTGTACGTTTATCCAGGTTTGTTTGGCTATTTTCAATTCTTCTTAGGCCTAGCAATGTTTAGAACTGTTTAAAATGCCTCTTCCTCTATTTTGCTTTACCCAACCTGTTCTGCTAAAGGAACAGAAAACTTGACTCAAACTTGACTCGGGGAGCTAGCTGACATATCAAGAATGTACCATGAGTCGATATTGAGAGTAAGAAAAATTCTCGTTACGACCATTGCAGTTTCCGGGCAGTTTCCGAGAATTCGACTTTTGAGTTAGTAGAAAAAAAGCAAAAGGCTTGTGAGCCGAGAGTAGGAATCGAACGCACGACCTCTTGGCTACTGTCTCGATGTATTAGTATTGTATGTATTAGTCAACACGGCCAAAGGCGAACTTTTACAGTGCATAAGTGCATAATTACAGTGCATAAGGGACAAGGGCCTGCCAGCTAGCTTCGGGAAAACTAAGGAGGGGGTTCGAGATAACAAGAAGGGGGGTCCTGTCGACAATAAGTTCCTGTATCTTTATCTAAGTCCCCCAGGTGGGTTTGATGGCCGAAAGTTGCGTAGTCAAGTTTTCTGTGCCTTTAACCGTCATCAAGTTTGTCATTTCTGGCTTCCAACTTCAGTGCTGGCTGACTTTTCCATGGGGCTAATAAGCGACTCGATATGAAGCGAAAGACTAATCGCTTATTCACCCTTTAGATAACTTATACCAGGGACCCATAAATTTCCTGTAACGACTCGCCATTCAGGGGGCTTGTCAATAAGAGATTTCTGGTGCGCTCTTGACCGAGCGTCAGATAGTTCGAGAAATACCCACGGGGATAAAATACCCGACTATCCAGATAGACAGAATTCTTCGCAGCTGTTGTGCTGAACTAGGAATATTTCTCTGTAATGGAACAGTATCCTGGATCTTTTGTCCTAGCTTAGGTACCTGGTGGCATGCTGAATAGTCCCAACAAATTTTGTCTATCTGAGCAAGAACGCCGATTCGACCCAAGCGGAATTTTTGGAAACTAGATGAGGCTCGGGCAACATAGCAACATAGAAGCATAGGAAATGACAAGCCCCCTGAATGGCGAGTCATTACAGGAAATTTATGGGTCCCTGCTTATACCAAGATCTAAGGTAAGGTACAATTTTAATGGCAACTATAAATAGACCTGGTGTTTCTCAAAAGCATCAGACATGCCAGTGGCATAAAAAACTTTTCATGAGGGATTTCATGAGGGACATATAGAGAACACCCGAGGGGTTGCCCACCCTCGATTTTAGAGTACAGCAAGTGCCCGTTGCCGGCACCGGTTGCCACGTGTAAAATCTGAATGTTTAAGATGAATCGCCTAATTTATCGCCGGCACCAGTTCTGACACCGCTGGTTTCGGCCGGGGCCGGAAAAGGGTGTACAGCGAGTGCCGGGGAGAGGGTAACCCCTCGACAACAGAAGAGAGGGGTTACAATTTTAACCCTGCATGTCGCTCCGGATTAAACGTATACAGTAAACCTTCCTAATAATAATAAAAAAGCAAAGCGCCAAGATCTATATCTGTTAGGGATACACGAATCTTCCATCAGGTATCGCCAAATTTTCTACTCTACGTAGAATTAATGTATTTCAAGTAGCTGCCCAGAAGATCAGTATACTGTAGGGGGAAGCCTTAATTATCATGTTTGCTATTTCCCAATACCTTGCCCTGCCTCCACATTATCTAGTATTTTTTTTAAAGCACATGTCGCAGTAGCTACAGTTTAAGTTCCAATTTCTAAGGTATCTGACTCTACTTTAAATTTTAATTACATAACCGCGGCACATAAACACGGAAAAAAATGCCTAACGCGCTCCGAAAATAGCCAGGGCATGGCCGATACGAAAATCGGCGTAGTGCTGATACGGTGGATAAAATTAAAGTTCAAACTCTCAAGAACTGAGAGGAGATAGAACGAACGAGGACGGTGGGTATTGTCGATTTTACAACAGATCGTTAAAGGACACCTGAATGAAAAGTACCAAGTATCATCCCTATCTGCATGACTTCCGTTAAAATTGCCTGCAGAAAACCCAATCCAAATACGAAATAATGTTTCCTAGCTATGATTTTTGCTCCATTTTGCATCTGTCCTTATTTCAGTACCGAATAATTTTAGAAATTAACAAATGTCTCCAATCAACCCTTCTTCTGGAATATTTTTTAACCAGTTAAGCCCAAATGTATATCTAAAACAAATTTCAATACGATCCGGCCAGCGCTGTACAAGGTCTGAATAAATTGCGCTTTTTGTCTTGGAGTCTGCATGTGCAAACCTCCAGAAACGAACATCCCTATTTTGAAAACTTCACGCTCAGGAGAAGAATGCTCTCCGTGGCCATGTCTGTAAATGCATTCTCCATGGTGTGTTCAAGTATGGTTTCATTGTACAGGTGTCCTTTAAGCTGCCCAGTCCTTTCCATGTATTCACTTTGTATCTCGGGTGCTTGAAAATTTACCATGACAGAGACCCGTGGACCCTGGACCGACCCCGGATACCCGTCTCACCATTCGTCTCGTCTCGAACACAGTCAAGACCGACATTTAACTGCCTGCGCTGTATAACTTTTTCTGTGAATTAGTCACTCATCCTGTAGTGAGAAGTGATCCATGCTAAAAAAAAAAAAAACAAGGAGGGGAATTAACAGATTTGTAATGCGACGACCATGAAGGAGGTAACTGGAAAGCATTCTTTCATCTGATGAAAGAAATGTTAAAAATATGTTAAACAAGAGCTGTAAGCTCATATGGCACTTGCATGGGTCAAGATGATTTGATTGATCAAAAGTAACTTTCGACTTTGCGGTTGAGATGCGCACTCTAAGGGAGCTGGAACTTCATTTGTAAGAAAAACCCTTGAGGCAAAACTGCTAATGGGCTGATGGGCATCACGAAAATGCATATATTGCTTAAAAGTATTTTTTTACTTTGCGGTCAAGATTGGTACTTTAAGGAATAATCGGATTTAGGAAGTAGCGATTTCTAAGCAAATGTTGCTGAGTCTCCAATATTCTAGCGAAGTTTCATCGTCCTAGCACATCTGGAAGTACCTTAACGAGCGATCACCGGAATCCCAGACCCCCCCCCCCCCTCCTCCAACTCCACCCACAATACCCGGAGCCAATCCGGTTCTGTAAATGATTAATCCAGATCATCTGTTTGTCATTCCCACGAAGTTCGATCCAGATCACACCAGTCTAAGCGGGTCAAGTATTTTCCGCCCTGCCCCCAATAATTGCCGGATTCGGTCCGGAAATGAAAAAGGTCACCAGAGAAAAATGTCCTCTGTTTAATTATTAAATTTCACTCGAATCCGATCACCCGTTCCAAAGTTAACTTCCCCCCCCCCAAGATTATCATATCGAGGATTTTTTTTTTTATTCCAAGTCAGTTTGACCGGGTCCCTGACATGCCTTCCAAGTTTCGTCGTGAAAATCCCCCAAAAAACGGAATTCCGGGAAACCCCCTCCTCCCCCCCCTCAAGTGTCCGGATCCAGTCAAATTATGTAAAAGATTTACATGGACCAGATGTTTGTTCTTCCCAGCAAGTTTCACTCCGATACCATCATTCTAACCGTTTCTCGAGATTTCCGGTCCATCCCCCCCCAGTTCCCCCGCGGTGCCCGTAGCCAATCCGATTCAGCAAATGACTTACCTAGAGCATCTGTTTGTTCTTCCCACAAAGTTCCATCCCGATCCCTCCATTCTAAACGGGTCACGTATTCCCCCACCCCCAATAGTTGCCGGATCCGGTCCGGATATGAAAAAAATCATCGGAGAAATGTCCTCATTTCAATTCTGAAATTTCTCTCGAATCCGATCACCCATTCCAAAATTACGCATGACTGAAAATTTCGGATTCCCCTCCCTCCACTCCCCCCATCATTATCTGATCGACAAAATTTTTATTTTGAAGTCAGTTTGATTGGGTCCCTGATATGCCTGCCAAGTTTCATCGTGAAAATCCCCAAAACCACCATCACCGGAATTCCGGGACCCCCCCCCCCCCATAAGTGTCCGGATCCAGTAAAAGGGTCTAAAGGACTTATCTAGAGCAGATGCTTGTTCTTCCCAGCAAGTTTCACTCCGATCCCTCCATTCTAACCGTTTCTTGAAATTTCCGGTCTCCACCCCCCCCCCCCAACTCCCCCCTGGCTACCGAATCCGGTCAAGACTTTAAATGGGACATTTCAGATATATATTCTATTCAGTTATGAAGTTTCATTACAATCCGATCATCCGTTCGAAAGTTACACACTTCTCAATTTCCCGGATTCCCCTGCCCTCCCCCCCCCCAAATGGTCGGATCAGAAAACTGATTATTTTTAAGTTTTTTTGGTCGGGTCTCTGATATGCCTGCCAAGTTTCATGGTCCTAGCACAACTGGAAGTACCCTAACTCGAAAAAGTGTGACAAAATGCCCTAAATTTTCAAGTTTCCAGCGCCCCCACTTCCCCGCATATGGTCGGATCGGGAAACTGATTATTTCCAGGTTAGTTTGGTCGGGTCCCTGATATTCCTGCCAAGTTTCATTGTCCTAGCTCATCTGGAAGTACCCTCACTCGAAAAAGTGTGACAAAATGCCCTAAATTTTCAAGTTTCCAGCGCCCCAACTCCCCCGCATATGGTCGGATCGGGAAAATGATTATTTTCAGGTTCGTTTGGTCGGGTCCCTGATATTCCTGCCAAGTTTCATTGTCCTAGCTCATCTAGAAGTACCCTAACTCGGAAAAAAAGTGAAAAAATGCCATAAATTTTCAAGTTTCCAGCGCCCCGCACTCCCCCGCATATGGTCGGATCGGGAAAGTGATTATTTCCAGTTTAGTTTGGTCGGGTCCCTGATATGCCTGCCAAGTTTCATTGTCCTAGCACATCTGGAAGTACCCTAACTCGGATAAGTGGGACAAAAAACTCGGACCGACCGACAGACCGACAGACGGAATTGTGATCGGTATATAGCACTTGAGCGAGAGGCTGCAAGTGCCATAACAAGAGCTGTAAGCTCATATGGCACTTGCATGTGTCAAGATGATTTGATTGATCAAGAGTAAGTTTCGACTTTGCGGTTGAGATGCGCGCTATAAGGGAGCTGGAACTTCATTTGTAAGCAAAACCCTTGAGGCAAAACTGCTAATGGGCTGATGGGCATCACGAAAATGCATATATTGCTTAAAAGTATTTTTTTTACTTTGCGGTCAAGATTGGTACTTTAAGGAATAATCGGATTTGGGAAGTAGCAATTTCTAAGCAAATGTTGTTGAGTCTCCAATATTCCAGCGAAGTTTCATCGTCCTAGCACATCTGGAAGTACCTTAACGCGCGATCACCGGAATCCCTGACCCCCCTCCCCCTCCTCCAACTCCACCCACAATAACCGGAGCCAATCCTGTTCTGTAAATGATTAATCCAGAGCATCTGTTTGTCATTCCCACGAAGTTCGATCCAGATCACACCAGTCTAAGCGGGTCAAGTATTTTCCGCCCTCCCCCCGATAATTGCCGGATTCGGTCCGGAAATGAAAAAGGTCACAAGAGAAAAATGTCCTCTGTTTAATTATTAAATTTCACTCAAATCCGATCACCCGTTCCAAAGTTACGCATGACTCAATATTCCGGATTCCCCTCCCTCAACTCCCCCCCCCCAAGATTATCATATCGAGGATTTTTTTTTATTCCAAGTCAGTTTGACCGGGTCCCTGATATGCCTTCCAAGTTTCGTCATGAAAATCCCCCAAAAACGGAATTCCGGGATACCCCTCCTCCCCCCCCCCTCAAGTGTCCGGATCCAGTCAAATTATGTAAAAGATTTATATGGACCAGATGTTTGTTCTTCCCAGCAAGTTTCACTCCGATACCATCATTCTAACCGTTTCTCGAGATTTCCGGTCCACCACCCCCCCCACCCCACCCAGCTCCCCCGCGGTGCACGTAGCCAATCCGATTCAGCAAATGACTTACCTAGAGCATCTGTTTGTTCTTCCCACAAAGTTCCATCCCGATCCCTCCATTCTAAACGGGGCACGTATTTCCCCCCCCCCCCAATAGTTGCCGGATCCGGTCCGGATATGAAAAAAATCATCGGAGAAATGTCCTCTGTTGAATTCTTAAATTTCACTCGAATCCGATCAACCATTCTAAAATTACGCATGACTGAAAATTTCGGATTCCCCTCCCTCCACTCCCCCCACCATTATCTGATCGAAAAATTTTTATTTTGAAGTCAGTTTGATTGGGTCCCTGATATGCCTGCCAAGTTTCATCGTGAAAGTCCCCAAATCCACCATCACCGGAATTCCGGGACCCCCCCCCCCCCATAAGTGTCCGGATCAAGTACAATGGCCTAAAGGACTTATCTAGAGCTGATGCTTGTTCTTCCCAGCAAGTTTCACTCCGATCCCTCCATTCTAACCGTTTCTTGAAATTTCCGGTCTCCCCCCCCAACTCCCCCCTGGCTACCGAATCCGGTCAAGACTTTAAACGGGACATTACAGATATATATTCTGTTCAGTTATGAAGTTTCATTACAATCCGATCATCCGTTCGAAAGTTACACACTTCTCAATTTCCCGGATTCCCCTGCGGATTCCCCTCCCTCCACTCCCCCACCATTATCTGATCAACAATACTTTTATTTTGAAGTCAGTTTGATTGGGTCCCTGATATGCCTGCCAAGTTTCATCGTGAAAATCCAAAAAACCACCATCACCGGAATTCCGCCCCCCCCCCCCCCATAAGTGTCCGGATCCAGTACAATGGTCTAAAGGACTTATCTAGAGCAGATGCTTGTTCTTCCCAGCAAGTTTCACTTCGATCCCTCCATTCTAACCGTTTCTTGAAATTTCCGGTCTCCCCCCCCCCCCAACTCCCCCCTGGCTACCGAATCCGGTCAAGACTTTAAACGGGACATTACAGATATATATTCTCTTCAGTTATGAAGTTTCATTACAATCCGATCATCCGTTCGAAAGTTACACACTTCTCAGTTTCCCGGATTCCCCTGCCCTCCACCCCCCCCCCCCCCAAAATGGTCGGATCAGAAAACTGATTATTCCTAATTTTGTTTGGTCGGGTCTCTGATATGCCTGCCAAGTTTCATGGTCCTAGCACAACTGGAAGTACCCTAACTCGAAAAAGTGTGACAAAATGCCCTAAATTTTCAAGTTTCCAGCGCCCCGCACTCCCCCCCATATGATCGGATCGGGAAACTGATTATTTCCAGGTTCGTTTGGTCGGGTCCCTGATATTCCTGCCAAGTTTCATTGTCCTAGCACATCTGGAAGTACCCTAACTCGGATATGTGGGACAAAAAAACTCGGACCGACCGACAGACCGACAGACCGACAGACGGAATTGTGATCGGTATATGGCACTTGAGCCAGAGGCTGCAAGTGCCATAAAAACATATTTTCCCATTGCAAGGCTACGACGATTCCCGTGCTGTAGGCGGAGGCGCCATTGCAGTAAACCTTAGGGGGGGGGTCAAATTTGGTCCCCCATTCTAGTTTACTACTCAGACTCGAACTTTGACTACTCTTTTAGGGGGGGGGGGGGAGGGGCTTACTACCTTGACGAGGGGGTTCTGAAATATCGTACACAGAATTGCAGCGGACCTAAACTCCATTCAGCGAAGCTTCCGGAACCCGTGGCGTTTTTCAGCAGTTTTATTTGTCTTTGGCACAGCCTTTTCTTCGAGTTTTTCTTTACGCGCATCCACGTTTAAAAATTAAAATGAGTTTGACCTGGCACCACTGGGGTTCCGGCTACCCCCCCCCCCCCCTCCTGGACATAACCCCCTCTCCCGGCGAAACCCGCCACCCCTCCCACGATACCAAAACACCCATGGCTACCGACCCCCCCCCCCCCCCCCGACAACAACCCCAGAAACAGTGTTAGTATAGTGTTAGTGTTAGTAAAGTATAGGCCATATACAGGCGGTCCAAACTGTAATTTTCAACAAGATTTTCTATATTTCCTGTAAATATTTGCATTAGAGGAGGGGGGTGCCGGGGGTGGGGCGAGGTGCGCTATGCCCGGGGGGGGGGGGGTCACCTAGACCCCAGCCGCTGATAGGGATGGGACACGCTCTAAGCCACGCCCAAATAGCGAAGCTTGTATGGATGTGAAGGAGGCTTCACTGCGATTAAGAGACGTGCAGTATTGCGATTTCTCGGTTTTCCGAAGGGTTGTGAGAAAATCGTTGTAACGTTAAAAAAGAATAAGGTTCTTTAAATCTCTTTAAGCTTTGAAGGGCTAGCGAAAAGGAATCCTATTTGCAAACTCTTCAGAAAGCTATTTCGTCCGAATAACAAACATAAACCTTTTCAATCGTTCGTCAGTTTCAAACAACCCAACCTCCTTTGCAGATAACCAACATTAGGGCCCCGAAAGCTTTAAAAAGAGTGAGTCATTTCCGTTCTTCAGTTCTAACGACCAGCATCATTTTAACAGGGAATAGGTTCCATCTCCCTTTATATAACCTGCCTTGTCGACATCGAAGAATCGTTCCAAGCACATCGTTTTGAAGCCAATTCGCGGTGCGAGCTCAACGAAGCGTGCTGATTTCGCCTGTACCGCCACTTAGTTGAGGAGATCACTGCCCGGGCTTTATTTAGAAATATCGACTCAGACAATCTGCTCAGCGATAATTACGTTCGTTGTCGAGGAAGCTAGACCAACGTCCTTTCAAGGATAAATGGACTAGCACCGACTGGCTGACCGTTAACGATGACGGCGGAGAAAAGTTGTCCGGCACTTAAAGGATCCCTCGCACTATTTACTCTTCAACTTACAGTATTTTAAAATATTTGAATACCTTGAAACTATGCTGTGCTTTCAACAAATAACCCACGGTTTTTAACTGTTTTAAGCCTTTTCCAAGACCCGTTGACTTGTAGCGAAAACAGGGAAACAATCTACATAACCGGTTTTTCTGATGGAAAAACTTCTCGCAGACAACCGTTGACAGCGTGATTTACATCGAAGGTAGCAAAACACGGCAAGTTAAAAAAATCAGCGTGGTTTTGTTAGAGGGGTTAGAATGTACCGTACGAAATTGGGGTTTCCGGGTTTAGAAATATATGGAGCGATTATGGAAGTAGGTTGCATTAGTATTATAGGTAAGACAGGTCCTTTAAGCATAGAACGAGTACACAGGGTAGCTCTCTCAGTAGTAGCAAGAATAAATAAGCCCAAGAACCTCCGTCTCCCTATCTCTTTAATACCATGCGGAGTCGAATAGATCCCTATACCCTGCCCGATGCAAACGAGCTGAGGTAGGAGTTCAGGTTCAGGTTCAGGTTCTTTTATTTCGAAAATGCTACGTGACAATATATTTTGATCACTGGGGGCCGGCAGGGATACGAGCTCGTTAGCTCGGCCCCGTGCGCTGGATTGTCACCAAACTCTACAAGGAGCTACGCGGAATATCACAATTCGTTCCCTTTACAAACAGCTATATCACAGTAAAGCCCCGGAGAAAAAATTTCCAAAGTAAGAGCCGATTGGTTGTCTACCATTGTGACGTCACGTGTGCCCCACTGATATGCGCAGCGGCGAAGAGGGGAGTAGACGGGAATCAACTGAAAGCTCATCAGGTCTCTAGCTCAGCTCGGTTTTGTCGGGGTATAGGTATAGTCGCTGCACGGGACCAAAGACGGAGGTTCTATTGGCTAGTTTGTTCTTGGTAGTAGGCACATCCACACAGCTTGTAACCAGCAACCCGTTGGCCTGCCGTTAGCGATGACGATAGAGGGCAACTATCCGCGACAAAATATACCGACGATCTTTCAAGAAGCAGATATGTATGGACTAGCATCCAATGGCTTATCGTTGATAATGAGGATGAAGGGAAACTGTCCGGCACTACAGTACATAACACTTCTTGGGTACGCAGCTCTTTCCATTAGTTGCGTTCTTTGTCATAGTTCTCACCGGTGGTCTCCGGTTTTTCTTATAAGCCGTTTTTCCATCCACCGGTGACTACTCGCCAGTCTTACAACCCGTTTCTGAACTAACCGGTGTCCGGTTTTACCTAATGGGTGCGGACTAACCAGAACCTGCTCGGGAGCCCGGCTTCAGCGAGGAGATAGCAAGTTTTCATCAACCCACCGGTGAACCAAAAACGTGTTATAAGAGAAGAACCGGACAATGGTGACAAAACACCAGAGACAGTCCGGAGTGCAACAAACGCAGCTGCAATATACATATACATAAAGCGCATAACCAGCACCCACTGGTCTTCTGTTAATGATAACGACGCATGGATGCTGTCCGCGACGAAATATACCGACGATATTTCAAGGAGCAGATATATGGACTAGTATCCAGTGGCTTACCGTTGATAATGAGGATGGAGGGAAACTGTCCGGCATTACAGTACATAACACTTCTTGGGAACACAGCTCTCTCCATTGTATATATTCATACATAAAGCGCAAAACACCATTTCGGATTTGAAGCAGCGGCTGCACCCATTGGCCTTCTGTTAATGATGACGACGCAGTGATACTGTCCGTGATGGAAATACCGACGATCTTTCAAGAAGCAGATATATGGAAATATAACGGCTTACCGTTGATAATGAGGATGGAGGGAAACTGTCAGGCATTACAGTACATAACACTTCTCGGGTACACCGCTCTTACCATTGTATAACCAACACCCACTGGCCTTCTGATAATGCAGGGATACTGTCCGTCATGGAAATATAACGACGAGATCTTTCAAGGATACTGTCCGTGATGGAAATATAACGACGATCTTTCAAGGAACAGATACATGGCTTACCGTTGATAATGAGGATGAAGGGAAACTGTCCGGCACTACAGTACATAACACTTCTCGGGAACACAGCTCTCTCCATTGTATATATGTATGTACACAAAGCTTATAACCAGCACCAAGGACGGCTAAATTGTTGTAATGGAAGCAGATGTGAGACTATTTGATTTTCACAGGCCAGAAAACAGAATGCGTCTTGAGTGTTAAGGCTAAAAAATATTGTGTGTTCTAAGGGAAATTTCGGGAGTGTACGCTGACCATGGCTCTAGGAATCGGAAAAGGGTCCTGTCATTCCATTCAGTTTAACTTAAGCCTTTCTTGCCTTGATCTCACCCAAAGCAAATCACAGTCACCAACTTTCTTCCAGTCCCATGTCTGCGGCAAACTCAAGGCCTTAGACTAGAAATACCGTCGGAACGGATGAACAGCACAGAAGTAGTTCATTAGACCTCTGAGTGTTTTTCCCGGAAATGTCCGGCCACAAGCGGCGTGAGATGAGATTCTACGTGAGATTTGTCGCTGTTCGGAAACATGGAATTAGTAGAAGAAAAGCAATATTGATTCTTGATGCACTGGCCTGTTGCATGGCAGCTGGATAATCACCTGAAAGTGAAACATTCCATTAGTATAACAGCATCTAAAGAAATTTACAAAACATCGTCCCCAACCGGGGGCGCTATAATCGTACAGCTTTGGGAAAATTGTACAGCACCTTCTGCGCTCCTTCAATACTATTTCGTTCTGGTGTCACTCATGTTCTGCGAAAGAAGGAGATCAAAAAGTTGAGATCATGTTATTTTAAATAGGCAAAGCACCTGCTCCACTTGTTGAAATTATGCCATAACCATACTTGGACGGAGAAGTTCAAAATTCAAGATGCAAGTGTTACCCTTTGGATGTTTCTTCGTCGCTATAAAATATCATTGACAACAGAGCACAACCAGCGCACGACCTTCTACACTGCTTCCTGGCCGACGATTGAAATTAAGTGTCTTTTTGTGTATGTTCATGTGTTTTGTTTATTTTCTACATTTACTCAGCTTTCTGAAAAAGGCGGGTCAAAAACAAATTACTTACTTACTTACTTACTTACTTCATGTCAGAAGTTTCATAACAGACAACACAAGGATGCAACAGGCAGGGGCGTCACGACCGGGGAGGGGGGGACGCCCCCCCCAATGTTGTCGGCCAGTCGTTAAAAATTAGCCGTTCGCGCCGCGATTTTTCGCCAAAACAGTTGATTTTCCATTAAAACAGTCGATTTTTCTTAAAATCAGTCGATTTTTCGTCAAAACAGTCGTTTCTTTCTGAAAATCAGTCGATTTTTTCGTAACTGTCGTTTTTTTCTAGAAAACAGTCATTTTTTCTGCAAAAACAGTCGGTAAAAATTTCCAGCCAGTCGGTAAATTCCTTGCCCCCCCCCCCAAACATTTTGGCTAGTAACGCCTCTGGCAACAGATAGCACTTAGCATGTTAGCTGTTATGATTCTCAATCGTTACGCAATGGAAGGTTATGCAGATAAGAATATCCGAAACAGCGCCGAAAAAACATCTGCTGACTTTTTTAGTAGGCACTGTCTAGGGAACCGGAAGCCGTACTTTCTGTCCTACGGGCTACGGAACCGGTAGTTCTTACGGAAACCAAACCACAAGAGCTACGATTCCGGGATGTGACGTCATTGACTAACGGAAACTTGTATGTGCTGGCTCCCGTTCCGGTAGTAAATGGAAATAGCTCACGGAAACTTCGTCGTACCGGCTTTTCATCCGGTAGTCTCACGGAATTATGTACTCAGAAGCTAGGGAGCCAGTAGGAAATACCGGAAACTATATAATTGGGGCTTGTGTTTCGGTAGTGTCTAAATGGAATTTAGAACTCACGGAATAGTTTGGATGAGAGCTAGGATGCCGGAATTTTCACTGACTTAGAGAAAATATCATGGGACAAAAACCACTACCGGAACCCATATATTGAGAGCTACGGTACCGGTAGCAATAATTATTTGGTTGAAAATGACCAGCTCACGGAAACAGATTGCTATAGGCTAGGGTTCCGGTATCGCCAAAAAAAAAATTTAAGTCACGGACCCATGTCAGTGCATACTAAGAAACCGGGAGTGAATATTTTTAACTCACGGAATCCAACTCCCATGCGCTAGGGTTCCGGTAGTGCGTGATTATACTTCTCATGAGTTGATAATATTTGCTATCGGACTCTAAAGTCTTTACTGACACGTCTCCGTGAGTTCAATTTTTTCTTTTGCAATACCGGAACCCTAGCGCATGGGAGTTGGATTCCGTGAGTTAAAATATTCACTCCCGGTTTCTTAGTATGCACTGACATGGGTCCGTGAGTTGATTTTTTTTTTTTTTTGGCACTACCGGAACCCTAGCCCATAGCCATCTGTGTCCGTGAGCTGGTCATTTTTAACCAAATAATCGTTGCTACCGGTACCATAACTCTCAATATATGGGTTACGGTAGTGGATTTTTCCCCATGCCATTTTCGCTAAGTCAGTGAAAATCCCGGCATCCTAGCTCTCATCCAAACTGTTTTGTGAGCTCTATATCCCATGTAGACACGACCGTAACAAAAGCTCCATTACATAGTTTCCGGTACACCTACCGGCTCCCTAGCTTCTGAGTACATAATTCCGTGAGACTATCGGACGAGAAGCCAGTACGACGAAGTTTCCGTGAGCTATTTCCATTTACTACCGGAACGGGAGCCAGCGCATAGAAGTTTCCATTAGTCAATGACGTCACATCCCGGAATCGTAGCTCTTGTGGTTTGGTTTCCGTGAGAACTACCGGTTCCGTAGCCCGTAGGACATAAAGTACGGCTCCCGGTTCCCTAGACAGTGCCTTTTTAGTAGGCTAATTATGATATCGGAAAAAGTCAGCAAAAGCTTTTTCGGCGGTTTTTCAACAATTCCTGTCAATACTTGTTATGCAAGACGTTTAATGCGTAACGTTTGCAAAATCATAACATATAACATCCCAAGTGTTGTTTGTTGAAACTGCGGATCCTTGTGTTATCTGCTATGAAACTTATGACAGTGCGGGGGGGGGGGGGGGTTGGAGCGAGGGTGAATCCGGGATTTTATGACATAGCAAGTTGCGGACGGCTGGTCCGATTTCTATGGAGCTTGATGGGTGGTGGGAGTAGATGCTCTACCCACAGAGGATTTGGCCACGGTGGGGGGAGTTGGAGAGGGGTCACTGAATAGTATGGCACGCCCAGGGATCAATTTAATGGGGCGATTGGGATGGAACTTGGGAAAAACGTAGCTCACATACTCTAGACGTGTCTTCTCGCCGTTCCTGAGGACTCCTCGGCAAATCGAAGGGAACGGCGAGAATAGAGGGAGTAACTCCACGCGGACTCCACCTACGGAAAACAACGAGAACACGGGGAATGCTTCTGAAATGGATTTTGTTCGAAAAAAAAATATGCAGGGTGACGAAATTAGTCTGGATCCACTATATTTTTGGTTCTGTTTATTTTGATTCTTTTTAACTAATTTTACATTGCACCGACACCAGCAAAAATTGGTTCCCTGCCGAATCTGAAAGGGAGTTCTTTTTGATGATGGTGATGATAATCGGAACATTCCTCGTCCGTGGGGACTCGCGAGAATACGGGGATTGAGTACCCGGGACAAACAAAAACGCGGGGACTCCTCAAGTGGGCGAGTCCTCAGGGAACGGCGAGAACACGCCTTAGATGACCCATTTTAGAGGCCCGGCCGGATCTGACCTGAGTTAGAGGAGGTGGAGGGTACCAGACATTTCCCAGAAATGTGTCCAAACCGGATTCGGTTACAGTTGGAGTTGGAACCTGGAACGTACACAGTTCATGTGTCCTATATCCTCCATTTTAATTTCGTGACCGAATTTGGCCTTGGAAGAGAGGGGAAACGCTCAGATTCGAGCGAAAATTGATGGATGGTGCCCAAAGAAAAGAGCCCAGACCAATCATGTATGTGTCCGAACAGGAGCAGTGATCCAGACGAAGGCAAATTCGTCTAAGCAGTTCACATCCCCATGTCAATGAATGAGTACTCGAAGGGTGAACACCACAATCTATTTATCGGATTACAGAGCCAGCAGAGAACCTTCGAAGACGCCCTGTCCTGAGCGATATCAGGACACGCATTAAAACTCTTGTTGCCGGAGCTATATTGTTGGCACAAAGCAAGGTATATCGTTTATTATTAGTAGGCCTGAAGGATGGTCAACGAGGATAGCAGTATGTCAGAGGCGAGTTCACCTAATCCTTCGGAAATTGGTACTATTATGGAGAAGCTGAACGCTATGAGCACACAACTTGGAACTCTAGTTCCGATGGTAGAGTCGGTTCAGCAATTACGAAAAGACTTTTCTTCATTATCGATGAGTTTAGAGACAGGCCTGGCAGGGGGAACCGTCCGCACAGATGAGTTGGAACATGAGGTATCATCTTTACGTAGGGATGTCATCAAAAACCAGACAAAAATAGACCGTATGGAAGCTGAATTGAAACGGTCGAACTTGATCCTGTACAATTTTGATCCTATTCGAAAAGGCCCATCGCTTCGTCATGACATCTTGCAATGTTTGAACAGTGTCATCCCTAACTTACGTATGGCGAATTCAGACCTAAAGGATATTTTCCGTTTGCCGGCCGCACGTGGTATCCGCCCTGTACTTCTCAAATTATCGTCTGTTGATTTGAGAAACGCAATCTTAAAATCATATTCAGCACTTAGGAGCGTGTCACTTGCTGCAGCTCCAGATTATACTGAACGCGAATTACTAGCCCGGAATAAACTGAAACCAGTTTTGGCGAGAGCCAGAGAGGAAGGACAGAGTGACGTCAGACTAAGGGGTACGAAACTCTACATAGGTCAGCGTGTATTTGTGTTTGATAGTGCGAATGGCAAAGTGATGGAAGAACCAAATAGAGGGCAGCGGAGTAGAGATGAAGCCAGGGAGAGAGAGTGGAGCAGTGCTGGAGTTTCTGTGAGTGAGTCGCGTGAAAGGGCAGAATCTGACGTTTCAGATGCAAGCATTACTACCGTGGTACAGGGGAGGGAAAACCAGATGTACACCCCAGTTTTCGGGTCAAGGGCAGCGGAGCAAGTGGTTGGGTTCCAGCAGAATAAGCGGAACAGGGATGAAACATTCAGTCCAAGCCCTAGTGATGTGCAACCAAGCATCCGCGATCCCCCTACAAGGGGAAATTACCATGGTCCAAGGTGTTATCGTGACTACAATAGAGGCCTTAATGATAGGTCTAGAGGCAACAGACAAACAAGTCGGGGGCGAGGTAGGCCATGGGCCAATGCGGAACCGAGACAGCTTTTTAGACAGGAAAACGATTTCGCCCTTGATCCGCCATCCGGGTTTGCCCCTGATAGTGAACGTGACGTCGCATAGGGCAGTGAGGGCCATGTGCGTAGTTTAAGGTTTGTGCACTGGAACGTCCAAGGTTTGAATGACCAGAAAATAAAGTCGCTTTGTGAGGTTAAGAAATGGGATCTTTTAAGTTTAGTAGAGACATGGAAGGATTCTTCAATTTTGAGTGTTGAGTTTGATTGTTTTGATGTTTGTAGAAAGAAAAGTAGGAACGACGGTACATATGGTGGAGTAGCAATTTTAGTGAGAAAAGGTATATTTAGTCAGTGTATAAAATTACATAGTACGTCAGAAAATGTTGTATGGATTAGATGTGAAGCACCGCATATGCAGTTATTAGTTTGTAGTGTGTATGTTCCTCCAGAAACAAGCAGTTATACTGGTAAAGAAGATACTTGGGAAATGTTGTTTTCGGAGACATTTAAATACCGAAAAAAATTTAGTAATCATAGTCTTGTTGTTTTAGGAGACTTTAATGCGTACGTTCGAGACCAATTTGAAAATTGGGCAGAGGATACACAGCTTGAGGATGATGCCCACCAGAAGGAGTTGTATGAGGAGTTATTTGGAAAGAGGAGGAGTAAGGACCTGGGGCGAAAGAAAAACAAGTGGGGAAATAAGCTTTTGGATTATGGAGGTACCGAACATTTGGTTATTTTAAATGGTAGGCTTGGGAAAGATAAGAATGTAGGAAATCACACGTGTTATGCATCGGGAGCTCCGAGCATAGTAGATTATATTTTGGTAAGCATGTCTCTTTGGCCTCTGTGTGAGGGGTTCGAGGTGTTGAATGTAGTTGGGTCGGATCATGTCCCAATATCGCTAGATTTAAAGATGGTGTTAGGACCTAGGGTAAGTAATGCTAGGGATATTTTAGAAGAGGAGTCAGATGGTGTTGTAGTAGGTGTAAATAGACCTCTAAAGGTAGATGGCATGTCAGAAGAAGTAATAGTAAGTAGCCTAGGGGTAGGACAGATAGAAGAACACATAGGTATTTGGTATGAGAAGGTAAAGAATGGAGAAATAGAAGAGGTTGTGTCTCAGGTTACTTCAATTATGTATAGGATAGCTGATAGCAGTGTTACAAAAACGAAGAAAGATAAAAGAATTCGGAAGGATTTTTTTGACGAAGAATGTGTGCAGAAAAGGAAGCATTTGGTTGAGGCGCTGGTGAAGTTAAAAGAGGTAGAACAAGATGGTAGGTTAAGTGAATATCGTAAAATTAGGAAAGAATATAAAAAGATGTTGAAGGACAAGAAACATAAGATAGAAGTTGAGAGAAATAAGGAAATAGTAAAATGTTATAAAGCTAAGGATAGCAAAGAATTTTGGAAAGGAATCAGGGCCGCTACGGAAACGAAGCAAGAAGACCTTACCCCGCGGGCTGAGTCATGGCCCGAGTATCTTGTACGTAATGAACCTGATGGGGAAACGTTGAGAGGTGAGATTTCGACTTCTTTGAAGAAAGTGGTACCATACCCGATGAAGGAGATAGACTATCAATTAGTAAGTAAAATAGAGGAGGAGGAGATTTGGAAGTCTATGAAGAAAATGAAAGGTAGGTCAGCCCCTGGAGTAGATGGAATCCCTGCAGTGATTTGGAAATGGGGAAGAGTTTATCTTCTCCCAGTTTTGGCGTTAATTTTTTCGGTTATACTAGAGAAAGCTAGTTGGCCACACGCGTGGAGTACTTCAATTATGATACCAATATTTAAGAAAGGGGACAGAAGCGACCACAAAAACTACAGAGGAATACATTTAGGAAATGCGGTAAGTAAGATTTTTTGTAAAGTGATAGATTTTCGGTTAAAAAATTGGCTAGAAAAAAGTGAGATTTTAAATCCAGCGCAGGCTGGTTTTAGGGAAGGGTTCAGCACGCTTGACCAAATTTTCATATTAAATGTGTTAATTAGAAAGTACACGAGAGGCAAGGGTGGTAAGCTATACGTAGCATTTGTAGACTTGAAAGGAGCATTCGACAATGTGAATAGAAAGTTGTTGATTGAAGTATTGGTAGACTTGGGTCTTCCAAATTTATTTGTAGCTTTGATTGTAGAAATGTACATGAGTATTAAGGTGGTGGTGCGAGTGGCGAAGAAGTTTTCAAGAAGTGTGAAATCTAAGATGGGTGTGAAACAAGGTTGCACTCTTTCGCCAAAATTATTCGCATTATTCATAAATGATGTAGTACAGTTCATGACGGATAGTTCGGCTCCAACGGTGACGGTAGATATCATGTCCCTTTGTACTTTGTTATTTGCTGACGACCTAACACTGGTGGCGGATTCTAGTATTAACCTTCAGAAACTTATAAACATATTAGAGCTATATTTAAAGAAGAAAGAGCTAGCACTGAATGTTAGCAAAACAGCTGTGATGGTGTTTAGAAAAGGTGGTAGATTGAAAGAAGGTGATAAGTTTCAATATGGAGGGAAGCACCTAGAAGTAAAGGAAGAATGGGTGTATTTGGGGTGTAAATTGCGAGCAAAAGGAGGAATATTTGGAAAGCATGTAAAACAGGCGGAGATGAAGGGGAAAAGGTGTGTTAATTTAGTTCTAAGAAGCCATTTGAAAGATATTAATAACATTAAGATACAGAAAGAGGTATTTTACACGAAGGTATTGCCGGTTATGCATTACGCATCAGAAGTTTGGGGGTTTCAAAAGGCAGGTAAGTTGGAGCAGATACAGTTAAATTATTTTAAAAGATCGTTAGGACTGGGTAGTAGGACTAATAGTTTAGTTGTTAGGGGTGACCTAGGTTTAGGAAGTTTAAGAGGTAGGCGTTTAGTGAGTATGGTCAGTTTTTGGGAGAAGATAATTCGTCTCCCACGTGTTAGAATGTTGAAAGCGGCGTATCTGGAGTCCCTTAGGGACACAAGTAAGGAGTCATGGGCGTCTCAGGTTAAGAAAATTTTAGATGAGTGCGGGGTCGGTGATAGGTGGAATGAGGGTATTGGTCATGAGTTGGAGTTAGGGACAGTAGCTAGAGAAGTAAAAAGTATACTTCGGGACCAGGAAATTCAGAGGTGGCAGGTGGATAGAGATAGTTCAAAATCGTTAAGGTTTTATACAGAGGCGAAAGAGACATGGGGTGAATGTGTTTATTTTAAAGCGGGTTTAAACAAGGAGGAACTGAAATTATTAATTAGTATGCGTGCTGATATTTTACCCCTGGGGGATAGGAGGAGGTACACGGGTAGGTTGATTGGGAGAATTGGTCCTTACTTCTGCCCGATGTGTGGAGATATGAATGAGTGTGTGCGACATCTTATGTGTGATTGTAGGGAATTGAATGACTTGAGAAGTGAAATATTTGGAGTAAATGAGTGTGATCAGGAATGGATGGAGCAAATGTTTAAGAGCGAGTGTTATGCTACTATAAAGAAAGTGGGTAGATTCCTCAAGCTGTCAATGATGCACAGAGAACATTTTTTGTAGTTTTAGTAGTGGCTAGAAATAAGTTCGTCAATTTTGTTTGTTTTTTTCTGATTGTATTGCCATGGCCCTTGGGCTTTTAGTGTAATAAATATCATATCATATCATATCATGTCATGAAATTAGAATTATCAATTCTACACGTCTCAATCTTTTGCGGATTTCTGGAACTTACTTTCTAAAATATGTACGTATACAGTCGATGTCCCCAAAGATCCAACGCTGCAGGTGTAATTCCCGAGGAGATCCATTGTCAAGTTGTTAAGTTTCAAGACGCTTTTCCCACCTCCAGCAACTGGCTCTGTCTGAATGCTAGAAAAGTGAATATTCAATAATTGTAAGTATGGGCTTCCAGTTCTACTTTATTTCAAAGTAGAATATTTTGGACCATTCTTCTTTACAATTTTCTATTATAATTTACCAATTTATTCATTACAGAAAAGAAGTTGATATTCGAATTGTTGCCTGAGGTGAACAGGTTGCACACAATTTCGTTGTCTACCAAAATTTCTGTATTTTTTTTTAGCAGAAAAGAGGTTTATCGAAAAAAAAAAGAAAGTCGGACAAATCAACTTTGTATCTTCTTTGTCCAGAAGGCCGGCCACTACTTTTTTGGAAAGAATCGAGTGGAATCACTGGTTCCACCTCACCGAACCTTCACAGGAAACTTTGCTGAGGTTCCACCACACACCATCCACCGTTCCATTCACCATCCACCATTACACCACCACAATGGGAAACTAGCTTAGAGGAGTGAAGAAAAAAAAAAAAAAAAAAAAAAAAAAAAAAAAAAAAAAAAAAAAAAAAAAAGAGGAGTGAAGTCGGAAGCTTTATGGTATAAGCGACCCCCCCCCCCATCCAAGTTGCAAGCTCGAACCTGGATTCGGAACAACCGTGGGATCACCTAGCGGCAAAATGCTCCTCAGCCGGGATATGAACCTAGACCCTCTGCTTACAAGGCAGACGCTCCGCCATTTGAGCTACCGAGGGGCTTGTGAACAGAACTCGCATGCAAACCACTACAATAGTCAGATAAGCCGGCTATAAGAACAGTGGTGGCGCCCGAAGGCAAATTCATGAAGTTAGTTCACATCCCCAACTCACGTAAGTTCTTATGTAAAATATAGGTGGCTTATGCAAGGGAGTTGTACCGTGAGAAATAAACCAGAAGCAATTTTTTTAAGTTTTAATTAAGAAGTCTAGGACTCTAATGTCGGAGCCTCGTAGCATACGAGGACCCACGTGACGGAATTCGACCTCATGAACAATTGTCAAGTGAAAGTGAGTAATTTGCAGAGAGAAAGATGTTGAGTTCCCAAGGGTCTATCGTCATTCTTATTTATTAAGTCTTGCAAGCGAGGGGTTGCGCACTCCCAAAATGGTTGTACAGTGGTGCCCAGCCGGTGCCTAGCCGGTGCCCAGCCAGTGCCTAGCCGGTGCCCAGCCAGTGCCTAGCCGGTGCCCAGCCAAATGCCCAGCCGGTGCCAGCGGTGCCAGTGCCCAGCCGGTGCCCAGACGGTGCCCAGCGAGGGTGTACAGTGGTGCCCAGCGAGTGAGCAACCCCGTGCTTGCAAGTTCCAGATGAGCTTCCAGCTCTGTTTTATATTTAATGCCGCGCATTGACGCGAAGAACGGTGATTAGAATCAGTATCGATAATTACTCCGTTGTTGGGAAGGCACCGGCTAGGCTCCACCCCCGAGTAAATAAATAAGAGCTAGAAGCCCATATGGCACTTGCGAGGCTGGGTCAGAGGATGAAAGTAGAAGTTTGCCAATTCGTGTGTTTGTTGTGACAATTTGTCAGCAAAACCATCGAGATAAGAATGATCATGGGCTCTTGAAAATCACGAGAATGTATTGTTTCATAAAAACATTTTATTTTTGCACTTGGCTGTGATGATACGCACTTTAGGGGTGCTAGAAATTCATCTGTCAGCAAATCCTTGTTACTCATCGGAACCATGAATATACATCGTTTGGTCAAAAGTAGGCTATTTTTTCACTTTTCGGTTAAGATGCGTATTTGCTCTTAAGGCAAAAATTATCATGTGCTCATGGGGATGGTGAAAAAGTAAAATTTGCTTAAAAGTATTTCATATACTTTGTGGTTGAGATGAGTTCTTTCAGGGATTGTCGGACCGGGGAAGTGACAGTGCCTAAGCCAATGACGTCAAGTCTCTAATGCTCCAGCAAAGTTTCATCGTCCTAGCACATCTGGAAGTACCTTAACTCGCGATCACCCCAATTTCGGACACGCGCCTACAGCTCCCCCCCCCCCCCCCCCGGCCTGTACTTCCCACCAAATTTCATCCTGATCACTCCACTCTATGCGTGTCCAAAGATTTACGGTTCTCCCCTCCGACTCCCCCCCCCCCAGATTCGTTGGATCCCATTCTGACTTGAAAGGGGGCATCTGAGAGCCAAGGTCTTTCCAGATATCAAGTTTCATTAAGATCCGATAATCCGTTCGAAAGTTATGCATGCCACTAATTTCCGGATTTTGCCGTCTTCCCGTCCCCCCGATGGTCGGATCGGCCAAGAGACTATTTCCAATTTAAACTGGTGGGGCCCCTGATGTGCCTGCCAAGTTTCACAGTCCTAGCCCACCTGGAAGTACATTAACTCCGGACCATCAGAAATACGGAACCCCCCTCCGACTCCCCCACAGTGTCCGAATCCGGTCCAATTGTGTCAGTGATGTACCTAGAGCTTGTGCTTGTTCTTCCCACCAAGTTTCATCCCGATCGTTCCACTGTGAGTGTGTCACACGATTTCCGGTTCTCCCTCCGACCCCCCCCCCAGATTCATGGGATCCGGTCCGGACTTAAAAGGGGACATCTGAGACACGAGGTCTTTTAAGAAATCAAGTTTCATTAAGACCCGATCACCCGTTCGAAAGTTATGCATGCCCCTAATTTCCGGATTCCGCCGTCGCCCACTCCCCCCACAATGACCGGATCAGGCAAGTGACTATTTCCAAGTTAATCTGGTCGGGTCCCTGGCATGGCTGCCAAGTTTCATCGTACTAGCACGTCTGGAAGTAACCCTAACTCGCAATCGGGACAGATTGCGAACCGACAGACCGAAAGACCAACGGAAAAGTGATTGGTATATGGCACTTGGCCGAAGGGCAAGTGCCGTAAAAAGCCGTGAAATTCACACTCGGATGATTCGACACATGTCTGTTCTATCTTTAATCTTTAATATATTATGCGGCTTGAGCCTGAAGAGGACCCTTGCCAAGAAGGGCCGAAAGATAGCTCTAATACAATGTAGATGACTTATCCGTTTTGCACCGTCAAATACTATCTTTATTCGTTCTCGGCTCTGTTAAGTAACGAAACTGCAAGCAGATGAACCT
Organism: Branchinecta sandiegonensis; assembly: GCA_030848855.1. Classification (NCBI taxonomy): domain Eukaryota; kingdom Metazoa; phylum Arthropoda; class Branchiopoda; order Anostraca; family Branchinectidae; genus Branchinecta; species Branchinecta sandiegonensis. The sequence continues at coordinate 12,924,137 of JAUPMV010000021.1, read as the reverse complement.
GTTGCCCGTGCTCCCCTTTCCATGAGAACTGCAGCGTCGCAACAGGACACGGACGTTTTAAGTGGTACTGAAAAATTAAATCAAACTGAACAGTATTGCGACCTGACACCACTTCTCTTCCGAGCGTGATTCCCTTTCGCAAAACGACTATCAAAACAGACATTAAACTGTGACGAAAACATGAATTTGCATTTTGAAAGATAAGTTTACATTCAAAAATGTCAGTAAAAGATTAGATTATTCTGAGCTGTGAAATGGCAAGCATAAATGAGGACAAATGGCCTACTAAACTTCATCGTTTACGAACAAAGTATAACATTACTTTCCGTCTGAAATTCTTATTCGGCTCTACGACCACTTCTTCCTCAAAACAGCGAAGCTAAAATATTTAATTTAATTCATTTTCAAACCTCGATGTCGGAACTCGGAAGTTAACCTTTAGCGGAAATGGAAGGAATACCTGAGGCCAACGTTGAATGGAAACAGAGACAGCTGCTTGTCGTTTACGGTCCAAGAAAGTTTGGCTGCTGGCTGATGTAGTGGAATGACAAGGCTCTTGACGATGCACCGGAGTTCTAGTGAGCTTCCTGGAGTGTAGTAGAGTTCCTTCTCTTCCTGGTCTTTGCTATCCAGGATCCGGATGGAAGGGGCTGGAACTGACTGTGGTTTATAAAAATCGCATTCGCCAGTCCCGTTTCCTATTACCTGTATGGTTACGAATGGTTACGGTAGCAATCTTTATGGTCAAGATTACAAATTATAATGCAACACAATGAAGGAATGAAGGTATTACAGAAAAAGCTCGAGGGACTTGGCAACAAAAATTGTGCAAAAAGAATTATAACGTAATTAAAACTAACCAAAATAGGTTCCGGCTAAAACCACCCCGGCAAAACCTCCCTGGGCATACCGCCTCCCCTCTCCCCCGGTGACAACCCATCCGGTACCTAATCTCCCTGGCGATCCCTCCCAGGCCCCCGGGGTACCAAACACCCCGACACAGTGTTAATTAAAAGCAGTAAATTTTTAGGAAGAGTATTTATAGAGGCGAGCGGCCAGCGAGCGTTTACATTTAACTCGCGTGTCTAGGGAAAAATCCTTAAAGTTGAACTGAAAAGGGCTGGATAGGACAATCTAGTTACTCATCACTTATTCACTTAAATTGGCTCGAAGACCTGCTGAAAATACGTTACTTCGTTGTTCCGCTATTTACGAATAATCGATTTTCAAATAGTGAAATTTCCGTGTGATTTGTGGTACCTCTATGCACTTGTTTTGTTGTTGTATGCCCTACGAGAAAGATTTATGATTTTTTAAATTTTGTTTCAGGCACTAAGCGATCTTCACCAGTCTCTCCTCTGCACACTGAAAAGCCGCGATTGTGTTGAGATTAAAATTTCCCGCGACATAGTAGAGTTTTCGTTGTAGGGACGGCCGTAGATATTCTGAACGTCAGAGCTGGAGCAGATAGTGGAACAAAAAATCCCTTTGCAGAATCCAAATAATTCAGTGTATTCACTTAAATGACACACAAATAAGTTGGCTTTTCAGTTAAACTCTAAGTGCTCACGGTCCAAACTGCAGTTTTTAATAAGATTTTCCAGTATCACATAAATTTGCATTCGGGGGGATTTCGGCCTTTTTTTTCAGAGGGGTTTGGTACCGGGGGGGGGGGGAGTTTTAGTACCGGGGAGGGGGGGGGGGGGTCGCCGGGAGTTAAGTCCAAGGAGGGCGCCAGTTTTTTTTTTCGCCAAAATCCAAGCAAAGTTCCAAATTCCAAAAATCTCGTTCTATGCTCCATCAAGTTTTTAACGCCAAAGTTTTTCTTACAGCAATAAAACTTAACAAAACCAAAGTGTTGCTCTCGCAACACAATGAACTACATCTTCATCATCTGCACTGCACGCAGGACAGTAGTAAATATCAATGACGGAGTTTCTCAATTATTAGAACTGTATCGGTAGTATTAGGACTCCGAAAAGTAGTAGCCCACTGATTAGGTTCTATAAGATTTTATTGCAATTTTCCGCCAAGATATCTACGATTTTTTCTTCTTTTTTATGATCCGCTTTTAGTTATAGTAGAGTAAAAGAAAACGAAGTAAAAGACACAAATTAAAACACTACACAAAACTAAATAAATAAACATGTTTGCGATTGAAAGGATAAAGTTAAACTGGCTGCAGTGTTTAGGTAACCTTTTGATGGCATGGCCTGCTAAAGATTTAAGCAGTCTAATGAAATATGGTACTCAGTTAACCTGTCAACCTACAACAAGAGCTGAAAGCTCATATGGCACTTGTAAGAACAGTTAGCATGTTTATCAGATACGGTTTGCAGTTGTCAAGGCTGCATCCCTCTCCCGATACGCATTTCATCAGAAAATCGGCTTGATCTACTAAAGCTGAAATGGTTATTCCACTCACTGATAACTGTTTCTCCTACAGATGATTGGAGGGGGGGGGGGGGGGGGGGGGAGGAACTATTTTCAAGTCGACCTGGGAGAGTACCTTATTTCATTGTCCTGGTACATCTGGAAGTACCCTAACTCGTGATCACCGCGGAAATCCAGGAAACCCCGTACACTGCGACACGATCCGGTCCTATTTAGTCAATAAAGTATCTAGGGTTAATGCTCGTTATTCCCTTCAAGTTCCATCCCGATCCCTCGACCCTAAGCGTTTCACAAGATTTCCGGTCCCCCCTCTACCCCCAACCCCCAGTTATCGGATTCGGGCCAGATTTGAAATTGAAAGTCTGAGACACTTGTTCTTCACACTTGTCAATTGTCATGTATGTCTGATTACCCGTTCCAAAGTTATGTATGATTCTAGTTTCCGGATTCTCCATCCCTCCACTCCCCCCGCGATGGCTGGATCGGGGAAGTGATTTTTTCCGAGTTAATGTGGTAGGTTCCCTCATATGCCTTCCAAGTTTTATTGTCCTAGCTTATGTAGAAGCGTTTCAGGAGATTTCCGGTGCCCCCCTCCAGCCCCCCCCCCCAAAGGTATTGAATATGGTCCGGATTTGAAACTGAATATCCGAAACGCATGGTATGCATATTAATAGTTTCCGGATTTCCCATCCCTCCACGCCCCCCACTATGATCGGATCTGGAAAATGATTATTTCCATGTTAATCTAGTCGGTTCCCTGATTTGCCTGCCAAGTTTCATTGTCTTAGCTTATGTGGAAGCGTTTCACTGTTATTTTGCTCTGGTTAGCATTTAGCATTCGTTCTGACCACTTGGTCTTGCTTTAATCTTTAAACCGTATATTTTCTCGCATTCGCTTCTAAATTCAGCCACAAGTAGAGCTGTTGGTAGAGCGGGGGACCTACACCACAGAGGTCGTTGGATCGATACCGAATTGGGACATCCGCTCTTTTGCTCCCCTTTGCTACTGTTGTTCCTAGTTTCCGGACTCCTGGATCCGGGGAAAGTCGGATTGGGGAAGTGATTATTTTAACTTGGTCGGGTCCCTGATTTGCCTGCGAAGTTTCATCGTCCTAGCTTGTGTGGAAGTGCCCGAACTAGAAAAACCTGGACCGACCGACAGAACTCGGACGGACAGAAATTGCGATCGCTGTATGGCACAAAAACCTAATGCTTCGGACAGACGATCAGGGTAGGGTGTTCAAGGACTGGAATTTCTGCGACGAGTTTTGGCATCATTAAGCCCGATGAAAAATTTATCTCAAAATAGTAGCATGAAGTTGTACGAAAAAGTAGCATGCAGGACGAACTGATGCTACTACATGCTTCTGTGTCAAGGCTACCGTGCTACTGCATTCTACTGCATGCTACTATTAGCAAGCAAGACTGGATGCTACTGAATACTACTGCTTAAGATTGGCCCGGTCTGAGGCACATTAACTGATCTTGTTCTTTACTATTGCATATCAATACATATAACTTTTTCGTACAACTATCATACAACTAAGAAGGCTACATATTTTTTCATCGGGAGTCCATACGGAAAATTTGAGATTATTTACGTGCAGAAAATCAGGACGGAAAACCCTGATCATATTTCAGCACGATACAGGACGAGTTCTGGCGACATGAGTGGTCCAGAAAAAGAAGGGGAGCGAAGGGTACTTTTCCCTGCACTTAGCAGTCGGATATACGGGTCAATCCAGCCCGAATGGGAAGATTTCTTTTCAAAACGAGCAACTCCCCTTTCCCTCACCATAAAACGGCTTGATATGGATGTAGCATGGTCTCTAAAACACATCTGCGAAAACATAGTTCTAGTAGTTCACGACTCCATTCGTGTCGGACATGGAACATAATTCCAAACAAATGAAAATGCAACAGAATAGCCCTTGGTAACTGATGCAATAGCTTTGTTCTCCGTACATTTGGGGGAATTTTTAATTTTCTCGGACGGAAAGACGTTTATTTTAAATAATGCAAATTTTTTTTACACATTCTTATAGGCTATATCCGAGTTGCTTTACACTTTTTACCGTTTTATCTTTCTGCGAAGTTACCATCTATCGTCTATCAATGAATGAATGCATGAATTTATTCGTGGGACCATGGCGGGAACAAAATAAACACAAAATAACACTAAAAAACCCCATATATTTACCAAAAGGAGGAACCCTTACTCCAAACAAGACCAAAGGTTTCGATGGGACCCCCAAAATTTAATATTTCATCCAGACAATTTCCAGACTCCTTGAACATTTCACTACTAAGATTTAGAAACAGAATAAGGCCAATGGCTAATCATCTGAGAAAACCAAGTTCAGATATGCATTCAGCATGTGTGTATTTACCCTTATATGTTATACGTCATACATACTTTGACCAAATTGATCAAAACTTCCTGCCTTACTTCTGCCAAATCTCCGGTTTCGACCGGATTTCGGGCGAACTACTTGTCCAGCAGCAATTAAAGCTGAAAAACGAATTCAGCGTATCTCTTTATCCCTATAATTAACTTCAGACAAAACTTTAACACATTTTCAGGTTTTGGACAGATTCCTGGCGAACTATTTTTCCAACAAGGAAATAATTTTCAAATGCGGATTCAGCATGTCTCCATACCACTATATCGAGCCTCTAATAAACTTCAGATGAAACTTTTACTTTATAAAAAATGTTCCGGTTTCAGCCGGACTCCGGGCGAACAATTTGTTACAGTAGAAATGATTGTCAAATGCGGATTCAGCATGTCTTCGTACCCCTAAATCGACTATCTCATAAGCTCTTAAAAATATTTTGTTCATCTCTTAATCTGAACCCCGTCCCCCACCCCTAAATGTAGGTCTACAGGGCCCATCTATGAACTCGACCTGTCACTTGACCCAAAGAACCCTCACACCAAGTTTCATCAAAATGTCTCATTCCCTTCGAGAGTTATCGTGCTCACAGACGGACGGACAGACGGATAACTTTTATGAAGTCATAGGTATCCATCGACTTGCGTTTTGGGATCCCAAAAACCCTCCCAATGCTCCATAGCCTGCTTGAGGAACTTCCCAAGCCGACGAAGGTCTCCAAAATTTTTCTTTCCATTTTCTTCACATTAACCAAATCCTCTTCCTCCATCCGATCATGCCCAAAAATCTCTGTTCGTAAATCTTTTAGCTCAACGCATCTACCCAAAAATGCAAATATCCTCCCCTAGCGAACCGCACATGGGCAAAAGTAAGGACCAGAACATACCTTAACTTTCCCGATAAACTTTCTTCTTTCCCGAATGGGAGATAATCCGCCCGCAGACTTACTATCAATCCGAAGACTTGTCATCCATTTTAGTTCCTCTGGTTTAAGCCCCGCTTTGAACAAGACCAAAGGTTTCGATGGGATCCCAAAAATTTCATATCTGATCCAGACATTTGGATCCGGTGTTCGCTAGACTCTTTGAAATTTGTACTATTTAAATTTAGAAGCAGATTAAGGACAATGGCTATCATCTGAGAAAAACAAGTTCAGATACGGATTCAGCGTTTGTCTTAGCCTGTAATTTGTTCCAAAGAGTCCTAGTGCCAAATCTGAACAAAATATCTCAACCCCTTCGAGAGTTATCGTGCTGACAGACAGACAACTTTTACGAAGTCATAGGTATCCCTCCACTTACGTTTTGTGATCCCAAAAACAGTTCCTCCCCCATGCCTCTTTAGCCAAGATGTACCACTTCAAAGAAGAAGAATTACTACTATCAGACCTTATCCTCTCTACTCTTGACCATGCTTGACCATCAGCGACTGTATACTAGCCTATTAACATTTTCTACCGAATTTCGGGTTGTCGTCGGATTCTGGGCAAACTACATGTGGGGCGAAACAAATAGTTCGAAGGCCTTTCAGTAAATTATTATTATTATTATGGACTGAACATGCCTCCTTACCCCTAATGGCTTGTCATATTAGCATAAACAAACAAAAGATTTTACCCCTTAATTTTTCACCCCTCCACCCTTTCAAGCGGGTCTGGAAAGTTAAGCAATTGGGCTGATTTTGGACATGTTGTCCAGAGACTTTTTCTGCACATTTTAGTGTCAAAAAAGTGTTTGTTGCGATTTTTCCGTGTCAAATCGTAACCTACTTTTACCGGACTACAGGATAAACTAAGAAATTTATATTTATTTAACAATTATTTCAACTTTTTTGGGATACCAAAACGTAAGTGGAGGATACCTATGACTTAGCAAAAGTTTTCCATCTGTCCGTCTGCCCGTCCGTCTGTGAGCACGATAACTCTCGAAGGGAACGAGATATTTTGATGAAACTTCGTGTTGAATCAAGGGTAAGGTTGAGTTCTTAGATGGGCTCTGTATCCCTACATTTAGGGGTGGGGTTCAAATTAAAGGGCAAACAAAATATTAATAAACAGCTAATGTGACAGTCGATTCTGGGGTAAAAAGACATGCTGAACACGAAGATGAAAACCATTTTCTCGCCGGACAAGTAATTCGTCCGAAATTCGGTGAAAACCGTAAAGTTTGTTAAAAGAAAAACTTTTATCTGAAGTTGATTAGATGTTCGATTTATGGATAAGAAGACATGCTGAACACTTATGCAAAAATCATTTTCTACTCGGCCAACTAGTTCGCCCGGAATCTGGACAAAACCAGGCAAGCAAAAACCGGAAAGCAAAAGTTTTATTTTAAGTTGATTATATGAAAAATTTAGGGGCTTAATCCGCATATGACAATCATTTTCACCCGGACATGTAGTTCGTCCGGAATCCGGCTAAACCGGAAAATTTGTTATAAGTTAAAGTTTTAATTGAAGTTGATTAGAGGTTCTTTATAGGGATAAGGAGATACGCTGAATTCGTTTCTGAACTTTCTTTTTTTTGCTGGACAAGCTATTTGCTAAATTAATCTGTTTCCAAATTTCAATAGTAAAAATTTTCAAGGATTCTGGCGAAGACTGGATCTGGCGAAGACAAGACCCAATTGTCTGGATCAAATGTTAAGTTTTTGGGATCCCATCGAAACCTTTGGTCTTGTTTTACGTGAGGGACGAAATCAAATCCGTTGGTTCGGTCTGTTATTTCTTTTTGAATGTTCTTTTTCTTCTGTTAGGATGTTTCGCATTTCCACCGGAACCTCGTAGGAGATAGTGCAGAACAAACTGTGCTACTAGGAGCGAACGAATAACAGTTTTGGATTTGAATCTGTTCCTTATTTACGTAAACTACTCTATGCACTCACTAATGCGTATGAATATTTTCTAGGTTTGATTGGCAGGGTTGTCGGCGAAACGTCCCCAATCGAAACGTCCCCATGACAAAAAGTCCCCAAGTCAAAACGTCCCCATGACAAAACGTCCTCATTCGATAAGTCCCCATGGCGTAACTTCCCCGGCTAAAATGAACCAATAAACAAAATATGATGTTTTGTTTTTTTTTGGAGGGGGGGGGGGGTGTGCGGTCATGGTTTATATCAGACCCGGCCTTCTTTCAAAGCAGATTAATTTAAGACCATAATATGGGAATAAGAGACCAGGGGTTCAAGGTTAAAGGTAAAGGTTACAAGGTTCACTAAACAAGTTCTTGAACTTCCATGCCATTTTATCCACCATAATGGCACTACGCTGATTTTACATTCTCCTTGTTTGACTCTTTTTGAGCCAGGTCAGGCCTCAGCTTGTTTCATCCGAAGAGCTTATTGGTATAAAGAAATACCAGTTATTTACATTGCTTTAAGCGGCCTAGAACTAGCCTACTACTTACGAGTCATGATCCCAGGAAAAGGCGGATTACACTATATTGAAGAGAAATGGTGCATATCTGAAGCAACTGGTCCCACGTCCACTCTTTCCTGCCTATAAAGTAAGCGACGTAGATTGGTGGTAAAAAAGTAGGCAACTATTTTTGTATTGTGTAGTTTTGAGAGGAAATACTGGAAAGTTTTTGGTTTTTGCAAAATTTTGTTAATGTGAAATGCCCAACAACGCAAGGCCCAGGGAGTGTGTTGAGTTATTATGTATTTGACGCTTTTTATGATATAATTATTGTATGTACCCAATTATATGTAACTTGCCTTATGAATTGTAAATTGTGTATTTAATAGTTGATTATTTTAAAGTGATGTTATTTTTTGGTTTTAGGGATGGGAAGAGCCCCTTGCAGTCGTGGGTATTTCGTGTTTTTTTTTATGTTGTTTTTTGCAATATTTCGAGTAAATTAGTTTTTTGTTTTTGAAGCATGAGACTAACAAAATATTTATAGATAATGATGGTCGTGATAAAGTAAATTAGTGAGGTTTGTTTCCAAAAGTTTGTTTTACGTATTATAGTACAATTTAAATACTGTGTGGAGTTGGAAATGTCTTATAGTTGTTTATAGTCGGAAAGATATATTTTACCCCTTTCTTTTGTTTTTCCCCTTATATGTATGTTGTTTTTTTCATAATTTAGAGTTGTTTGGTTGAGAGTTGAATTTTTAAATGTGTGAGTGTGATGGTATGAGGTTTGAAGGACAGAAAAAAAATATATACAATCAAAGCGAAAGTATTAAGGGGAAAGAATAGTAAATGTAATACTTTCAAAAGTTCAATGACGTAAATAGTTAAAAGTGGGCAAAAATAGATTAAAATTAACGTCACTGAGGGATGTTAGTAAATTGTAGGGATGTAAGGATAAAGTAAATTAGTGAGGTTTGTTTCCAAAAGTTTGTTTTACGTATTATAGTACAATTTAAATATTGTGTGGAGTTGGAAATGTCTTATAGTTGTTTATAGTCGGAAAGATATATTTTACCACTTTCTTTTGTTTTTCCCCTTATATGTATGTTTTTTTTTCATAATTTAGAGTAGTTTGGTTGAGAGTTGAATTTTTAAATGTGTGAGTGTGATGGTATGAGGTTTGAAGGACAGAAAAAAAAATATATACAATCAAAGCGAAAGTATTAAGGGGAAAGAATAGTAAATGTAATACTTTCAAAAGTTAAATGACGTAAATAGTTAAAAGTGGGCAAAAATAGATTAAAATTAACGTCACTGAGGGATGGAGGAGTAGCCACAAAACAATGACACTTAATTTTCAATCTTCGGTCAAGAAGCAGTGGATAACGTCGTGCGCTGGTTGGGCCCTGTTGTCCATGATTTTTGAAAGCGATGAGGAAACATCCAAAAGGGTAACACGGATCTTGAATTATGGTTATGACATAATTTCGACAAGTGGAGCAGGGAGCAGGTACTAAAAAAATAAAATAAAGAAAATAAAGAAAAATCCGGGTAACATGTAATTGTTGGATCAATTTGCCTAATGACGTAAATAGTTAAAAGTGGGCAAAAATAGATTTTATGCTATGCTACGATGCTATTTCTCCGCTGAACACCACTTCGGATTTGAAGCAGCGGCTTGATATTGACATTTTGTTGTGTAATGCAAACTCTGAAGTTGTTGGAATCCCAAAACGTAAGTCGAGGGATACCTATGACATCGTAAAAGTTATCCGTCTGTCCGTCCGTCTGTTAGCTCGATCACTTTCGAATGGAATGAGATATTTTGATGAAAATTGGTGCGAGGACTCTTTGGGTCAACGGTAAGGTCAAGCTCGTAGATGGGCTCTGTAGCCCTTCATTTAGGGGTGGGGGAGGGGGTTCAAATTAAGGGGCAAACAAAATATTTTTAAACAGCTAATGTGATAGTCGTTTATGGGGTAAGAAGACATGCTGAACACGAATATGCAAAACATTTTCTCGTCCGACAATTAGTTCGCCCGGAATCCGGCAAAAACCGGAACGTTGATTAAAGTAAAAGTTTCTTTTGAAGTTGATTAAATGTTCAATTTAGGGGTAAGAAGACATGCTGAACACTATGGTGAAAACCACTTTCTACCCGGACAACTACTTTGCCCGGAATCCGGCTCAAACCGGATTTTTTTTTTTTAAAGTAATAAGTTTTATTTGAAGTTGATTAGATGACAGATTTTGGGGTAAGAAGAGACACTGAGTCCGTATATGACAATCGTTTTTCAACCAGACATTTAATTCGTCCGGAATCCGGTCGTACCGGCTTTTTTAGAAGCTATTATAAAGTTTTATTTGAAATTGATTAGATGTTCTTTATATCTCCTTTACAAGGAGATATCGTATGCTGAATTTGATTCTGAATTTTCTTTTTTTGCTGGACAAGTAGTTCGCTCGGAGTTCGGCCGAAACCGGAAATTTGGCAGAAATAAAACAGGAAGTTTTGGTCAGTATCGTCAAGATAGGTATGGCTTATAGAGGTAGCCTATATCTGAAATTGGTTTAATGATTAGCCTGGCGAAAGACTGGATCTGGCGAAGACAAGACCCAGTTGTCTGGATCAGATATTAGATTTTTGGGATCCCGTCGAAACCTTAGGTCTTGTTTTACCTCGGTCATACGCCTGAAGACCTTTGCGGACGAAATCTTGGGGAAGTTTCGCCACGGGGTCGATTTGCCATGGGGACGTTTCGCCATGGCGAGGTTTTGCCGTGGGTACGTTTTGCCACGGGGACGTTTCGCCAGGGATATTTTGCCATGGGGACGTTTCGTCGGTACGCCGATTTGCATTCTTTGGCGACGTTCAAAGTGAAATACGTCTACTGTCGCCTATTGGGACCTCTGTTTCAAGGATACTGCAAAACTGTTTAATGGACCCGTTGTGCCTATTATGCCGATGCAACCTAATTCCATTACTGCATTCATTTATTCTTAAGCCCGCAGAGCCGAATTTCCGATGTTCAATTATAAGCCCGCTAACGATACTTCAATAATCTTTGCTCTTGTCACGATTCACTATTTTCCATTCGTATTATGCTTCCAACGAGTGTTCGCGTATGCTACTGATGCGCAAACCGGTTATCTGAATTTTTCCGGGTTTTGCTAGAGGTCAATGGGCATGGAAAAAGGCTTAAAACCGCCAAAGCCGTGGACAATTTGTTAAAAGGAGAGTCTTTTTTACAGTATCCAAATGGTATTCAGTATTGGGACACAAAAGTAGATAGTGCGAGGATCGATTCAGAAGAGGCACGGCACGGCACGTTATGACGCAGGAGGCACGAGTAATAAAAAGAGATTAGCAAGTAGTAGAAGAAGACAAGTAAGTGAGAGTTCGTAACTCCGGAGCCTAAAAGAAGGTATCTTAGAACATTGTTCCTGCCCCTCACTCCAACGCCTGAAAGGGCCCTTTTAATTTCGTGTCTCTTTTTAGTACTCCACTATGTCGTGCCGTGCCTCTTTTTAGTCGATCCCGAGAGTGCGCGATGTACTTTAAAATTTTGTATTCGAGTTGAATCCAGGTAGACTCTACACTGATTAATTCATAGGCCGTGAGACAAAAGAAAGCGTAGAACAATTTAAGCATATACAAAAGTACTTACTTTCAGCTAGCAGCAATAAAAAGGAAAATGTGTGTTAAGAAAAACGAAACGAGGCAATACGGCTTTTTCACTATCTCGTAAGTGCATCTTTTCTTGTCTTTTCAGACAGAGCCACAGGTGAAGATGACAGCAACAGCATAGTAACCGTTGTTTATAGACAGTCTTTAAGCATATTTCAGTCGTCCCCCGGGGATTCCAATAGCGGGATCCCCGCGTTTTGTGGTCCCAGGGACTCACTTCCCGTTTTTCGCGAGTCCTCACGAACGAGGAAAATGCTCCGATTATCGTCACCACATCAAAAAGGGAATCCCTTTACACTCGGTGGGAAGCCGATATTTGGTGTTGCTAGTACTGCGGGTTTTTGAAAAATAGACATTAGGGATTGTTAAAAAAAAAAATTCTGATCTCAATATTAAGTTTAGTAATGGAGTAAGACCGATTCTGAGAATAAAGATTCTGAGAATATCACGGCAAGCCAATAAATTTTGTTTATAAACATAACAGATGTAAAATCAAATAAAACAGAATAAACAAAAAAGTTAGCAGATCAGATCATTCATCATTGCAGAATAAAAAAAAAAGTGAAAATAAGGTAACCTTTACACTGTCAGAAGTTTCATAACAGATTGCGCATAACACTTTCAAGGATAACACCTTTTCACTTAGAAAAAAGTGTTATGACCAATTAAGTTTATACTATTGCCCAGATCTCCAGCAACACCTTCAACAGGTAAAAATACTACACTGTCAGAAGTTACATAACGACAACAGCAGGATGCGCGGTTTCAACAGATAACACTTTGGGATGTTATATGTTATGTTTCTTTCGTTCCCGTTAGTATTTTTATCAATTGAAGGTATTGTTGGATCTAGACACGAAATAGTGTAAACTTAATTGGTCATAATACTATATTTCTAAGTGAAAAGGTGTTATTCTTGAAAGTGTTATGCGCAATCTGTTATGAACTTCTGACAGTGTACCCACCAATTGTGTCAGCTTAATATTTTTTTTCAGAAAAAAAAATCATGTTGGAGAAATCCCCGTGTCCCCCGAGAAAAGCGTCCTTGGGACGGAGGGTCGCGGGTTCAAGCCCCACCTGAGGACTATTTTGTCTTTCAGTTCCCTACTTGTAATTCAAACACTCCAATCTTTCACTTCCGGCTGACGGTCAGAATTCAAGATCAGATGTTACGGACCAGAAGGATCTCATCCAATTTCCTCTTTGTATTCCAAGACATCTCTCAGCGAGGAAATGTCGGCAAATAGATCCCATACATTTGCCCACTTTTTTCTGCAAACAAAGGGGGCTGCAACCACTCGTCCGCATACGGATTTCAAATCCTCTTGACTTGACTTGACTTACTTTATTTACTACTAAATACAAAATAAACTATAAAAACACGCAACCGCCCGGGGAAGGCTCAAAAGCCTGATGATGGACGACTGCAATCCTCTGATTCTCAACCTATATCAAATTTCATAAAAAAAAAAGAAAGAAAAAAAGAAGGACAAGAACACTCTCTCTCAATTAACCTTTAATACCAAAATTTAAAAAGAAGAAACTTGGAAAACTTGAAGTGACAGATCCCATACATTCCAGTATTAGTGGGAGCTTTGTTCATCAATGACATTAACGCTGCTAAAGCAAGGCTCCGAACGCACAAAGTTTAGAAGGAGAATAATTACACACTATAAGGCTCTTGTCTCTCAGCCAAGGTCGTATCCAGGGGGGGGGGGGTAGGGGGTTGACCCCCCCCCCCCCCGAAACATACAAAAATAACCGTTTTTGTAGTCTTTTCCCTCTGATCTATGTCTTTATTGTACTTTTTTGTCCAACCCGCAGGCAACCCCCCCCCCCCCCGGAAGGCGACCCTCCCCCCCTCCCGGAATAAATTCCTGGATACGGGCATGCTCTCAGCTCTTACGGAAGAAGAAGAAGAAAATCGGAACAGGGTTCATAGAGAAGAAATTCCGGAAGCTCCATTAAATATACCAGAAACGGTTGATCACATATTGTCTGAATGCCCTAGATACAATACTCAAAGGAGCCAGTTGATTCGTAAGCTGGAATCACAAAAGTTACTCCCATCTACAGCTTTGGTACTCGGATATGGGACATTTGGTAAAGGCAAGGATTTACAAATGCTTGAGGCATTACGCTAATTTGTTTGCTCTTCAGGCCTTACCGCAAGACTGTAATTTAAGATTTTTGACAAATTTATTGTTAACTTTAAAGTAGGAGACTTTATTGTTGGACAATTGACTAAAAGTTTGTAGATAGATAGATAGATAGAGCAGTGTATTTCAAAAGCCCAAGGGCCATATACACAAAAAAAAACAAAAAAAAACATATAACTTAAACAATCAGACTCCTTCTTAATTCTAAACATTTGTCTATATACACGCCCACTCGAGTAATAACAGTAAGGTTAGTATTACTCAAAATTTCGGAAAGTGACAAAATTACACCATCTAGATAAATTTTTCTTAAATCAGAAAGCTTCGGGCATCTACAGAGGAAATGGTCCAAATTTTCTTCCTCCTTCTCACAAAGTGGGCAAGCATACCTCCCATCAGGAACCACACTACCTCTCTCAATCTGAATTGGAAGGTTTATATTTGGCGGCGTTTAGGGCGAAAGCCTAGCGCATTGACACCCGACAAGACAAGACAAGCTCCATTAAACAACATAAACATACCTACCATTTCGCAGATATCCCATGAGCCGGATTAAGCTCCAGCCGGGCGATATATAAACGAGGCCCAACAGGGCCCAACGCCTATAGGAGGGACGCCTATAACGCCTATAGTAGAGGCTCGGTGTAGTGGTAACGAGGCACGCTGAATCCGCAGATCAATCAATCAATTTATTTCTTGCCAATATCATCATAAGATAGTTTGGACGCGTCACACAGAAGACAATGGTACAAATCTCACAACACGCACACTTGAGATTAGGCAAAAAGTATTGACAATAATAAATAAATAAACTAAATCCAAATCAAAAATATATTTACAATTCTCAGATCTGATATTTACGGTTTAATTCAATCAGCAGTCGATTTCTCTAAGCTTGTCTGCATTAAAATTCCGAACGAAATAAGGCACAAACGACTTCTCATAGTGGCTTGTCCTGCAAGAAGGTGTTTGTAGCTGCTCCACTTCACTCAGCTTTGATTTCATTTATTTCCTCGTTGGACAAGCAGTTCGCCCGGACTCAGGCCAAAACCTGAATTTGTTTTAAAGTTTTATCTGAAGTTAATTATGAGGGTACGGAGTGATGTGGTTTCGAGGGTGGTGGGCTAGGTCTCGAATGGGGTCACTGGCATCTGGTAGATAGCGTGGAAATCTGAAGGCCGAGGGGACTGACCTTAGGTTCCACTCTCTAAACCAACGAAACCGGATCTAAGTGCATGAGGCAGTTATGATAAGAATGAAGGTCTCGGGTCTCTAAGGTCTCGAAGACCGTGAAGTAGGCTAGGATTTAAACAGGGATGCACGCTACTTTTATGGCACTTGTAGCCTCTGGCTCAAGTGCCATATACCGATCACGATTCCGTCTGTCGGTCTGTCGGTCGGTCCGAGTTTTTTGTCCCACATATCCGAGTTAGGGTACTTCCAGATGTGCTAGGACAATGAAACTTGGCAGGCATATCAGGGACCCGACCAAACTAACCTGGAAATAATCAGTTTCCCGATCCGACCATATGCGGGGGAGTGCGGGGCGCTGGAAACTTGAAAATTTAGGGCATTTTGTCACTTTTTTCCGAGTTAGGGTATTTCTAGATGAGCTAGGACAATGAAACTTGGCAAAAATATCAGGGACCCGACCAAACGAACCTGGAAATAATCAGTTTCCCGATCCGACCATATGCGGGGGAGTGGGGGCGCTCGAAACTTGAAAATTTAGGGCATTTTGTCACACTTTTTCGAGTTAGGGTACTTCCAGATGAGCTAGGACAATGAAACTTGGCAGGAATATCAGGGACCTGACCAAAGTAGCCTGGAAATAATAAGTTTCCCGATCCGACCATATGCGGGGGAGTTGGGGCGCTGGAAACTTGAAAATTTAGGGCATTTTGTCACACTTTTTCGAGTGAGGGTACTTCCAGATGAGCTAGGACAATGAAACTTGGCAGGAATATCAGGGACCCGACCAAACTAGCCTGAAAATAATCAGTTTCCCGATCCGACCATATGCGGGGAAGTGGGGGCGCTGAAAACTTGAAAATTTAGGGCATTTTGTCACACTTTTTCGAGTTAGGGTACTTCTAGATGAGCTAGGACAATGAAACTTGGCAGGAATATCAGGGACCTGACCAAAGTAGCCTGGAAATAATAAGTTTCCCGATCCGACCATATGCGGGGGAGTTAGGGCGCTGGAAACTTGAAAATTTAGGGCATTTTGTCACACTTTTTCGAGTGAGGGTACTTCCAGATGAGCTAGGACAAAGAAAATTGGCAGGAATATCAGGGACCCGACCAAACTAACCTGGAAATAATCAGTTTCCCGATCCGACCATATGCGGGGAAGTGGGGGCGCTGAAAACTTGAAAATTTAGGGCATTTTGTCACACTTTTTCGAGTTAGGGTACTTCCAGTTGTGCTAGGACCATCAAACTTGGCAGGCTTATCAGAGACCCGACCAAACAAACTTATAAATAATCAGTTTTCTGATCCGACCATTTGGGGGGGGGGGGGGTGGAGGGCAGGGGAATCCGGGAAATTGAGAAGTGTGTAACTTTCGAACGGATGATCGGATTGTAATGAAACTTCATAACTGAATAGAATATATATCTGTAATGTCCCGTTTAAAGTCTTGACCGGATTCGGTAGCCAGGGGGGAGTTGGGGGGAGGGAGACCGGAAATTTCAAGAAACGGTTAGAATGGAGGAATCGGAGTGAAACTTGCTGGGAAGAACAAGCATCTGCTCTAGATAAGTCCTTTAGACCATTGTACTGGATCCGGCCACTTATGGGGGGGGGTCCCGGAATTCCGGTGATGGTGGTTTTGGGGATTTTCACGATGAAACTTGGCAGGCATATCAGGGATCCAATCAAACTGACTTCAAAATAAAAATTTTGTCGATCAGATAATGGTGGGGGGAGTGGAGGGAGGGGAATCCGCAGGGGAATCCGGGAAATTGAGAAGTTTATAACTTTCGAACGGATGATCGGATTGTAATGAAACTTCATAACTGAATAGAATATATATTTGTAATGTCCCGTTTAAAGTCTTGACCGGATTCGGCAGCCAGGGGGGAGTTTGGGGGGGGGGGGAGACCGGAAATTTCAAGAAATGGTTAGAATGGAGGGATCGGAGTGAAACTTGCTGGGAAGAACAAGCATCTGCTCTAGATAAGTCCTTTAGACCATTGTACTGGATCCGGACACTTATGGGGGGGGGGGGTCCCGGAATTCCGGTGATGGTGGTTTTGGGGATTTTCACGATGAAACTTGGCAGGCATATCGGGGACCCAATCAAACTGACTTCAAAATAAAAATTTTGTCGATCAGATAATGGTGGGGGGAGTGGAGGGAGGGGAATCCGAAATTTTCAGTCATGCGTAATTTTGGAATGGATGATCGGATTCGAGTGAAATTTAAGAATTGAACAGAGGACATTTCTCCGATGATTTTTTTCATATCCGGACCGGATCCGGCAACTATTGGGGGGGGGGGGAAATACGTGACCCGTTTAGAATGGAGGGACCGGGATGGAACTTTGTGGGAAGAACAAACAGATGCTCTAGGTAAGTCATTTGCTGAATCAGATTGGCTCACCGCGGGGGAGCTGGGGGGGGGGGGGGACCGGAAATCTCGGGAAACGGTTAGAATGATGGTATCGGAGTGAAACTTGCTGGGAAGAGCAAACATCTGGTCCATGTAAATCTTTTATATAATTTGACTGGATCCGGAAACTTGAGGGGGGGGGAGGAGGGGATTTCCCGGAATTCCGTTTTTTGGGGGATTTTCACGACGAAACTTGGAAGGCATATCAGGGACCCGGTCAAACTGACTTGGAATAAAAAAAAATCCTCGATATGATAATCTTGGGGGGGAGTTGAGGGAGGGGAATCCGGAATATTGAGTCATGCGTAACTTTGGAACGGGTGATCGGATTCGAGTGAAATTTAATAATTAAACAGAAGACATTTTTCTCTTATGACCTTTCTCATTTCCGGACCGAATCCGGCAATAATTGGGGGGAGGGCGGAAAATACTTGACCCGCTTAGACTGGTGTGATCTGGATCGAACTTCGTGGGAATGACAAACAGATGCTCTGGATTAATCATTTACAGAACCGGATTGGCTCTGGTTATTGTGGGTGGCT
The DNA here is from genome assembly GCA_030848855.1 of Branchinecta sandiegonensis. Lineage (NCBI taxonomy): Eukaryota > Metazoa > Arthropoda > Branchiopoda > Anostraca > Branchinectidae > Branchinecta > Branchinecta sandiegonensis. Next base: position 12,905,987 of record JAUPMV010000021.1, on the reverse strand, counting down.
TAGAAATTGCTACGTCCCAAATCCGATTATTCCTTAAAGTACCAATCTTGACCGCAAAGTAAAAAAAATATTTTTAAGCAATATATGCATTTTCGTGATGCCCATCAGCCCATTAGCAGTTTTGCCTCAAGGGTTTTGCTTACAAATGAAGTTCCAGCTCCCTTAGAGCGCGCATCTCAACCGCAAAGTCGAAACTTACTTTTGATCAATCAAATCATCTTGACCCATGCAAGTGCCATATGAGCTTACAGCTCTTGTTCTTATACTAGCCGGGTTCGTTGACTGAAATTTGTTTAAGTCCAAAGTGGGGGAAGTAGCCGGGAGGGGGGGGGGGAGGGCAGAAGCCAGGCTCGTTGACTGGAATTTGACCAAGTCCATGGAGGCCCCGTGATTGGCAGCTGGATACGAGTTGGCTCCTCCTAGAGGAGGAGTCAAGCGGTGAAGAGTGACAGGTTGCCGCCCCTTGGAGGAGGAGCCATAGCATGAGAGATGATTCTGTCACTTTATGCAGTTTCATTTTTATGGCACTTGCAGCCTCTGGCACAAGTGCCATATACCGATCACAATTCCGCCTGTCGGTCTGCCCGAGTTTTTTGTCACACTTTTTCGAGTTAGGGCACTTCTAGATGTGCTAGGACAATGAAACTTGGCAGGCATATTAGGGACCCAACCAAACTGACCTGGAAATAATCAGTTTCCCGATCCGACCATATGCGGGGGAGAGGAGGGCGCTGGAAACTTGAAAATTTAGGGCATTTGTCACACTTTTTCGAGTTAGGGTACTTCCAGATGTGCTAGGACCATGAAACTTGGCAGGCATATCAGAGACCCGAACAAACAAACTTAGAAATAATCAGTTTTCCGATCCGACCATTTTGGGGGGGAGTGGAGGGCAGGGGAATCCGGGAAATTGAGTGGAATGTAACTTTCGAACGGGTGATTGGATTGTAATACAACTTAATAACTGAATAGATTATATATCTGTGATGTCCCGTTTAAAATCTTGACCGGATTCGGTAGCCAGGGGGGAGTTGAGGGGGGGGGGGAGACCTAAAATTTCAAGAAACGGTTAGAATGGAGGGATCGGAGTGAAACTTGCTGGGAAGAAACATGCATCTGATCTAGATAAATCGTTTAGGCAATTGTACTGGATCCGGACACTTAGGGGGGGGGGGGGGGAGGGTGTTTCCCGGAATTCAGGTGATGGCGGTTTTGGGATTTTCACGATGAAACTTGGCAGGCATATCAGGGACCCGATCAAACTGACTTCAAAATAAAAATTTTGTCGATCTGATAATTGTGGGGGGAGTTGAGGGAGGGGAATCCGGAATATTCAGTCACGCGTAACTTTGGAACGGGTGATCGGATTCGAGTGAAATTTAAGAATTGAACAGAGGACTGGTGATCTTTTTCATATCCGGCAACTATTGGGGGGGGGGGGGATACGTGACCCGCTTAGAATGGAGAGATCGGGATGGAAATTCGAGGGAAGAACAAACAGATGCTCTAGGTAAACCATTTACTGAATCGGATTGGCTACGGGCACAGTGGGGGAGTTGGGGGGGGGGGGGACCGGGAATCTGAAGAAACGGATAGAATGGAGGGATCGGAGCGAAACTTGCTGAGAAGAAAAAATATCTGCTCCATGTAAATCTTTTACACAATTTGACTGGATCCGGACACTTGAGGGGGGGGGGGGGTGTCCCAGAATTCCGGTATTTGGGATTTTCAAGACGAAACTTGGCAGGTATATCAGGGACCCGGTGAAACTGACTTGGAATAAAAACAAATCCTCGATATGATAATCTTGGGGGGGGGGGGGGAGAATTGAGGGAGGGGAATCCGGAATATTGAGTCATGCATAGCTTTGGAACGGGTGATCGGATTCGAGTGAAATTTAATAATTTAACAGAGGACATTTCTCTCTGGTGATCTTTTTCATTTCCGGACCGAATCCTACAATTATTGGGGGGGGGGGGGGGAATACTTGACCCGCTTAGACTGGTGTGATCGGAATCGAACTTTGTGGGATTCACAAACAGATGCTCTGGATTAATCATTTACAGAACCGGATTGGCTCCGGGTATTGTGGGTGGAGTTGGAGGGGGGGGGTCTGGGATTTCAGTGGTCGCGAGTTAAGGTACTTCCAGATGTGCTAGGACGATGAAACTTCGATGGAATGTTAGAGATTCAACAACATTTGCTTAGAAACTGCTACTTTCCAAATCCGATTATTCCTTAAAGTACCAATCTTGACCGCAAAGTAAGAAAAATACTTTTAAGCAATATATGCATTTCCTGTTGCCATCAGCCCATTATCATTCTTGCCTCAAGTGTTTTCCTTACAAATAAAGTTCTGGCTCCCTTAGAGTGCGCATCTCAACCGCAAAGTCGAAACTTACTTTTGATCAATCAAATCATCTTAACCCATGCAAGTGCCATATGAGCTTACAGCTCTTGTTTCTACAGCTGTCAATAAAATTGTAACTTTTACCCCGAGACTTTTTTCGTCGTATGTAAATCATATGAGATTATTTTGTGAAATTTGACATTTTATTGGATACATATCAAAGGTTAAGGAATACCCGACCGAACGTTTGAAAAAAAACTCATCAGAATCTCTGTAAAGAGCCGAGCCCGGAAATAATCATTCAGCATTAAAGCCAATAGTGTCTCGAACCTGCTTTCCGAAGGAAAAATAAACGCCAAATCGATCAAGAGCTTCGTAAGCTTCGTGGGAGTCGGAAGAGAAACCGCACAAATACCAAAGGGATCACAAGTTCTTCTATCAAACGGAATTGCACGACACCAAAACCAACACGGAGTACCAGAGTCTTTCGAGGATCTTAATTATTTACTAACTAATTACTTTATTTCACACTAGTTATTGCAGACGACTTTTCCGTCGACTGTGCTGTTGCCCCGAGCCACCGAATGGATAAAATGATTGTATATATTTAGTAAATAAAAGTCTTGTGTTAATGTAATTTTATTATGTGATGTGTAATATCACGAATTAAATAAATTGATTGATTGATTGATTAATAAGTAATTCCCTTAGTTAGGATACTGCTCCTGCATGATTGATTACTAAGCGCCCCACACACTGTTTACTGGCTGCATGTGAAAATAATACGTAATCCAGGGGGCAATACAAGATCAGTCAACTACAGGAGGGGTATCCAATCCGACAAGATCTCAAATTTTCAGAGAAGTCTTTCCTTCAGAATAATCTATTCTAGGAACCAATAATAATATAATATAATTTAATAATATAATAATATATCCTATAAAGGAACCAACGAATGGGACAAACATACTAGATTGAAGCTAATTGAATAAATCAATTTTGCTTCAATATTTCTAGTTAAACATATTTTTCTTTTAAACAAGATCACTTCATACTAACCTTACTTCGATTGACTTACAAAATGATGAAAAAGGTAGAGTTAGCAAAGTCAATAGCCAGAAAATCCCTTTTCAAAGCAGCTTCGAAACAAAGAAAGGCACAGATTTTGGATATTTTTGGACACATGACTTAGAAAAAAGTGATATTTTGCCTCTTGACTGTCAGGACAGCATGTACATCTCATTTCAACATTTTCGCGACAAAAGTCGGGGTAGTGTATAAACGAGGTCAGGTCCCCTTCCTGTACTTAAGTACTTTAAGGCAATGGTATTAAATTAGGCCGGAAAAATTGGGACGCTATGCCAATCCATTAAAGGACCCCCCTGCTTATTCTGCCTTTCATATTATCTTTAGCTCGCTTATGGGATTATAAGTAATAAGTAATTTATTTCCCACCCACCATTTCAAAAAGCGGAGTAAATAAAAGAAAATAAATAAAAGACAAATACATAGAGAAAGACACTCATTTTCAGTCATCGGCTAGGAAGCAGTGTAGAAGTTCGTGCGCTAGTTGGGCTCTGTTGTCAATGATTTTTGATAACGACGAAGAAACATCCAAAAAGGTAACTTCTCCGTCAACGTATGGTCATGGCATAATTTCGACAAGTGGAGGAGGTGCTTTGCATGTTTAAAATAACATGATCTCATCTTTTTGATCTCCTTCTTTCGCAGAACATGAGTGACACCAGAACGATATAGTGTTGAAGGAGCGCAGAAGGTGCTGTACAATTTTCCCAAAGCTTTACGATTATAGCGTAATTAATAGTATCAGATTCCTGTCGCCATTGTTTCGTTTTGTACCTACGACTGTCTACGCGTTTTCGGCCTAGCCGTTTTTTGACGGTTATACAACGCAAACTTCGCCGATCCGTCAACGACTCTCGACGAGAAGCTTCAAAGTATTATTTTCCATTTTGGAAGACATTGTAGACCGTCAAGTCTACCATCTGTTTTAGACTTCTTTTGTCTTGCTTGGTTTTCCCACTTTTTAACAAAGGCGCGTCCAGTTTTTCAAATATTTTGCGTCCGGCCGCCGCTTCAGAAAGATGGAAGGCTGGATAGAGGGACAAGAGCTAACAAAAAAGTCGCTAATTTCTCTTGGAAAGTAATGGCATTTCCAAAAACTTTCAAAACTTCGGAGCTATTTTGTTCTTAAAAGATAATTTCTCGTAAGAGTTGTGCTTTAACCACTTTGCTGTAAAACAAATATAATAAAGTTTAACTGAACAAGAGCTGAAAGCTCATATGACACTTGCAAGAATAGGCGGAATGTCGACGGGAGTTTTTTGCTTGGAAGTTATAAACAGAGTCGAATATCATTTTATTTCGGTGCTCCCCTCCACTTCCCCTAGTTCTAGGATCCGATCCGCATTTGAAACTGAACAGGTGAGACACTTGTTCTTGTTTTTCATGTTACTAGTTTTCGGATTCCCCATCCATCCACTTCCAGCACAATGGCCGAATCGGGTAAATGATTATTTCCAAGTTAATCTGATGGGGTCCCTGATATGCCTGCCAATTTTCATCGTCCTAGCTTATGTGGAAACGTTTGACGAGATTTCCGGTTCCCGCTCCAAGTCCCCCGCCCCAGTTATCGGATCCGGTACGATTTTGAGAAACTGAACATTTGAGACACTTTTTCTTGACACGTGTCAAGTTTCATGCATGTTCGATTGCATGTTCCAAACTTATGTATGTTACTAGTTTCTCAACTCCCCATCCCTCCGCTCCCCCCACGATGGCCGGATCAGGGAAGTGATTGTTTGGTTTTGATTTGTACAGCTATTCAAACTGAAGGAACTGGAAGTTTCTATTTTGGAGTCCCAATCTGGAACAGTATCAAAATATAATTATGCTACTTTGCCCTCATTTGGCCCAGAGTAGAAAATGGAGACAGAGGTAGCTTACTTTCTTGGGAAAAGGCAGCTTAAAACACAATCAGATAAAAGTTTAGTTTAGCATTTGTCGATCTTATTTGTACGTCTTCCTGCATTCGGCTCTCAACAAAAGCAAGAACGGCGGAGTGTCTAGCGCGTGAGGATTCCACCAAAGAGGACGTAAGATCGATACCACGTCTGGACATTGCCCTTTTGCTACCCTTGTTCCTAGTTTCAAGGACTCCCGGATCCGGGAAAGTCGAATCGGGGATCCGGACTTGAAGTGTGACATCTGAGACAGGAGGTCTTTCCAGATATCAAGTTTCATTCAGTTCCGATTCCCCGTTCAAAAGTTAAAAATACATCAATATTCTGGATTCCCCCTCCCTCCACTCCCCTCACGGTGGTCGAATCGGGGAAGTGACTATTTCCAAGTTAGTTTGGTAGGGTTCCTAATATGCCTGCCAAGTTTCATCGTCCTACCCCAACTCGATATGAGTGGCCTGACAGACAGACCGACAGACCGAAAAGTGATTGGTATATAGCACTTGAGCAGAGCTGCAAGTGCCATAAAAACCAGCTTATTTTTGTATATTGTCCTTTCTGAATTTACTGAATAGTTTTGATAATTGTTATTTATTTTGAGGGATTTATACTTTCTCACAATTATTCCGAATATGGCAAGCGTCGCTAAGAGACCAATTCAAAGTTATACCGCGCTGATCCCAATTTTCTTCATTACACAGAGCTATTGCAAGCTTGAAAGATCTATCTCAGAAGGATTTTCTTTTTCGGAAATAGCGGAGCAACGAACTTTTAAGTGAATAAGGGATTCTGAGCTAGATTTTCGTATTTCAACAAGATTAGCTGAAACCTTTAAGTATACGCCAAGGTTCTAAGCAGGAAGACGCCAGAGAAATTACTTAAAGTTTAACTGAAAAGGGCAGAGATGGGACAGTCGTGTTACCCCTCACTTATTCACTTCAAGAAGCTTGAAGACCCGATGAAAATGCGTTACAGATTTGTGGTGCTACCTCTGTCATATGCTTGACGAGAAAGATTTATGAAATTTTTTTGTTCAGGCACTAAGCAGTCTTCACCAAGCTTATGACCGCCTACTGAAAAGCCACGTTTGTGTTCAGATTCAAATATTTCGCGTCGTAGTAGAATTTGCGCTGTTGGGACAGCTGTAGATATTCCGAACCTCACTACGAGAGCAGATAGTGGAAAATAAAAAATCTCTTAGCAGAATCCAAATAACCCGATGTATTCCACTGAATGATGCAAAAATAAGTTTGCTTTTCAGTTAAACTTTAAATACGTAAAAAATACAGTAGCAATCGTTTACCCGATTTTGAAACTTTTGAGATACTATAAACTGGGCGGAATTAAAGAGTTTCTGAAGCTCAGAATCGTACTGTTAATGTCTGTAGGCGACAGGCGGGTAGCACCACGACGCGTTAAAAATAATCAGCTCGTTTAATTAAATACCAATACTTGGGTTGACATTTGTTGGGCTCTCTTGAGCCACATGTACCGTAACATGTTAAAGTTTAGGATCTAACCCTAAAATTATACCATTCATGAAAAAATAATAATATTCATTTAAAAAATAACAACATTCATTTAAATTACAAGAATAAGATTTTCCTTTTATTCAAACAATGTTTACAACGGGTACGTCAGCTACGATTTTTCATCAGCGATATCATATTACAGGTTTGTTTCCTTCCCCGACGTTGACCCAGAGGATTGACAGCCTGACGACGACTATTGCCAAGAAGGGCCAAAATATCGCTGATGAAGAATCGTAGCTGACGTGTCCGTTGTAAACATTGTTTGAAGAAATGTTTCCAAGTCAGCTTGGGCTCAAAGAATATTTATCTACAAAGATTTTCCTTCAGCCCAAGCTGACTGCAAATCATAGTTGACCTTGCAAAACGGATAAGTGCACCGTAAAATACAATAACAGTATTCATTTAAACAACAAAATAGTGTATGAATGTCTTTGGGCTTGTTAGAATTATGGCATCTAATCCATTTCAAAAACGTTCATATAGACGCCGAAGGAAACTTTGATGCCACCTATTTTTATTTTTTTTATTTTACTCCCGTAGCATCTTTTTTGATTTACTTATTTTTATATCGTTTGAAATACTAAGAAATCAGATTTCGTACTTTTTGTGGCTACTCCTCCATCCCTCAGTGACGTTAATTTTAATCTATTTTTGCCCACTTTTAACTATTCACGTCACCTAACTTTTGAAAATAAACTTTGAAAATGATGCCACCTATTGATCATTTACGAGACGTAATACATTTTGAAACGTCTTTTACCAGCCTTAACCCTGAACACATGGCTCTGATGTAACAATCGGTAATGAGTATGTTATGTAAGCAATAGTACGGCTACTGAAATCCACGTCGTTACTAAAATAATGACACCGTCGTTTATTTTTGACCCGCCTTTTGGAAATATATGAAAGAAAAAAAAACTAAAACATCAAACTCAGAATAGTTCAGTCTTCGACAAGAAAATAGTTTATAAACAGTAACAGTAAATATTGTCTTTCAGTTCTGAATTCTTTCTGTGTGTTTCCGTTTTGTTCCTACTTTATCAATTATTCTCACACTGCACGATGACTGGTAATAAGCGTCCTAATTTCCTAGTCATAATCTCCATGGTACCGAAGCACCTTACTATCTGATTGATACAGTCCACCTGATGCTTACTCCCTTTATTGCTATTTTTTCATTTTGCATATGCCGCACAGGGCCGTATCCAGGGGAGGGGGGCTAGGGGGTCACCCCCCCCCCCCCCGAAAAATACAAAAAAATCATTTTTTATAGGCTTTTCCCTCTGACCTATGTCTTTTTTGTCCGACCCGCGGGCAACCCCCCCCCCCCCCCCCCTAATAAATTCCTGGATGCGGGCCTGATGCCGCACATTGTATTTTCTGTCTAGTTCCTTAGTTTCAGTTTAGTTTATTCATAAACAATAAAAAACACCATTAACTCTTTGTGGCCCCACCATAAGGCCTGACAATGGGCGGGGCTTATTCTTTATTCATATAGTCTTAAGGGAAACAAACCAAACAAATCAAAAGAAGAAAAAGAAGGAGAGAAAAGAAGAAGAATAAGAAAATAAGAATGAAGGCATAACAAACTAACAAGAAAATCCACTAACGAACGATCTTCCATCAAAAAAGCGCGCTTGCCTGTACGGCACATGCAGCCTTCAGCTCAAGCGCCATGGCCGTAACATCTGTCCGTCTGTCCCTCTGTCCCGACTTTGCTAGGTTGAGTACTTACTTCCAAGTAACTAGGACACTGGCAAAAAGAACCCGACCCGATGCTCAACGGAATCTTCTTTTTCCCAGCTCCGATCGGCCGTGTGAGGGTAGGGGGGGGGGGATAAGGGACCTTGTGACCAGAGTCAATTGCGAACGATTGATCCGATTTGGTGAAACTTGATTGGTGTTAGGAGCAGAGGCACGAGAGGTTTCGTCTACGGAAGTAATTAACTAGAAAAACGAGGAGGGACAGGACCCCTGTTCTATTAGTTTTTTTCTTCCTTAAGTTTCCGGATTTTTCCTCCTTCCATACTATCCCCCCTCCCCCAGGGTAGTCGGATCTGAGAAGTGACTACTTCTCAGCCAATCTTGTCGTCCGATGAAAAAATTGTAGTCTGCGTCGATTGTATGGTAGTTGTACGAAAAAGTTGCATGTAATACTATGTAATAGCAAAGAATACTATCATTTAATGTGCCTCAGACTGTTCCAATCTTAAGTAGTAGTATCCAGTAGCATCCTGTCTTGCCATAGTAGCATCCAGTCTTGCTAATAGTTGCATGCAGTAGTATACAGTAACACGGTAGCTTTGAAGTAGAAGCATGTAGTAGCATCAGTTAGTACTGCATGCTACTTTTTCGTACTACTATTTTGAGATAAATTTTTCATCGGGCGGGTCTCTGATCTGTCAGCAAGCTTTTTCGTCCAAGTGCATCTCGAAGTACCTTAACTCACTGGAATTTGGGAAACCCCTCCAAGTCCCCCCACAGTGCACAAATCTGTTCTGGCTCTGTGAACGATGTATCTAGGGCTCGTTCTTGTTCTTCCCACCAAGTTTGATCCCGATCTATCGACTCTGAGCATGTCACAAGATTTCCGGTTCCTCCCTCTAACTCCCCCAAAGTAACCGGATCCGAAATCCGGTCCCAACTTGAAATGAGACTTCTGAGACACGGGTTCTTTCCAAATATCAAGTTTCATAAAGATCCGATCAGCCGTACGAAAGTTATCCTGCACACATCAAGATTCCGAATTTCCCCTCCCTCCAATCCTCCTATTTTGGTCGGATCGGGGAAACGACTTTTCTTGAGGCACAACTCTTACTAGAAATGATCTTTTCCCATTAAAATGGATCAGAAAAAAAGGTTTTCGAAAATACCATTACTTTCCACCTGAAACCAGCGATTCTCTTGTTAGCGCTTGACGACCCAGCACAACCTTCCTGCTCTCCGACGCGGCGGCTGGGCGCAAAAGATTTGAAAACTGAACGTGCATTTGTTATGAAGTGGGAAAACTAAGCAAATAAAATATGTAATAAACAGAAGATTATCACATCCTCATGTATGAAAGAGTTGCTAGCAAACAACGAAGATTTCGGCAAACCTTTTGTTGGGTGACGGGAAAACTCGGCAAGGCCGAAAAAGCGCTAAAAATTCGTAGTTACGAAACGAAACAATGGAGAAAGGTGGGGATTTTAGAAGCATATAATTCCATATGGGAGCTAAGTATATTATGAAAGGCAGAATATGCAAGAGGGATCCTTTAAGTAAATATGGTCACATCTCTTATACGCCTGCCAATTTCCATCGTCCTAGAACACCCGAAAGTACCTCAAGTTTGGGATCACCGGAATTCCAGACCCCCCCCCCCCTCCTTCCAACTCCCCCACAGTACATGGATCCTGTCAACTATGTAGGATATCTAGGGCTTGTCCTTGTTCTTCTCACCAAGTCTCATCCCGATCCGTCTACTCCGAGCGTGTCAAACGATATCCGGTTTCTCCTTCCAACTCCCCCAAAGTCACCGGATACGTTCCCGACTTGAAGTGTGACATCTGAGACAGGAAGTCTTTCCAAATATCAAGTTTCATTTAGATCCAATCCCCCGTTCAAAAGTTATACATACCTCAATATTCTTGATTCCCCCTCCCTTCACTCCTCCACGATGGTAGGATCGGGGAAGTAACTATTTCTAAGTTAGTTTGGGCAGGTCCCTAATACGCCTGCCAAGTTTCGTCGTCCTAGCAAATCTGAAAGTACCCTAAACTAAGTATACTACCCTAAGTACCGATCACCGGACTGACAGACCGACGGAAAAGTGATCGGTAGGCTATATGGCACTTTGCCGGAAGGCAAGTGTCATAAAAACTTTGAATAATAAAACAAGAACTGTAGGCTCATATGGCACTTGCAAGCACATGCAGTAGGTTAGGCTATCAGCTAAGATTTGCGCTATCTTGAGGCAAAGACGATTATGGGCCTTTCGGATTCATGAAAATGTATGGTTCAGTAAACAAATGCCATCCACTTTGTGGTTACAATGCGCACTTTAAGGGGGCTAGGAACCCATTTTGTAAGCAAAAGCACTGGTACACAAATGATCATCGGCCCTTGAGTCATGAAAGTATATCATTCGCTCGAATTTTGTTTATTTTGCCATTTGCGGCTAAGATGCGCCCTTTAAGGAGGTTAGAACTGAATTTGGAAGCAAAATACTTGGGACACAGTACCATGGGCCCTTGGGATCTTAAAAATAATTTTTTTTTTTTAAATGTATAGGTTCTTAAAAATGTTTTTCCACTTTGCGATAACTTTGGCGGTCTAAGTATGATTGAAAGTCATATGTAAGCGAAACCCTTGAGGCAAAAGCTATCACGGGCCCATGGAAATCGCGAAAGTGGATCTTTTGGTCAAAAGTATTTTTTCAATTTGCAGTTAAGATACGCACTTTAAAGGGGCCAAGAACTCATTTCTGAGCATATACTTGGGGTACAAATGATCATGGGCCCTTGAGGAAAGTGTTCGTTAGATAAAAAACAAGACCTCTTGTCAAACCCAGCCTTGCAAGTGCTATATGACCTTCTAGCTCTACTTCTTAAAATCAGTCGAATTTTCCGAAATCGGCTGATTTTTCCTCTAAACAGTCGGTAAAAACATTTTGGCGAGTAATGCCTCTGACCACAGCCCTACAGATGAACTTGCTAAGGCCTTCTCTGGTGTCAGGGGATAGCACTTATAGTATAGCAAAGCTCGCTTTCTTTTTGTTTTTCTTGGTTGGGGGATAAAGGTTAAAGCGGACCACACAAAATGGTCTTTCTACAACACACACAATGATAACCATCCCTACTGCCATAGGAATGTTCGAAACCACAAAAAACACCGTCAATGAATCGGAAGGTTGCATTCCCTTGCAAAGGTCCACAGGATTGAAAAGTTGGAGGTGCAAGTCTGGTCTGGTGAATGTGGTATTTTGTGATTTATTTTGTATTTATGGCATTGCGGATGATTACTCGTTATTTATTTAAGTTAAACTATTATTTTCATTGTATGTTGTTCCCGAGCATTCGAGATGCCTCTCTGCCGGGAAAGAAGTGTAATTTATTTTATAAATTTTTACGTAATTATATAAACCTGAACCTGAACCTGAAACAACGAGCAAATTAAAAATTTTTTACCAAATTTCCTAGGTTTGAAATAATTCGGTCTGGACTAAATCTCAGCCGATTATCCGAGACAGCAGTTATGCCACGTAGGGTCCGTAGGGAGCCAAGGACCAAAATAATAATTTCCATCTAATGCTCCAACTGTTTATTACAAACACAAAATAAATTAACAAGAGCTGTAAGCTCATATGGCACTTGCATGTGTCAAGATGATTTGATTGATCAAGAGTAAGTTTCGACTTTGCGGTTGAGATGCGCGCTCTAAGGGAGCTGGAACTTCATTTGTAAGCAAAACCCTTGAGGCAAAACTGCTAATGGGCTGATGGGCATCACGAAAATGCATATATTGCTTAAAAGTATTTTTTTTACTTTGCGGTCAAGATTGGTACTTTAAGGAATAATCGGATTTGGGAAGTAGCAATTTCTAAGCAAATGTTGTTGAGTCTCCAATATTCCAGCGAAGTTTCATCGTCCTAGCACATCTGGAAGTACCTTAACGCGCGATCACCGGAATCCCAGACCCCCCTCCCCCTCCTCGAACTCCACCCACAATAACCGGAGCCAATCCTGTTCTGTAAATGATTAATCCAGAGCATCTGTTTGTCATTCCCACGAAGTTCGATCCAGATCACACCAGTCTAAGCGGGTCAAGTATTTTCCGCCCTCCCCCCGATAATTGCCGGATTCGGTCCGGAAATGAAAAAGGTCACAAGAGAAAAATGTCCTCTGTTTAATTACTAAATTTCACTCGAATCCGATCACCCGTTCCAAAGTTACGCATGACTCAATATTCCGGATTCCCCTCCCTCAACTCCCCCCCCCCCAAGATTATCATATCGAGGATTTTTTTTTATTCCAAGTCAGTTTGACCGGGTCCCTGATATGCCTTCCAAGTTTCGTCGTGAAAATCCCCCAAAAACGGAATTCCGGGATACCCCTCCTCCCCCCCCCCTCAAGTGTCCGGATCCAGTCAAATTATGTAAAAGATTTATATGGATCAGATGTTTGTTCTTCCCAGCAAGTTTCACTCCGATACCATCATTCTAACCGTTTCTCGAGATTTCTGGTCCACCCCCCCCCCCCCCACCCCACCCAGCTCCCCCGCGGTGCACGTAGCCAATCCGATTCAGCAAATGACTTACCTAGAGCATCTGTTTGTTCTTCCCACAAAGTTCCATCCCGATCCCTCCATTCTAAACGGGGCACGTATTTCCTCCCCCCAATAGTTGCCGGATCCGGTCCGGATATGAAAAAAATCATCGGAGAAATGTCCTCTGTTGAATTCTTAAATTTCACTCGAATCCGATCAACCATTCTAAAATTACGCATGACTGAAAATTTCGGATTCCCCTCCCTCCACTCCCCCCACCATTATCTGATCGACAAAATTTTTATTTTGAAGTCAGTTTGATTGGGTCCCTGATATGCCTGCCAAGTTTCATCGTGAAAGTCCCCAAAACCACCATCACCGGAATTCCGGGACCCCCCCCCCCCCATAAGTGTCCGGATCCAGTACAATGGTCTAAAGGACTTATCTAGAGCAGATGCTTGTTCTTCCCAGCAAGTTTCACTCCGATCCCTCCATTCTAACCGTTTCTTGAAATTTCCGGTCTCCCCCCCCCCAACTCCCCCCTGGCTACCGAATCCGGTCAAGACTTTAAACGGGACATTACAGATATATATTCTCTTCAGTTATGAAGTTTCATTACAATCCGATCATCCGTTCGAAAGTTACACACTTCTCAGTTTCCCGGATTCCCCTGCCCTCCACCCCCCCCCCCCAAAATGGTCGGATCAGAAAACTGATTATTCCTAATTTTGTTTGGTCGGGTCTCTGATATGCCTGCCAAGTTTCATGGTCCTAGCACAACTGGAAGTACCCTAACTCGAAAAAGTGTGACAAAATGCCCTAAATTTTCAAGTTTCCAGCGCCCCGCACTCCCCCCCATATGGTCGGATCGGGAAACTGATTATTTCCAGGTTAGTTTGGTCGGGTCCGTGATATTCCTGCCAAGTTTCATTGTCCTAGCTCATCTGGAAGTACCCTCACTCGAAAAAGTGTGACAAAATGCCCTAAATTTTCAAGTTTCCAGCGCCCCAACTCCCCCGCATATGGTCGGATCGGGAAACTTATTATTTCCAGGTTACTTTGGTCAGGTCCCTGATATTCCTGCCAAGTTTCATTGTCCTAGCTCATCTGGAAGTACCCTAACTCGAAAAAGTGTGACAAAATGCCCTAAATTTTCAAGTTTCGAGCGCCCCCACTCCCCCGCATATGGTCGGATCGGGATACTGATTATTTCCAGGTTCGTTTGGTCGGGTCCCTGATATTCCTGCCAAGTTTCATTGTCCTAGCTCATCTAGAAGTACCCTAACTCAGAAAAAAGTGACAAAATGCCCTAAATTTGCAAGTTTCCAGCGCCCCGCACTCCCCCCCATATGGTCGGATCGGGAAACTGATTATTTCCAGGTTAGTTTGGTCGGGTCCCTGATATGCCTGCCAAGTTTCATTGTCCTAGCACATCTGGAAGTACCCTAACTCGGATATGTGGGACAAAAAAACTCGGACCGACCGACAGACCGACAGACCGACAGACGGAATTGTGATCGGTATATGGCACTTGAGCCAGAGGCTGCAAGTGCCATAAAAACCAAGACCAGTGTGGTACTCTTGAAGACATAACAAAAATAATCAACTAAGTTTTATAATTCTTTGCTAACCAAACGTGGAAACTTTATCATCTGGAAAAGAAGACGTTCTGCGTGGGTTTTTTCTCGAGCCAAAAGACCAACCCGGCAATCAAGTTCAAATCTAAATAAACTGGTGGCTTGCGATCAGTACGAGAAGGTAAACAGAATGTTTGGATTAGGTCTTTAAACTATGGCGGCGATTTACCTGATATCTTCAAGTGCACCAGCGACAACAAGGGGGGGTCACTCCCGATTTGACAAACATATAGCCCATCATCTGCTAGTCTGACCTCTAAGATCTTCAAACGCCATTCGCTCGGGTACTGGTAGTCCAACACATATCTGGGATCTCCTGTGTATGTCGTTCTTCCAACGGTCAGAAGGTGGAGCTCACTCGTCGTTTTTCGGAGCCATGAAACCTGAAAATGCAACACTTTTAAAGCATAGCTCTTACTAGAAATGAGAATTGATTAGGATTGTTTTCGCTTGTTGACTCTATCCAACCTTGCCGCTCACTCACGTGGCTGGACGCGAAATCTTTGAAAACTGAACGCGCCGTGGTTAAAACGTGGGGAAACCAGGTAAAACAAGAGAAATCCAAGATTGAACCTGATGGCCTATACCATGTCTTCCAAAACAAACAAAAGCTGAAAGCTCATATGGCACTTGTAAGAACAGTTAGCATGTTTGTCAGATACGGTTTGCAGTTGTCAAGGCTGCATGTCTCTCCCGATATTCATTTCATCAGAAAATCGGCTTGGTCTACTAATCGGAAAGGGTTATTCTACTCACTGATAACTGTTTCTTCCACAACGATGATCGGATCCGGGGAGGGACTATTTTTAGGCCAATCTGACAGAGTCCCTAACATGCCTGCCAAGTTTCATGGTCAAAGCACAGACTGCCAAGTTTCATGATCATAGCACAATTTGGAAGTACCCCAGCTCGTGATGACCAGAATTGTTGAAAACCCTCTCAAACTCCCCCAACTGTGACAAGATCCGGTCCTGTTTTGTCACTATTGTCTCGTATTGTCTCTACGGCTTATGCTTGTTCTTTCCTCCAAGTCCCATCCCGATCTCTCGACTCTAAGCGTTTCACCAGATTTCTTGCAACCCCCTCCAGCCCCCCCCCCCAGTTAGTGGATTCGTTCCGAACTTGAAATTGATCATCTGAGACACTTGTTCTTGAAACTTGTCAAGTTTCATTCACGTCCGATCACCCGTTCTAAAGTTATGCATGTCACTAGATACTGGACTCCCCATCCCTCCACTCACCCTAACATCACCGTATCGGGGAAGGAACTATTTTCAAGTCGACCTAGGAGAGTATCTAGTATGTCTGCCAAATTTCATGGTCATAGTAAATCTGGAAGTATCCTAACTCGTGATCACCGCGGAAATCCAAGAAACCCCCTCCGACACCCTCCACTGCGACACGATCCGGTCCTATTTTGTCAATAAAGTATCTAGGGTTAATGGTCGTTCTACCCTTCAAGTTCCACCCGATGAACAATTTATCTCAAAATACTACTATGAAGTAGTACGAAAAAGTTGCATGCAGTACTAACCATGCTACTACATGCTTCTACTTCAAGGCTACCGTGTTACTGCATACTAGTATATGGTTTATTTATACTATTAGCAAGACTGGATGTTACTATGGCAAGACAGGATGCTACTGGATACTACTATTTTCAAGTCTGGCATCATTCAAGAGTTAAATCCCATTCTTTGAAAAGGAAAGAAGTGTGATAAGAGGAAAGGGTATTTATTTTTGTGTTATTTATTTATTTATTTTTTAACCCACCCCAAGGGGGGGGGGGGGTAATGAAGGAATGATATAGCGGATTCATGGTGGTTAGAATTGCGGCCACAATAAGGATTCTTTGTCTTAAAAGTGGCGGTTAATGGTAAATTGTTTGTTTAATTTATATGTTTTTTTTTGTGAAATTAAAAAAAAATGTCTGTCTGTCTGTATATAAGATTGGACCAGTCTGAGGCACATTAAATGATAGTATTCTTTATTGTCCTAGCTTATGTGGAAGCGTTTCAGAAAATTTCCGGTGCCCCCCTCCTTCCCCCCCCCCCCCCCACAGGTATCGAATTTGGTCCCAATTTGAAACTGAATATCCGAAACACTTGTTCTTGACACATGTCAAGTTTCACTCATGTCCGATTACCCTCTCCAAAGTTATGCATGTTAATAGTTTCCGGATTTCCAATCCCTCCACTCCCCCCACTATGATCAGATCTGGAAAGTGATTATTTCCAAGTTAATCTGGTCGGTTCCCTGATATGCATGCGAAGTTTCATCGTCCTAGCTTGTGTGGAAGTCCCTAATCTATATCAACCCCTACTCAGGTTCAACAACATATCATACCAACCCCTTCGACCTTCGATTGCTCTAGCTTTCTCCAAACGAATTTAAGCAAAGAATGACTCAACCACGAGCAGAGCTATACTAGTGTGAAGAAAGAACGACTCATCCACGCGCAGAGTTATACTAGTGTGAAGAAAGGGGTAGGGGTTTGACAAAAACTAGAAAAAGCGTTTCAAGAGATTTCGGGTGTCCCCCTCCAGCCCCCCCCCCCAGTTATCGGATCCGATCCGTATTTGACAATGAGCATCCACTCCCCCCAACATCACCGTATCGGGGAAGGAACTATTTTCAAGTCGACCTAGGAGAGTACCTAATATGTCTGACAAATTTCATGGTCATAGTACATCTAGAAGTATCCTAACTCGTGATCACCGCGGAATCCAAGAAACCCCCTCCGACGCCCTCCACTGCGACACGACCCGGTCCTATTTTGGTGGAAGGTATGGGTTTGACAAAAACTAGAAAAAGCGTTTCAAGAGATTAAGGGTTTCCCCCTCAGCTCCCCCTCCCCAGTTATCGGATCCGATCCGAATTTGACAATGAACATCCAAGACACTTGTTCTTGATACCTGTCAAGTTTAATGCACGCCCGATTTTCCGTTCCAAAGTTATCAATGTTATTAATTTCCGGATTCCCCATCTTGCCACTCCCCCATTGATGGTCGGATTGGGGAAGTGATTAATCCGGTAGGGTCCCTGATATGCGTGCCAAGTTTTATCGTCCTAGGTCATGTGGAAGTGCCCAAACTTGCAAAATGCGGACAGACCGACAGGCAGACAGACAGACAGACATTACGATCGCTATATGGCACTTGAGTAAGCTCAAGTGCCATAAAAACAACACTTTGCAGCTTCTAATGTCCTTATCTATGAAAGAGTTGTCGGCGGACCTTGAAGCTTTCGGCGAAGTTTGCGTTGCATGATTTTCAAAACTCGGCTCGGCCGAAAAAACGCTAGGTACAAAACGAAACAATGCGAAAGGCGAGATTTCAAAAGCTTACAGTTCCATGAGGGAGCTAGGGATAATATAACAAGACCAGAGGTTTCGACGGGATCCCAGAATTCTAACTTTTGATTCAAACACTTGGGTCATGTCTTCGCCATTCAGTCTTTGTCAGATTCCTTGAATATTTTTAATGTTAAAACAAAGTTCAAAAATCGATTCAGCATGTCTCCTTGTCCCGATACCGAATCTCAAATCGATTTCGGAAACAACTTTGAGCATCACCCAAATTTCCAGTTTCAGCCGAATTCGTGATGAACCAACCATTTGTCCACCAAAAAACTAAGTTCAGATATGGATTCAGTGGACCTCCCTACCCCCTCAATAAATATCTTATTAGCTTATAAAATAAAACATACATGTTTTTACCGTAAATTCGAAACCCCTCCTCTGCCTCTAAAGATAGGACTAAAGAACCCATCTACAAACTTGACCTGTACTTTACCAGTGAATCCCCATTGAACAACATCCTCGCTTGAACAACATTATTTCCTCGTTTGAACATTACATATCAATCCCTTCGACCTTCGATTACACAAGCTCTCTCCGACGTTCATAGAATAAATAAATTAATGTCGTCATCCACGCGCAGAGCTATACTGGTTTGAGAATAAAGGTGTAGGGACTGCTATAGCCGAAAATTTGTCGACAAAGTTTATGTCCGGTTTTCACCGGATTGCGGATGAACTACTTGTCCGGCAAGAACATAACTTTCGTGTTCGGATTCAGCATGTCTCCTTACCCCTAAATCAACTATCTCAATAGGTTTTAAAAAGTGTTTTTTGCCCCTAAATTTGAAAACCACTCACCCACCCCTAAATACTGGGCTACAAAGCCCATCTACGAACTCGACCTTATAATCTTGACCCAAAGAATCCTCAAACCAAGTTTCATCAAAATATCTCATTCCCTTCGAGAGTTATCGTGTAGACCGGTTACAGGACAAACGGACAACTTTTGCAATGTAACTTAAGTTTGGGATCCCAAAAAGCAGAATAAGCAAGAGGGTTCTTTAAATGTTAACGAGGTTTAACTTTTATGTACAGCACAGAACTCCTTTTTTTTATTTAACTCTATTCATTGAATGAATGAATGGCTACTGCTTTCAGTAATACTGCCATATAAACCAGGATAAATATAACGACAACAAGAAAAGAAATCGCAGAATTTTCCTGCTCCAAAGTTGCATCAAGGAGGGACAGCTACACAGGCAAGCAATGATTTCGGATTTCGGGTGTCCCCCTCCAGCCCCCCCCCCCAGTTATCGGATCCGATCCGTATTTGACAATGAGCATCCACTCCCCCCAACATCACCGTATCGGGGAAGGAACTATTTTCAAGTCGACCTAGGAGAGTACCTAATATGTCTGACAAATTTCATGGTCATAGTACATCTAGAAGTATCCTAACTCGTGATCACCGCGGAATCCAAGAAACCCCCTCCGACGCCCTCCACTGCGACACGACCCGGTCCTATTTTGGTGGAAGGTATGGGTTTGACAAAAACTAGAAAAAGCGTTTCAAGAGATTAAGGGTTTCCCCCTCAGCTCCCCCTCCCCAGTTATCGGATCCGATCCGAATTTGACAATGAACATCCAAGACACTTGTTCTTGATACCTGTCAAGTTTAATGCACGCCCGATTTTCCGTTCCAAAGTTATCAATGTTATTAATTTCCGGATTCCCCATCTTGCCACTCCCCCATTGATGGTCGGATTGGGGAAGTGATTAATCCGGTAGGGTCCCTGAGTAAGCTCAAGTGCCATAAAAACAACACTTTGCAGCTTCTAATGTCCTTATCTATGAAAGAGTTGTCGGCGGACCTTGAAGCTTTCGGCGAAGTTTGCGTTGCATGATTTTCAAAACTCGGCTCGGCCGAAAAAACGCTAGGTACAAAACGAAACAATGCGAAAGGCGAGATTTCAAAAGCTTACAGTTCCATGAGGGAGCTAGGGATAATATAACAAGACCAGAGGTTTCGACGGGATCCCAGAATTCTAACTTTTGATTCAAACACTTGGGTCATGTCTTCGCCATTCAGTCTTTGTCAGATTCCTTGAATATTTTTAATGTTAAAACAAAGTTCAAAAATCGATTCAGCATGTCTCCTTGTCCCGATACCGAATCTCAAATCGATTTCGGAAACAACTTTGAGCATCACCCAAATTTCCAGTTTCAGCCGAATTCGTGATGAACCAACCATTTGTCCACCAAAAAACTAAGTTCAGATATGGATTCAGTGGACCTCCCTACCCCCTCAATAAATATCTTATTAGCTTATAAAATAAAACATACATGTTTTTACCGTAAATTCGAAACCCCTCCTCTGCCTCTAAAGATAGGACTAAAGAACCCATCTACAAACTTGACCTGTACTTTACCAGTGAATCCCCATTGAACAACATCCTCGCTTGAACAACATTATTTCCTCGTTTGAACATTACATATCAATCCCTTCGACCTTCGATTACACAAGCTCTCTCCGACGTTCATAGAATAAATAAATTAATGTCGTCATCCACGCGCAGAGCTATACTGGTTTGAGAATAAAGGTGTAGGGACTGCTATAGCCGAAAATTTGTCGACAAAGTTTATGTCCGGTTTTCACCGGATTGCGGATGAACTACTTGTCCGGCAAGAACATAACTTTCGTGTTCGGATTCAGCATGTCTCCTTACCCCTAAATCAACTATCTCAATAGGTTTTAAAAAGTGTTTTTTGCCCCTAAATTTGAAAACCACTCACCCACCCCTAAATACTGGGCTACAAAGCCCATCTACGAACTCGACCTTATAATCTTGACCCAAAGAATCCTCAAACCAAGTTTCATCAAAATATCTCATTCCCTTCGAGAGTTATCGTGTAGACCGGTTACAGGACAAACGGACAACTTTTGCAATGTAACTTAAGTTTGGGATCCCAAAAAGCAGAATAAGCAAGAGGGTTCTTTAAATGTTAACGAGGTTTAACTTTTATGTACAGCACAGAACTCCTTTTTTTTATTTAACTCTATTCATTGAATGAATGAATGGCTACTGCTTTCAGTAATACTGCCATATAAACCAGGATAAATATAACGACAACAAGAAAAGAAATCGCAGAATTTTCCTGCTCCAAAGTTGCATCAAGGAGGGACAGCTACACAGGCAAGCAATGGAAGATTGGTTCAGTGACAAATCCTACAAGCCCAATCTCCCACGCTATTTCCGACGCCATCTCAACTCTATTCACTGTTTCTAGGGTAATTATCTTTGGGCGATTATCTTTACTTATTTCCGAGTTCGGGCTTCTCCCCATTTGGGCAAACAGAGTTATGTGGGTGCTATAACATTTACGAAAATGAATGGATTACTTTGAGCGTGTTCCACGCTACTTGCCTTAGTTACTACGCATGACGTCACG
Source organism: Branchinecta sandiegonensis (assembly GCA_030848855.1). Taxonomy (NCBI): domain Eukaryota; kingdom Metazoa; phylum Arthropoda; class Branchiopoda; order Anostraca; family Branchinectidae; genus Branchinecta; species Branchinecta sandiegonensis. Next base: position 12,884,491 of record JAUPMV010000021.1, on the reverse strand, counting down.
AATTCTAGCTTTTTGCCGTCAAAGCTGGAACGATTTTTCTATTTTCCAGTAGGATATCATGCCACGGGCGAATCCGACTAATCACGTTACAGAGATGCGTAGTTACTACGCTTACTACGCTCCCGAGCATGGTAAGCAAATAGTAACTATTAGTTACTATTTCGAAAAGGTTGGAACGGTCAGCGTAGTAACTTTTCGTGAGGATGGAACGGAAAGACTAACTAATAGTAACTATTGTTAGAAGGGTGGAAAACACTCTTTAATTCAGCGAAAGACACATGCTTACAGCACAAAACTATAACTACGATAGAAACAAGACCAAAGGTTTCGATGGGATCCCAAAAATTCCATATTAAATTGATCGAGACAATTGGGTCTTCTCTTCGCCAGATCCAGTCTTTGCTAGACTCCTTGACCATTTTTACTATTAAAATTCAGAACCAGATTAAGGCCAAATTACTAATCATCTGAGAAAACCAAGTTCAGATATGGATTCAGCAAGTGTGTTTACCCCTCTAAGTTATATCTATTTTGACGAAAACTTCCTGCCTTACTTCTGTCAATTTTCCGGTTTCGACCGAGTTCCGGAACTACTTGTCCGGCGAAAAAATAAAGATTAAAAACGAATTCAGCGTATCTCCTTTCCCCTATATCGAACATCTAATCAACTTCAAATGAAAAATTATCTTAGAACAAATTTTCCGGTTCCAGCCGGATTCCTGGCGAACTATATGTCCGGGTAAAGAATGACTGTCATCTTGGATTCAGCATCTCTTCTTACTAATCAACTTATCTAATAAACTATATACAAAGAAAAATTTTGCTTTTAACAATTTTTCCGGCTTTGGCCGGATTCCGGGCGAACTGCTTGTCCGGGTATAAAATGATTTTCACACAAGTATTCAGCATGTCTTCTTACCCCTAAGTCGAACATCTAATCAACATCAAATAAAACTTTTACTTTTAAGACTTTCCTTGTCTACTTGTCCGGCGGGAAAATAGTTTTCATAATTGTTTTCAAAATGTCTTCTTACCCCTTAATCGACTATCGCATTAGCTGTTTAAAAATCTTTAGTTTGCCCCTTAACTTGAACCCCTTCCCCCACCCCTAAATATGGGGCTACATAGCCCATCTACGAACTCGACCTTTCCCTTGACCAACGAATCCTCACACCAAGTTTCATCAAAATATCTCATTGCCTTTGAGAGTTATCGTGCTGACAGACGGACGGACAACTTTTGCGATGTCATAGTTATCCCTCCACTTAGGTTTTGGGATCCAAAAAAAAAGACGAAAGGTGCTATGCCATGAGATACCAAAGGCAAATATTTACTGGACTTCTTCATCCAGACCATCAGATCTTGTAGTAATCACCACTAGGTGATTCCTTTGTATTTACTTTCTGGTCTAGGCCAGGGTAACCTACGACCAAAAAAAAATGCTAGAACGAACTCATAGAGTTTTCTGGCTCAACATTTTCTTTATCTATGTCTACAGCTACAGCACCATTTAGACTCACTATTTATACTCATCCAACCTGTTTTCCAAGCCTTATTTTGACAAGAAACCGATTTCGAACACAAGTTTTACTTAAACAACCTTAAGGTCTTCGGCGGACGAACTACTTATCCGGCAAAAAAAAAAAAAAAATGTCAGATACAGATTCAGTGTGTACTCTACCCTTATACCGAATAAATTATTGACTGAAATTTCCGGTTTTGGAAGAATTCCGGACGAACTACTTTTCGGGCAAGAAAATAAAGTTCAAAATCAATTTAGCGTATCTCCTAGCCCTTAAACCAAATCTCTAATCAAATTCAGATACAACTTAAAGTTTTACAAATTTTCCGGTGCTGACCGTATTCCGGGCGTAATACTTGTCCGACAATGAATGAAATTAAAAAGCGGATTCAGAACATTTATTTACCCTTATATCGAGCCTCTAGTAATATTCCGAAAAAACTTTGCTTTTACCAGTTTTCCGATTTTTGCCGGATTCCGGGCGAACTATAGGCGTATTCTCGCCATTCCCCGAGGACTCCTTGGGGAATCGAAGGGAACGGCGAGAATAGAGGGAGTCACTCCACGGGGACTCCGCGTACAGAAACAGCGAGAACACGGGGAACGTTTCCAAAATGGATTTTGTTCGAAAAACAAATATGGAGTTGACGAAATTAGTGTGGATCCACTTTATTTTTGGCCTTGTTTATTCTGATTGTTTTTAATTAATTTTTACATTGCACCAACACCAGCAAAAACTGATTCCCCTCCAAATCCGTAAGGGAGTCCTTTTTGATGATGGTGATGATAATCGGAGCATTCCCCATCCGTGGGGACTCGCGAGAATACGGGGAGTGAGTCCCCGGGACAAACAAAAACACGGGGACTCCTCAAGTGGAGTCCCCGGGGAAGGGCGAGAATACGCCTATAGATTCAGCATGTCTCATTATCCATAAATTGACTATCTTTTTAGCTTTACAAATATTTGTTTTGCCCTTAATTTGACCCCTATATATACAACTACAAAGCCCATCTACGAACTTGGCCTGTGCTTTGACCCAATGAATCCTCACATCAAGTTTGAACAAAATATCGCAACTCCTTCGAGAGTTATCCTGCTAACCAACAGAGGGACGGACGGACAAACTTTACGAGTCATAACTATCCCGCCACCAGCGATCCCAAAAACAGCAACTAGGGTTTGGCCAGGGCCGATCCGTATAAAATTTTCCACGATGATATATAAGGGGTAAAAAATAAGACTGAAACTTTGTATATTATTATACTGCATTGGCCTTATTTATTGCATTGCAGCTTTACACCGATCGCTTTTCCGTAGGTCTGTCGGTCCGCGGATTACGAGTTATGGTACTTCAGGATAGGCCAGAAGGATGAAACTTACCAGGCATATTAAGGACCTGGCTAGATTTAATTGGAGACTGCCATTTCCTTCAAGGGATTGATTTGATCCAGATCTGATCCGGGCAACTCCCAGGATAGTGATCGAACCCGGATGGAACTTGATACTTGACAAGAAACAATCCGTACATGTTCTCTTGACAGGTACCGACCGGATCTGGCAACTCTGGGGTGAACTGGAAGATGTCCTTAAAACTTATCACTGTAAAATGTCCCTCCTTTATCGGACTTTAGTAGTTGTGCGTCACCGATTTCGGACATATTTACTCCTAATTCGAAGAATTAAAATCCGAACTCGGAGAGTTATGATCCGAATTCGAAGAGTTATAATCCGATTTAGGATTAAAAGCTAGGATGCAAAATACTGCAGAGTATACTGTAGTATTTTGCATTCTAGCGTGTTTATCTTGCACCGGACTATAACTCTCCTAATTCGGATTTTAATTCTGCGAATTAGCAATAAAAATTTACGAAACCGGTGACGCACAACTTCTAAAGCCCGATAAAGGAGAGAATTTTTACAGTGTAGGCTACAGCGCCTACAGCAAGCTTAAACTCGAAGAATCGCGACGCAGCGGAACTGGACGGCAGGACGACCATAAGCCCTAATGTGACTTTTAGGTCAAGACCGGATCCGGCCACTGTCTGAAAACTTGGATGATGCCATTCGCATCCTGGTAATCTGGGCCAAGCTTAGGTCGGAGGGATTGGAAATTCTAGAAAAGTAGTTTATCTCGACATTCTGGTAAGGGGGGGGGGGGCAAGGTGAGCTGTGAAAGACAGAAAAAGGGAACGTAAATAGTGAAAGTGGAAAATCAAGATAAAAAGAAAAAAGGACTTGGTTTCAGATTTCAGATTTGGATTTTTTTTTCTTTAATTTCTAGTTTTCAGGTTTTTTTTCAGTTTTCTTCATAAAAAATAGTAAAACACCATTAACTCTTTATGGCCCCACCACATAAGGCCTGGCAAGGTGATAGAATTCTCAATATTCCATTCTATTCATTGTAAGTAAGTAATTTATTTATAACCCGCCATTTTGAAAAAGTAGAGTAAAAGAAAAAAAAAAATAAAATACATAAACACACAGAAAAAGACACTCAATTTTCAATCTTCGCCAGGAAGCAGTGGATAACATCGTGCGCTGGTTGGGCCCTGTTTACCATGATATTTTACAGCGACGGGGAAACGTCCATAAGGGTAACACTTGCACCTTGAATTATGAACTTCTCCGTCAATGTATGGTTAAGACATAATTTCGACAACTGGGGCAGGTGCTTTGCATATTTAAAATAACATGATCTCATCTTTTTAATCTCCTTCTTTCGCAGGACATGAATGACACCAGAACGAAATAGTATAGAAGGGGCTTTTGTTGATCCGCTTTATCCCTATCCCTTCTGGTATCCTTTTTCTTCATACTACATTTAACTACAAAACCACAGAAACAAATTTTCGTTTGCGTTAACGAAGCGGTAGTCAGAAAACTAAATCATCTCTCAGTCCGCTGGTGGAGGGGGGGGGGGGTACCGCCAAAAGAAAGTCAGAAAAAAGGAGCTCAAGAATCCTGTTTTTCCAAAAACGGAACATTAACTTTACCAGATCAAGAGACAAAGTCTCAGATTCCAGCAGAATTCTTCGCATTTCGCTCAGGCAACGGAACCGGAAACTAGCACCAAAATTTGTAGCCCACTTTATTTTTACGGTTAGAAAGCTGGACAACTGAATCGAAACTAATTTATCTGGGAAAAGGACGTTCACGGCAAATAAAAGCGGGCGACCGTTAAGCGAAGGCTTCTACACCACTGAAAGTTGTAGCCACCGTATGTTTTTTTTAGGGACGGTCCGAAAGAGAATTCACCCCTTCTTTCGTTTGAAGCACAAAAGTAAGACGTCCAATCTTGTGACCATTGAAGAATGACGTTAATATATATCGTCATTGTCACCAAGAACAAATAACGAGATAGAACCTTACCACTTTCAAGCAATTACCTGAAATCGACGACATAGAAAAAAAAAATGAAGAAAAAAAATAGGACAAAACCGAAGTGTTGCTCTCGCAACACAATAATTCATTTTCACAAAAACTGTTGCTTGGTCCCTTAATGCGCGACAATATTTGTTCTTTAATTTGCTGACAGCACATTCAGATATGAAGTTTGATATTGTGGGCTGCTTTCACAAACACATGAATTATGTATATGAATTATGTAATCAATCCTCCGCCACGGACAAGCCTATTATACATACATTACATACATTTTATCGGGCTAATATGGCATAGTATGAACCATACCTGTTGCCCAGAGAAGACGAGTGAGTAGAAGAGCAGCCTCGAATCAACATATAAAATAATTTAGACTTATGCTTCGTTCTTTATTCCCTTTTATCTTCTTTAAAAAATTAACTCACAGTGTATAGTTCTGAACTATGATGGAAAATAAATCACTAAACATTTCAACATCTTTAAATATATGTGTTTAAGATTGCCCATTCTTTTCTTTAACCACCTTTGCGTCTTTGCAGATAACATTGTATCTGATACCACGGTAACTGGATCTGCATTTTGTCGAATTTTTAACCGTGTTGGACAAGAAAATTCCCTGACTAACTTACAAATCTCTAACATCTCAAACTATGGACTAAAACTTCTTTTGTCAGAATGACTAGTCTGTGCATCCTTTAAAGCACAACTCTTACTAGGAATTGTCTTTTCACTATGAAATGGCTCAGAAAAAACGTGTTTGAAAATACCGTTACTTTCCACCTAAATTTAGCGATCTTCTTGTCAGCGCTTGTCGACTATATCCAGCCTTCCTGCTCTCCGACGCAGCGGCTGGGCGCAAAACATTTGAAAACTGAACACGCCGTGGTTGAAAAGTGGGAAAACTAAGCGAATTAAAGAAGTCAAAAGCAGAAGATTCTCATGTCCTTATGTGTGAAAGAGTTCGTTGAAGTTTTCGGCAAACTTTATGTTTATGACGGGCAAATCACGGCACGGCCGAAAAAGCGCTAAAAAGTCATTGGGACAAAACGAAACAATGGAGAATGTGGGGATTCTAGAAGCTTATAATTCCATAAGGGAGCTAGGTATATTATAAAAGGCAGAATAAGCAAGAGGGGTTCTTAAAAGGAGTTATATCATAAGCATTCTAGCACTTGCAATGTCTAGAACCCCCCCACCCAAGACCGAGATGAAGCCACGACTCAATCCGACCGCTGGGTCATCTAGCGGCACGGGTCGGAAGCGCCCGACATGGGGAGGCTGAGATAGTAGTTTGACTATGGATCTAACAAAACGTTATTATTGTAGCAGGCATATGGAAAATTTGTAGAAAAATCAATCTAATCATTTGTGTTATCGATTTCTTTAAGTATTTTGTTTTCTGTTTTTTCTTGTTAATTCCCGTAAGTCCAAAGAATTAAGGATGTAAACTAGATCACAATAATCAAACGCCGTAAATTATACTAAATTCGTTATAATGATTTCTTGAAGATCCTGAAACTGAGCTAAATAATATTCAGCTTCCAATGCCAAAAAAATGTCAAACTGCCCGATGATTTCTTCTTCCGACATATCTAAACGTCCACAGGGTGATATACTTAGTTGTTTTAATCCTCTTACCCGCCAATCGATCTTCTCGAAGGTTCTAGTAATCTTTTACCCAGCGTCAGGAGATCAATGAATAGTTAATTAGCAATGGCGGATTGGCGTTCAGGAGTGTTCAGTGTTCAAGTAATTTGTGGATAACGTTGGCTACCGTGAGGATTTGGGGGAAAACAAAGGTAACACTGTGTTCGTAAATATCCGACCCATCGAACAATGGTGGTGTGTCCCACCTTCTCGGCCCACATGAATCAAAGACTTTAAGCTTGAATGTTCCTGGTGGATATTCATTTCAACTGTGGTCTATCACAAATCTTCTCGTTTCTGTACTGACACATCATGCCGCTCAAAAAAGGAGAATCAGAAACAGAGAAACAGGAGAATTGTAACATGTGTGTGATTTTTATGACTATGTCGACCATGTATGAAGATCCACCACTATTTTTGTTAAAAGATATCATGGAAATAAACGAATTTGAACTGAATTTGAAGAAAATTAGTGATACAAAACTTAAAGAGTCGAAGAGAGATCGAAGACCGGCGGAAGGCGACAGGGACTGGCGTGGTATACTCTGAGCGTGTTCCACCCTCGTACTAATAGTAACTATTAGTTACTAAATCCGTTTTAAACTCACGAAAAGCTACTACGCTGACCGTTCCAGCCTTCTCGAAATAGTAACTAATAGTAACTATTTGCTTACCACACTCGGGAGCGTGGTAAGCGCAGTAACCACGAATCTCTGTCACGTGATTGGTCGGATTCGCCCGTGGCATGATATCCCGTTGGAAAATAGAAAAAGCGTTCCAGCCTAGGCGGAATTCGTGAGGTCATGCGTGGTAACTTCGGAAAGTAGGATGGAACACGCTCACTATATGACTAAGTCCAAAACACGCCAGTGATTCTCAGGAAGAAGGACTAATCGTGTCCGTAGCGACTCAAACTCAATGACTCAAACCCTGAGTCAGCGCACCTGTGACACCGCACTGTCAGAAGTTTCATAACAGATTGCGCATAACACTTTCAAGAATAACACCTTTTCACTTAGAAAGAAAGTGTTATGACCAATTAAGTTTACACTATTTCGTGCCTAGATCTCCAACAACACCTTCAATTGGTAAAAGTACTAACGGGAAGGAAAGAAACATAACATATAACATCCCAAAGTGTTATCTGTTGAAACCGCGCATCCTGCTGTTGTCGTTATGTAACTTCTGACAGTGTAGTATTTTTGACAGGGGGCTTTGCCATTTTCATGCACTTGCTGTATCTAAAGCTAACTACCAGTTAGCCAAAGTAGGTAATTAAGGGCATCTGAGAACATCTGTATAGGTATTTTGGATCTTCATTCTACCATTTAGCCCAGAACTGCACTGTTCACATTAAAGTAACTGTTCACATAAGCATACCTCTACTGTACCCTAACTCGCGACCAGGGGAAAAGGAACCAGGGGCCAAGGGTTTCCTCTGTAGAGACCAGGCACCGATGGCATATTGATGCACTGTGTTATGTTTATTACGGAAATGACGAATTGATTGATTGTATATATTTATATTTCATTGGAATTTATGATTGACGTAAGGGTCGCATTTGGCGCATGCGCTGTGAAAGATACCTTTTAAGAATAAAACTCTCTACTCTACTCTACTATACAGACCGACCGACGGAAAAGTGAATGGTACATGGCACTTGAGCCGAAGAGCCTGTTGTGATTCTGCAAACATTATGCGCATTGCTAGTTAGCACAGCCTCGCAAGCCCCGCTTTTGTTGTGCTATTGAAAACAAAATGTTTATTTTCAATAAAACTGTTCTACTACTACTACTACTACTAGAAAGAACCAAAAAAAGGCCGAAAAAGCATTTGCTAACTTTTCCGATATAATGACGACAAACAAAGTACCAGATGTTTATCGGCTTATCTCGTATGCATAACGTTTCAATGCGTAATGTTCAAAAAACACAACAGCTAACATCCTTGTTCCCTCTGTTATCAAACTTCTGACAGTGTGGTTTGTAATCTTTTAACAATAGTTGCGTTTTTGCAGGTACCATGGTATCTGATACCACGGTCAAAAGGCGTTTTTGCAGTTATCGTGATATCTGGCCAGTTACCGTGGTATCTGGTATTCAGATACCACGGTCCGACCGTGGTAACTGGTCGTGGTATCTTAAAAAGTCATCCCACTTTCATCAGTTTTTGTCAAATCCGTGGGAAAGAAGTTTGGCACCTAGTGATGTGACTGAATATCAGTTTTTCTTCTGGGATGACTTCGAAAAGCGCAACTTCGGCAATTATCGTTTTTGCAGAGCAACCGTATATCAGATACCACGGTAACTGCAAAAACAATTAATTGCAGATCCAGTTACCGCGGTAACAGATACCATGGTATCTGCAAAAACGCAAGTAATGAAATTGAATTTGAACTGCTAAATTGTCTTATGGAGATTTGCAACGACACTTACCGTTTTGTGTCCAAGATCCTGAACAGAGCATGGAAGAAGCGCGGAACCACCTGGGTAAGCAATCACAGTAATGTTGCTGGGCGCGTTGATAAATTTCGTCTGAAGTTTTCTCTCGTCTTTCTCCGAATCACGGAGTTCAAACACACCGACGAGCGGAGGAAGCGTGGCAAAGCCTGAAAAAAACATCAAGATAGAAGGAACAAGAGAGGAATTTACTGAAAGTGGCTGCTCCCACATCCCTTTCCAAATAGTGCTTCGGCCCAGCATACTGCCTGTTCAGGCAGTATGCTGTACAAATGTTGTCAATTCAATTCAATTCGAGACTTTTATTCCGGCCAGAAGCCGTAAACAAACACTGCAACAAACACAAAGACAAAAATAAAGAACCCATTAGGCTACAATGCCACATAAATTAGCCACACCCGTCTTTTTTATACATATTAACCCAGGCCGACAAAGACAGGCGAAGTCACGGGTTGCATAATGCCACAACTATGCAATTTTGCGATAGTAGCAACCGATTTCTTAGAGATGTACGATGCAGGTATGCCAACTGCGAAAAGTTCATAACGCGATAACCGTCGAACATCTCTGTAGCACTGCAAAAACGAGGGAGACGATGAAGTAATAGAAAGCTGTCATTGTAAGCAATGCGCACCTCGCTCAGACTTTGTTTGGTACAATTGTTGATAAGAGACAATCCAAAAAACGCACGAACCGTAAGATTGAAACAGAAATGGGCAGGCAGGCAGCCAAGGCCGTATCCAGGGGGGGGGGGGTTAGGGGTTTGACCCCCCCCCCCCGGAAACATACAAAAATAGTCATTTTTATAGGCTTTCCCTCTGATCCATGTCTTTTTTGTACTTTTTTGTCCGACCCGCAGGCACCCCCCCCCCGGAAAAAATTCCTGGATACGGGCCTGCAGGCAGCAGACAGACAACTTTTGTACATCTCAGTTCATTAGTATGGCACTTAGAATGGTATGTATTTCAGCTAAGGGTCGAGTTTAGGTTGCGTTGTTAAATGATACCTGAACACCAGATCTCCGGATTCATTCCAAACGATTTTACGAAATCTGTCGTCCAACTAACCGACAGTGACTGGATCTAGTGCATACGAATGTCCTGCCCGCCATCCCTCACTTACCAGCATGAAGAGATTCCCGACACCATCCTTCAACTCTCCCACAGTTGCCGACTCCGGTCCGGACGTATAAATAGGTCAACTAAAGCACAGGACAACTGCCAACTATCAAGTTTCATCCGGATGTCTGGATCCGTTCCGATTCTATAAATGATCCATCTAGGGCTCAGGCTATGTTTGTTCCTCCCGCCGAGTGCAAGCTCCGTGTCCGACCATGCATGAGTCGGCCCTGACTTGAAAAGGAAAATCTGACACATGTCCTAGTACCAACTATCTAGTTTCAAACATATCAGGTCACTCGACCGTACCCCACCCACACAGCCCTCTGTAAACGTCAAATCTAGGAGAATCACGAGAAATCACAGTTGCAGGGCCCGGTTCGAATTTATAAATAGGACACCTAGAACATGCTGTTAGCAACTATCAAGTTTAACCCGGATCGGATCACTCGCTCGAAAGTTATAAATGCATCTCCGGGATCTCCCTCAGCTTCTTAACAAGTGTCCGGATCCTGTCCAGTTCCATAAGCGAGATTCTAAGGCCTATGCCTGCACATCCCGCCATGTCCCGTCCCAATCCCTACACTCTAAGCGTACCAAAGGATTTCCGGTGCCTCCCCTCGAACCCCGCAGTTGCCAGTTCCAGTCCTGACTTAATTTGAGACATACACTCGTGCCAACTATCAAGTTTCGTCCGGATAAAGTAGCCCGATCGTGAGTTATTCAAGCCACACGATTTCAGGGACCCCCCAGCTCTCCCACAGTGCCCAGCTCCGATCCGGCTCTACAAATGATAAATCTGGGCTTATGCCTGTCCTTGCAGCCATGTCCCGTCCCGATCCCTCCAATCAGGCTTGCCAAGAGCTCGACTCATAAAAGTGTCACAATTCCCGGCAAAAAGGTGCTCCATGGGTCCAATCCATGGTCAGCTTATGCCTTCGCTCCTTCAGGGTCGTCAGAGATGAAGTCCTTAGGCCTTCTTCATCAAGACGTATAGCAATTCCCAAGGATAAGACGTATAGCAATTCCCAAGGATAATTCGGATAGCCCTTTTCTGGATCACTTCCAACTTATCAGATTGCGATGCTGATAGTCCGGGATGCCAAAATGGACATGCGTATTCTGCACTAGGTCTGATATAAGTACAATAAATAGACCTCATTATTTTTTTAGACAACGCAAACCGGCGGAGAACTGAAAACAACGAAGGAGTAAAGAACACTTGTAAATGATCTGGTCAACATGAGAGTGCCATCTTAGGTTATCATCGATCGTAACGCCGAGTATTTTCGCTACGTTCCGTTCACAAAGACCAACATCTTCAAGGTCTGGCAATTTCCTCTTCAGAAACGACATTCGCATAATAAAACTCTTTGGGCGGCTGACAGCTAATTTAACCTCATTAAGGTCATGTGCTAAAATACTGAAAATTTGTGAAATAGATAAATCAACAGAATATGGGTTCAATGGAAATGGGCTTTGTCTAAGGCTTCAAAGTGTTTTGTGTATTAAATCAAAGCAAAGTAAATGTTTTTGGGGGCGATAATCCGTAACTATAGTAAAGTAAATGAAAAAGCACCAAAAGTGTCACATTTGGCAACACTGCCTCCAATCCAAGTTTGCCGCAAGGTTTCCGGCTCCCTTCCTTCAATAAAATGAGCTCTAAAACACTCAACCACAAACAAAAGAGAGTCGATTGTTCTTTTCATTTTCTCAAGATCTTAACACTTCTTACTAAGATCATCTATAAGACTACAAAGTCTTAAATCAGTATTCCCTCTCATAATGATCTCGACAAGACGATTCATTTCGGGATTTCCACATAACCTGCAGAAAAATGAGCTGTATAAAAGGTCGACCCGGGACAAATTGCATTAAAAAGAATTGGTATAAAAGTATCTAGTAGAGAAACAAAACGCTATTGGTCGACGCAAAATTAGTAATTTTTTCGCTTTTAGTCGAATTTCTTAATGTTTTTCGAAAAAATAATAAAGTCTCTTAATTGTCCGGTTTTCTTGAATCAAAGTACAACGATGACATGGAATAAACTGAAAATGCAACCAAATTTTGTCTAGAAGCTACCAAAAAAAAGTTCACTTGAGTTAAGCAATTTTCCCAATAGTCTCTTTTTCTTGAACTGAAGGCCGATTCTTGCGTACAGTGAAAAGTTGATGCCGAAATGAAATTAAATTTCATGTGTGTAGATGCGTATTTGGTTATTTATTAACTTCACAACTAAACAGCTTTCTTAATCGTCCGTTTTTGTGAATATATACATTGTGACAAAGGATAAAGAATAAGAAAAAAGTGAAATTAAGTTTCGTACAGTGTGCTAGATGAAAGTTTCACAATTCAGGATATATGATACGATATATACTAGTTAAAGTTTGAGTTTGTTTATTTAACAAAAATCAAATCATACACTGTAAACTAACTACACCCTACGTGACACTACCCATGACGGTGACAGTATTCATTCATTTTTCAAGAAAGACAAGGAAAAAGAAAAGAAAAAAGAAAATAAGAAGATGGGAAAAGAAAAGAAAACAAACGTAAATGAATAAAACAAAAAGTAGAGAATTGTCGGTAGAAAAAGTTAGGATCTAATTCGATATTTTCCAATAACAAACTTTTAATCTTACTCTTGAACTCTGGTATGCTATTAGCATTTTTCAAGGTATTTGGCAGATACATAATTCCATATTTTCGGACCGGTAAATTTGATTGAAAAAACAGACGACGTGAGACGTCTCGTTTCTGTAACTAGTTCCGATGCATAGAGCCAGAGGGCCTTCGCATACAAAACAAATACAAAACAAACAAATAGCTCTTCTAATAAAACCTAACTACAAAAACTCTTTTCTATGCTTCCAACCTATCCCCAAAAACCTTCCAAGTTGCCTAACCCCAAAGAGTTTTTTCTCCTTAAACTAAAGCTGTTCAAGCTGCGAATCCTTGTCAATGACGCTGACCGGGTAAAGGAGTAGAGATTTAATCCAGTAGTATTCTTAGGGATCGACTAAAAAGAGGCACGGCACGGCAAGGCATGGCGCAGGAGGCACGCATAATAAAAGGAGACTAGCTAGCAGTAGAAGCAAACCAGGAAGTGAGAATTCGTAACTCCAGAGTCTAAAAGAAGGGACGTTTGAACATTGTTCCTGCCCCTCACTCTGAAGCCTGAAATGACCCATTTGGTTTTCGCGCCTCTTTTTAGTACTCGGGCCTCCTACACTATCTTGTGCCGTGCCGTGCCTCTTTTTAGTCGATCCCATATTCTTACACTTCCTGGCAAGGGGTACAGTGCACTCTACGGATTCAGAACCTGCAAACAAGTGGGGACGAAAAATCTCTGGAATAAAATGTCAACTGACTTATCCGCTTAGCACCATCGAATATTATCAAGAACAAATAATGCAAATAATAAATAAACTAATAAAATAGCCGATAATAAATAAACAAATAAGCCAATCTTTGGTCTCCCAGACACCCACTGCTCTGTAATCTTGCAGTATTTACTACTGGGATAAATCTTGTCTTTAATGAGATACGATTATCTCATGTTCGAATTAATTTTATCCCAGTAGAAATAAGATTAATCCCATTAGCAAATACTGCAGTTAACTTTAATCCTTACTCGGAGAAACTTTTTACAGTGTATACCCCGGCAAAACTGAGCAGAGCTAGAGGTACTTATTACTACTGAGCTCTATGTTGATGTCCAACTACTTCCCTCTTCGCCGCTACGCATATAAGAGGAATGACCGTAGCGTAGCAGGCATGCATGATTGACCAGCTCTACAGCGCGGCACGTGTGACGTTACAATGGTAGACAACTAATCGGCTGTTACCCGCGACATTTCTTCTCGGGGGCTCTACTGGGGGTTTTGGGGGTGGTTGGGTCAGATCACGTCCCAGCTGTATTGGTAGTAAATTTAGGGAGTAGCTATAGTAGTTTAGGGAGTAGCCATTCAAGTAAACAGCGTTTGGCGGACGCTATGTGTTTTAAGAAGAAAGGAGGTGGGATAACAACACCGTTATATGTTGAGTGTGATATCGCTCTAGGATTGCTGCTTAAGTTATCTGAAGGGGAATTACGGATTGATCATTGTATGAATTTGGTTAAGGAGTCTCAGGTGGAAGAAGCAATAGATGAGTCTAGAGAAAAATAATGGCCCCCAGAAACATGCAGACTGGATTGACGACAAAGGAGCTGTGTATGGTTATAGAACGAAAAACCTCCTTAGAAAAATTGGAGCAATTCATTAACAACAAGAAGACTGGAACTGTTCCAGTACGGAACCTCAGAGCTGTGGTTCCAGTATTTCGAAATTGTGTCCTAAGGACTGAACAATCACAAGAATGACATTTTTAATGCACCTCAGAGATGTTCCTTTTACGTGACAGCTGCTGGGCACGACCATTACACAAAATCGTGCTCCTCTACCTCCAGCTATAAAGGGTACGAATATATGGGGATCGACTAAAACCAGGAAGGGAAGGGAACGCGAGAAAAGCAGGAAGGCATACTAAAACCAGGAAGGGCATACTAAAACGAGGAAGGGCATCCTAAAACCAGGAAGGCTTTTGCAAGAATTCGCAGCACTGTTCCCTTCCTCTATTTAGTATTATTTGAGGGGTCGGCAACTTTTCAAATCCAAAGTTCACCATCCCTTCCTCGTTTTAGTATCCTGACATGGGTAGGTATTAAGTTCAGTGAGGGGTCGGCAACTATAAAATTGTAATTCACCTTTTCATTTCTCGTTCTGACGGTAGGCGACTAACCAGGAAGGGCATACTAAAACGAGCTATGGATGGTGAACTTTGAATTTGAAAAGTTGCCGACCCCTCAAATAATACTAAATAGAGGAAGGGAACGGTGCTGCGAATTCTGGAGACAGCCTTCCTGGTTTTCGGATGCCCTTCCTCGTTTTAGTATGCCCTTCCTGGTTTTAGTATGCCTTCCTGCTTTTCTCGCGTTCCCTTCCCTTCCTGGTTTTAGTCGATCCCGAATATATGCTGTAAGCTGTGCGATGGTTCCTCAAGCCTTCAGAGTGACGTGCATGTAATAAGAAGTTCTGGTAGATCCTGGGGTGGAATTTTCAGAGAAATGTTAGTTGCGTTATCCCAGATATGACGGTATCGGGCACCATTGTCTACACTGTCAAAAGTTTCATAGAAGATAACAAAAGGATGCGCGGTTTCACCAGATGATGCGTAACAGATAACACTTCGGATGTTGTCTGTTGTGTTTCAAAATGTTATGCGTAATAAGCGTTACCATCAGGAAAAGCTGAAAAACCACCAAAAAGCATCTGCTGAGTTTCCCGACATCATGACGATAAAGAATAAAGCCAGTAGATTTCATTTTTGGCTCTTCCTAACAAAGCTTGTTATACATAACATTTCATGCATAACATTTTCAAACACAACAGATAACATCCCAAGTGTTATCTGTTATACATTGTCTGTTGAAACCGCGCATCCTTGTCTTATCTGTTGTGAAACTTATGACAGTGTAAAATAGTTTTGCAGTTACTGCACTAGCTTATCTGAAAACACGTTCGAAAGATACTTTTAATTTAAAAACATTCCTTCAGTAGTCTACTACACTGTTAGAATGGGGCGTAATTTGCTATGGGACAGGAGGGGCAACTGCCCCCCCCCCCCCAGCTGAAATTTAGCGTCTTCAAAACTCTCGTCAAAACTAAGATACGCCTACAGAATCCAAGCATCCACAGAAACAGATCGGTTTTCTTTAGTATACCTTTGTCTTTGTGGTAAGATTGGAACACGGAAGCCTTGAAACTTTTATAACGATATACATGCTCTATGCAAGGTTAAACACGTTTAGTCTGGATCGAAGAGACGCAAAAATCTCGGGAGAAACCGGTTTTCCTAGCCAGGATGAAAGCAAGCTAGGGACCTAGGGTGTAAAAAGCGCTGAACGCACTTTTATGTTGGAATAGTGCAGTATACCCCGTGGTGTTGAATCAATTCAAACGAAGATGAGCAAAAGAATATCGGATTTTTTTAAAGCGAAGCAACAAACTAGCAGAAGGTTAAGGACCGAGGAAGACGGTGCCTGTTCAGAGGTAAGTAGATACAAATTTTCTGATTGATAAAGTTGTTCTGATCACTTCTTGCGAAGAATCCGGAAGCATTCCGTTGGTCCTAGAGGCGTTTGACCTAATTTTGTCGCTTCCTGTGTCGACTGCATCGAACGAACGACTTTTTTCGTGTACGAAACGCGTAAAAACGTATCTTCGCACGTCTATGTCAGACGACCGACTAAGTGATCTTTTGTTCATTGGTACCCAACCTGAAAAAGCAAAGAAGCTTGACGTCAATCGCGCATAGGACAGTTTCGCAAATTTGAAGAAGCGTCGTTTAGCCTTGGTCAAATTAGTAAAATTTCTCTTTGTTTCTTTGTTTTTATTTTGTTTTTCTTCTTGAAATAAAACTGCTCATTTTCACTTGACTTGGGAAAATCGGCTCCAACTTTGCCCCCCCCCCAGGATTTTGACGAAATTACGCCCCTGGTTAGAAGTTTCATAACATATAACACGAGGGATGCTCAGCTTCAAGAGATAACACTTGGGATGTTAACTGTTTTGATTTTGCAAACATATGCATGACAAATATTGCCAGGAACAGCCAAAAACTGCCGAAAAAACCTCTGCTGACTTTTCCAATGTCATGGTGATTGCTGACTAACAATAAAGTGAGCAGATGTTTTTCGGATCTTTTTTTATGAATAATGCTGTGATGCGTAACCTTTGGAAAATAACAGCTGACATCCTAAATATTATCTGTTGAAATCGTGCATTCTTGTGTTATCTGTTACTAAACTTCTGACAGTGAAGTTTTATTCTTAATGCAACCTTTTCTTGAAATACAATGTGTCCTCGAAGTCTTTGGTTCTCGGGCATAACGAAATTTCTCCTGGATTTATGGCAAATGGAAAATTTGGTGCTTTAATAAAAGAAAAATAATGCAAATTAAATTTTGAACAGTGACTTAGTGTTCGATCGACAAAAGTAACTTGCTTCATATAAATTACACAAATAAATTACCATGAACAGATCTGTTCACGATAATTTACTAGATCGATTACAAAGTCGACGGATCGACTAAAAAGAAGCACGGCACGGCACAGCATGGCACAGAAGGCACGAGAAATAGAAACATATAAGCCCCTCATAAAATTCCTCTCAGATTAGTTCTTTTTGGGACGCTAGGTGCGCTATCGTAAAGAAAACAATGACACGTTACATCTTGGTGTACGTTTATCCAGGTTTGTTTTGCTATTGTCAAATCCTCTTAGGCCTAACCATGTTTAAAACGTTTAAAATGCCTCTTCCCCTCTTTTTGCTTTACCCAACTCTGATCTGTCAAGCGTCATCAAGTTTTTCATTTCTGGCTTCCGACTTCAGTGCTGAGTGCTGGCTGACTTTTCAACGGGGCTAATGCGCTACTCGATATGAAGCGAAAGCCTAATCGCTTATTCACCCATCAGATAACTTATCCCCAGATCTCATGTGTGATTGTTATTGTTCCTTCAGCGCGTCTGGCGGCAGTTCGTCATCGGGTTTTATGAAGGACGTATTAGCAAGTGGTAGAAGTAGACAAGTAAGTGAGGGTTCGTAACTCCAGAGCCTAAAAGAAGGCACGTTAGAACATTTAAAAAAAAGAAAAAATGAACAGAAAACTGCTCCAGCCCCTCACTCTGAAGCCTGAAAGGACCCTTTTAGTTTTCGTGCTTCTTTTTAGTACTCGTGCCTCCTACAATATGTCGTGCCGTACCGTGCCTCTTTTTAGTCGATCCCCAAAGTCGACACTGAAAACACAGGCGCTAAATTAGCTAGCGTTATGAAGGGAATTCAACTGCCAAAATCATCACACTATATCAGACAGAACGAAAAATGGAGCACATTTTATTGCTGTAGTAATATTCTAATAGCAGTACTTCATCGTTCTGCATAGTCAAGAGCAGAGGCGTTACTAGCCAAAATGTTGGGGGGGGGGGCAAGTTTTTACCGACTGGCTGGTCACTTTTACCGACGGTTTTTGCAGAAAAAACGAAAGGAAAGCCGACTGTTTCCAAGAAACAAATTGACTGCTTTACGAAGAATTGCGGCGCTTCGCATTTCTTACCGACTGGTCGACAATTCTGCCCCCCCCCCACATACGTGACGCCTCTGGACAAGAGTATATTAAATACAATAGAACAAGGACTGGCGTAGAACAATGATAATGTCCATGGAAAGGTCGAACTTACTTGCTTTCGGAGTGAAATCCATTTATAAACTTTGCAAAGTTGGTTACCCTTAGACAGGAAAACAATGCCATGATGCTAATTCAAAATTTAATCCTACACGACACAAATGAAAATCCTGATCCGAAAACTGCGATGAGTACCATACTGGCAACGTAATCCGAATACACCTTGGTGAATACACCTTGAGCCCAAGCTGACTGGGAAACATTTATGTATGTATGTATGTATAAGTTACTTGTATCTTTCCTTGGAGACTCTCAAGCTCATTCGACGTCAGATATTTTGGGTGATTTGCGCTTTTTTGCATATCTTCTACCATTTTCTATTATATATTCAATCAACAGATAAAACGGATATGTCAGCTACGATGCTTTGGCAGCGATATTTCGGCCCTTCTTGGCAAGGGTCCTTGTCAGGGTGTCAAACCCGACGACAAATTTGTAGCCTGCGTAGTTGTATGGTAGTTGTACGAAAAAGTTGCATGTAATACCATGTAATAGCAAAGAATACTATCACTGAATGTACCTCAGACTGGTCGAATCTTAAGTAGTAGTATCCAGTGGCATCCTGTTTTGCCAAAGTAGCATCCAGTCTTGCTAATAGTAGCATGCAGTAGTATGCAGTAACACGGTAGCCTTGAAGTAAAGGCATGTAGTAGCATCAGTTAGTACTGCATGCTACTTTTTCGTACAACTTCGTACCACTATTCTGAGATAAATTTTCATCGGGAACTTCAGGGACAACATTCGAGAAGGAATGAACCTGCAATAAATAACTGAAGCTTCTACCGACTATAAATATCTTATTCGGGGAAATTACTTTTAAATAACTTGACACGGCTGCTGTTTTTTTTTGCTGCTCGATGGGGCGATGACAGGAAAATAAATTTCTGCATTTTGATGAACTTCGGTTTTGTTATTAATAAGGGACTGAGGATAAAAATTACTTCCATCACTAACCCCTTACCACGATGCTGTAACTTTGATACTGTAACTTCGCCACATTCGGGACGTCTTGTCTGGAAACACATACCCCGTCCAACTTGTTGAACAGATCATCAGAAGACGACTGAAACTGCATTCAGCCCCCAAAGATACTGCAAGGCCCCTAGTAATAGTGAGGCTGAAGAAAAGAATGCCCGCGTTTACCTTCCGGACGTCCGTGGAGTGACAGAAAAATTATCCAAAAGCTTGAAAAAGTATAGCATACAAATCTTTCACAGAACCCAAATTACTTTGCTGTCTTACCTAAACTCTGGAAAAGACAAAGGGTCAAATCAGCACCAAAGAGGCATTTATTCAATATCCTGTGACTGTGGAAAGTGTTACGCAGGAAGGACAGAGATAACTTTCGGAAAACGACCTTCACAGCATGAGGAAGAAATTGACCACGCCCTATCCAACCGACACCGTCACAACTACAATGTCAGAAGTTTCCTTCCAGATAACACGAGGATGCGCGGTTTCAAAAGATAATGCGTAACAGATAACACTTCGGTTGTTATCTCTTGTGTTTGAAAACGCTACGAAGGAAATGTTATGCATAACAAGCTTTGTTAGGAAGGGCCTAAAAAGCATCTATTAACTTTATTCCTTATCGTTATGATGTCGGGAAACTCAGCAGATACTTTTTGGCGGTTTTTCAGTTCTTCCTGATGGTAAAGTTTGTTATGCATAACATTTTGAAACACAACAGATAACATCCGAAGTATTATCTGTTACACATTATCTGTTGAAACCGCGCATCTCCGTGCTATCTCTTATGGAACTTCTAACAGTGTACACTTTCAAATCTGCACTTGCAGAAAAGATTTTCGAAAACCCTACCTATTCGGTAGCCTGTATTTCGAAAAAGCCCAAATTCTTGCAATGTGAACCGGACTCCATCAAACTTTTTCGAGAAGCCGTTGCGATAAAGTAAAACCTAGCAGGAGTAAATTGAGATACAGGCGAGGACTCCCTACCTGAAACGTGGAACGGGGTTATTGATGGAAAAAAATTCAAGCCTCAGTTCCTTATTGATAATAAAGCCAAAATTGATTAAAATGCGAAAAAAGACCGTTCCTGTTATCGCCCCAATCGAGCAGCAAAAACAGCAGCCGTGTAAAATTAAATCTCAGCACTAGATTTATGGCACTTGCAGCCTCTGGCTGAAGTGCCATATACCGATCACAATTCCGTCTGTCGGTCGGTCCGAGTTTTTTGTCACACTTTTTCGAGTTAGGGTACTTCCAGATGTGCTAGGACAATGAAACTTGGCAGGCATATCAGGGACCCAACTAAACTAACCTGGAAATAATCAGTTTCCCGATCCGACCATATGCGGGGGAGTGGAGGGCGCTGGTAATTTGAAAATTGGGGGCATTTGTCACACTTTTTCGAGTTAGGGCACTTCCAGATGTACTAGGACCATGAAACTTGGCAGGCATATCAGAGACCCGACCAAAGAAACTTAGAAATAAACAGTTTTCCGATCCGACCGTTTTGGGGGGGAGTGGAGGGCAGTGAAATCCGGGAAATTGAGTAGTGTGTAACTTTCGAACGGGTGATCGGATTGTAATGAAACTTAATAACTGAATAGATTATATATCTGTGATGTCCCGTTTAAAGGCTGACCGGATTCGGTAGCCAGGGGGGAGTTGGGGGGGGGGGGAGACCGGAAATTTCAAGAAACTGTTAGAATTGAGGGATCGGAGTGAAACTTGCTGGGAAGAACAAGCATCTGCTCTAGATAAACCGTTGAGACAATTGTACTAAATCCGGACACTTAGGGGGAGGGGGTTCCCGGAATTCCGGTGATGGCGGTTTTGGAGATTTTCACGATGAAACTTGGCAGGCATATCAGGGACCCGATCAAACTGACTTCAAAATAAAAGTTTTGTCGATCTGATAATGGTGGGGGAGTTGAGAGAGGGGAATCCGGAATATTCAGTCATGCGTAACTTTGGAACGGGTGACCGGATTCGAGTGAAATTTAAGAAATGTACAGAGGGCATTTCTCTGGTGATCTTTTTCATATCCGGACGAGATCCGGCAACTATTGGGGGGGGGGGGGATACGTGACCCGCTTAGAACGGAGAGATCGGGATGGAACTTTGTGGGAAGAACAAACAGATGCTCTAGGTAAACCATTTACTGAATCGGATTGGCTACGGGCACCGTGGGGGAGTTGGGGGGGGGTGGAAATCTCGAGAAACGGTTAGAATGGAGGGATCGGCGTGAAACTTGCTGGGAAGAACAAACATCTGCTCCATGTAAATCTTGTACACAATTTGACTGGATCCGGACATTTGAGGGGTGGGGAGAGGGTTTCAGGAAATCCGTTTTTTTGGGGATTTTTACGACGAAACTTGGCAGGCATATCAGGGACCCGGTCAAACTGACTTGGAATAAAAAAATCCTCGATATGATAGCCTTGGGGGGAGTCGAGGGAGGGGAATCTGAAACACTGAGTCATGCGTAACTTTGAACGGGTGATCTGATTCGAGCGAAATTTAATAATTGAACAGAGGACATTTCTCTCTGGTGATCTTTTTCATTTCCGGACCGAATCCGACAATTATTGGGGGGGGGGGGAATACTTGATCCGCTTAGACTGGTGTGATCGGGATCGAACTTCGTGGGAATAACAAACAGATGCTCTGGATTCAGAGGCGTTACTGGCCAAAATGTTTGGGGGGGGGGACGAGGCATTTACCGACTGGCTGGTAATATTTACCGACTGTTTCTGCAGAAAAAACGACTGTTTTCAACAACAAAAAATGACAGTTTTGAAAAAAATAGACTGATTTACAGAAAAACCGACCATTTGACGAAAAATCGACTAATTTTCAGAAAATCCGACTGTTTTCATGAAAAAATCAGCTGTTTTTATGAAAAATCTCGGCGCTTCGCGCCGACTCGGTTATTTTTTACTGACTGGCCGACAGCATTGGGGGGGGGGGGGGGGCGTCCCCCTCCCCCCCCCCCAGTCGTGACGAAACTGTCTGGATTAATCATTTACAGATCCGATTGGCTCCGGGTATTGTGGGGGTGAAACTTCGCTGGAATATTCGAGATTCAACAACATTGGCTTAGAAATTACTACTTCCCAAATCCGATTATTCCTTAAAGTACCAATCTTGACCGCAAAGTAAAAAAAATACTTTTAAGCAATATAAGCACTTTCATGATGCCCATCAGCCCATTATCATTTTGGCCTCAAAGGGTTTGGCTTACAAATGAAGTTCTAGCTCCCTTAGAGTGCGCATCACAACCGCAAAGTCGAAACTTACTTTTGATCAATCAAAACATCTTAACCCATGCATGTGCCATATGAGCTTACAGCTCTTGTTCCGTACAGTAATTTAAAAGTAATATTGTACTCCCTACCAGGAACGTGGAACGGGGTTAGTAACGGAAGAAAATCCAAGCCTCAGTCCCTGATTAATAACAAAACCGACATAGATCAAAATGCCAAAAAAAAAATTTCCTATCGTCGCCTGATCCAGCAGCAAAAACAGCAACCGAGTCAAAAATTCAATCTCAGCACTAGTTTATTTTCCCTACAGTGGTATTTAAAAGTATTTCACCCGAATAGGACATACATAATAGGTAGAAGCTTCGGATATTAATTGCAGGTTCCTTCCTTCTCCAAAGTTGTCCTTGAAGTTCGACAGCTTGACGAAGACCCTTGCCAAGAAGGGCCGAAATATCGCTGTAAAAGCACCGTAGCTGACGTATCTGTTTATCTTCGGGTACGTTACTCTTCTTAGAGGGACAAGTGGCGTCTAGCCATATGAAAGTGAGCAATAACAGGTCTGTGATGCCCTTAGATGTCCTGGGCCGCACGCGCGCTACACTGAAAGAATCAGCGCGTCTTCCCTGTCCGAGAGGACCGGGTAACCGCTGAACCTCTTTCGTGGTTGGGATTGGGGACTGCAAGGATCCCCATGAATAAATCATAGCAAATGGTAGAAAATATGCACAAAAACGCAAATCAGACGTCGAATGACCCTGAAAGTCTCCAAGGAAAGATGCAAGTTACGTAGGTAGCGTTCCAGCGACTTATTATTAATTACGATCGTTACTATTTTTGTTATTATTGCCGTTCCAGAACCCGCCGTAATAAGTAAATTGGCTCCTACCACTTATTATTTTCGTTCCACGACTGTTACGATCGTTACAATTTACTTATGATGGTCGAGGGAAAGTGGAAGCGTAGTCACCTGGCCAAATCATATTGGACAGGAAGAACCGAAAAGATACTACGTGGCAATAAAAAAAGAGTGTAAAAGTAAAATGTTTATCATTTTATATACAAACAGCTTTAGAACCAAGACATTTCTCATCCCCAATAACCAAACAAATATTGACATAACCTTGTAATCATCCCACTTTAAAAGCTTTAAATGTAAACAAACCGCCAGTATAAATCTAAAGAATTGTTGAAGATCTTGCACGAATAGCACTTCTTCGAATACTGAATGGTCTGCCAGCCAGTCCCACCCTTTAAATCTTTTTTCCATTAGCAAAGTAGTAACAAGTGCAATAAACCAATTCGTAGCAGCCTAATGCCCCCTTTGTCACAATTCATTAAGAACGGCATATCATCGATCATATGGCAAAACAGTCAAGTTTTAAATTGTTCATTAAAGATTAAAGCAAGTCGCGTCGTCTTATTTGTTGCTGTTACACCAAATCCTCATCCATAAATATATCTCCCCAAATAAACAAGAGTTGGACTTGAGACCTGTCATAGACGAACTTAACTCATGGGAAATCTGAGCCCAGCTGCCCATGAACGGAAGGGGGGGGGGGGGGGTCGGGACCCATCAAAATGCGTATTTACACCTTCTTTCCCTCAAGTATACCAGCGTTGAGTTCGATTCCAGTCAAGGGTCAAAAACTTTTTTCATGGGCAATTTCGGCCCACTTGCCCATGAACGGGGAGGTTGGGGGTGGTTCAACTCTCCCCAGCCCCTATGATCCAAAAGCACAAAGGAATTTCATCGCCTTATCTCCAGTTATTGTCAAATTAAAAACAATAAAAAATGGGGAATCTGGGCCCAATTGCCCCTGAACCAAGTGGAGGTGGGGTTTGGGACCCGCCAAAAGTAAAAAGAGACCCAATGCTCACAATCCTACCAAGTTTCAACTTGATACCTGTTGATTCCTGTCACGGGTAATGAACTTTACTCCTGGGCAATCTGGGCCCAGTTGCCCATGGACTGGAGTGGGTGGGGGAGGTGCAACTTTAGAAGCAATTTCCCAGCCCTAGGATCTACACTTCCAAGGAATTTCATCGTCCTATGTCCAGTTCTGGCCAAGTTATGAACCTTATTCACTGGGTAATCTGGGCCCATTTGCCCCTGAACCGGGTTGGGGTGGGGGGTGGGACCCTCAATAGGGCACAATTAGACCCGAATACCTACAAGTGTACCAAGTTTGAACTTGAGACTTGCACTGGTTCACGAGTTATGAGCTCTACAAAATACGGTGAAAACCGAAAACCGGAAACCGAAAGCCGAAAGCTGCTACAGCGCTCGCAATAGTGGATTGTTCCAAGGAACACTCCACTAATAACTATCGGTTCTGCAGGAACCCACGTAAGACTGATGACGTATGTTCGCGTTGTTATTATTTTCGTTCCAACGAGCGTGATAACTACCACAATACGGCGATCGCCCCTCCTCTTATCATCGTAACTTGTCATAACTTCACTGGAACGCTACCTTAGTTTTGCAGTCAAATCCACTCATAAACTTTAGTTCTCTTAGATATGAAAATTCTGCCATTGTGATAAACATAGAAGTTTAGTCTTAACCGACACGAAAAGTAATGAAACTCAGTTCTGAAACTGTTACGAGCAAGGGTGTTGCTAGCCAAAGCTCGAGGGGGGGGGGGGGGTTAGCAGGGCGCCTGCTGGCGCCCTGTCGCCCGTTTCAGCTTTTCATCGCATATGTAATAATAAAACTTGTGATACCTGCTGCAAGCGTCGGAGACTGAAGAAGCCTAGTCGTATATCTAAGCTCAGGGGCGGTTTGAAGTGTGGGAGGTGACTACCTCAAAATACACGACTGGCAGATGTCCGGCAATTCTCAAGATTAATACCAGTTATAAACAAAAAAAGGGTTTTGGTATTGGAGACGGAAATGAAAAAGATTGTAATAAATGCCACTGCAAAAGGGATTCCCTATGACGGAAGGGCATCCTCTGATGCAGGAAGTGCGAAGAGGTAAAAAAAAAATTGTGTTGTTAATATCTCCAGGACAAAACTCGCTTTTTGGTTTGGTTGCAAAAAAATAACGAGGGATAATATTTGTATAAATAATAAGTTTTAAATGAAAGAAAATTTTAAGGAAAGGATATATTAAGAAAGGAAAAAGTAAAGAAAATATAAGGTTTTAAAGGTGTGATGAAAATGGTAAAATGAGAAATAAGGGTAAAAGAGGAAAAATAAAATGAAAATAAAGAAATAAATAAAACGATAGCCAAGAGACACACCAACACAGGCGGGAAACTGTATGAATTTAAAGAAATATTAAAGCTAGTATTTGTAAGGTTAAGGTGAACGTCATTCGTCGCTTCCGCAATAGCCCGAGCCGCAGCATTTTCTGATGACTGTATATCAGACAGAATGAAACTGAGCACCGCAGGCAACATTTTAAAGTAAGCTATGACTTTTTTCGGGACAAACACTACTTCCCCCTAACAAAATCTGGCTTTTAATGCGGCCCAAGCCCCCGAATGAAATCACGCGACCTTTCAGTAAATACGGCCTACTACGAAAGGCGCCGTAGGCAAATTTTGGGGAATCTCGTATGATCAGAACGTCTTTCCGGATCCCAAATGAAAGTACTTAGCACGGATCTGCCCGTCTTTCTTAGTTTTCGACGAAACACAAAAGTATGAGATATTTAGCTGACCAACCAAAAAAAAAAAATCAAACAGAGGAGACTTTCTGAATTTACAGCAAGAAACCACATAAAATTGAAATGATGTGTTGCAATAATCAGGCCCGTCATTTACATCTTCTCTCATTGCTCAGGAAGCCGGTTTATTTTTAACGTTGCACTTGAGAAAATTCCTATCATCAAATTTGTTTCTGTTATAATAAAAAAAAATCTTTGCATGAATGTTACTTGAATCGCGAGATACTGGTAAATAATAGATCGTTTAAAATTTGGGTAAAAAATTTGTGCTACAGGGTGAAATATACGATTTGATAATTGTCTTTTGTCGATCTTGGAAGCTCAAATCTGACAATCATGCTTCTCATTCTGAAAAAATATTACTGTTTTTTTTCTGCACTTCACTTTTTTCATTTTTTCATTTTTACAAAATAGCCTATTATCCTGGCAGAAGTATTTATTTCTTTGTTTTCTTTCACAGCAAAAAACATCACACATGTGTCACAAATCGTTAAACAAATATTACGTACAACGATCTCGAGAATTCCCAAAGAAACGATCACACTAACTTACTTTTGGAGGGAAATCCACTAATCAAGAAAACCATGAACTCGGTTACGAAACATGCCGACCACATTATTCCTCCTTGCACCCCAAAGCCACTGAACACACTGACGCCTGGTAACTTGTGCTGGATATCCCAAGATCCCTCGCGCATCTTGGGATCCCTGGACATGTTTAACTGGCATCCTCCTTCCCTGTTGAAATCCTTAGGTACCTTAGTTAGAGGCTTCTAGTAGAAGAGCTCAGGTGACAGATTAATGGAGGCTAGGTTATTTGAAATTTGTTGTGCGAAGCAAAATCTTTGTTTCTCTGCGAGTTCCAGAAGGTCTTTATCCCTCCTCTGCCACCAACTGTTAAAACTGGGTCGCTCATTCGGCTAACAGTACAGGAAAGTGAAAAAAAAAATGTGTTGACCCCAAACAAAATATGACAGAAATGAAATGGTTGTTCAAGCGGGCCATAAAAAATGGTCTTTCTACCACACACACAATGCTAACCATCCCTACTGTCACTATGAATGTTCCAAACCACTAAAACACCGTAAAACAATGAGCAAATTAAAAAAACCCACCAAATTTACTAGGTTTGAAATAATCCTTTCTGGACTAAATCTCAGCCGATTATCCCGGACAGCTGTTATGGCACGTAGGGAGCCAAGGGTCAAAATAATAATTTCCATCTAATGCTCCAACTGTTTTTTACAAATACAAATAAATTATCAAACCAAGACCAGTGTGGTGCCTCTGAAGACATAAAAAAATTATCAGTTAGGTCTTCTAATTCTTTGCTAATCAATCCTGGAAAATTCCGCCATCTAGAAAGAAGACGTTGTGCGTGGGTTTTTTCTCGAGCCAACACAACAACTCGGCAATCGATTTTAAATCCAAACAAACCCGTGGCATGCAATCCCTAAGAGAAGGTAAACTGAATGTTTGGATTAGGTCTTTAAGAAAAAAAGAAAGAGAAGATTCTCCCATACTATGCACGTATTTTTATCTCAATTCTTCGCTTTTCCAATTTGTGCTGTGCCATTGCCTCAGCTACCCTATGCTTTGCACATTCGTTCTGAACTGGTTTCGCCCGCGTGTCATATTGAGGATAATAATAATAATAATTTATTCACACCCTCTCATACATGCAGGGGCGTCCCGAGCCTTTCTTCATTGTGGGGGAGAACCTGGTAAAAATTGACCGAATCGGTACCTGATGTTGACCGAATTTATAATTGTTTTCTAAAACACAGCAAGTTGCCTTCAAGAAGCTATAATGTAAAAAGTTGCATAGTATATACAAAATCAAGTCTAAAGAGAAAATTTGGCGTGTTGGCGTCACTAGCCTTTTACCTTTAGGGGCGTCCAGTTTTGCCAACAGGACTTGAAAATGTTCCGACAAAAAACGCATTTGCTGCCAAGCGACAACGCCGTGAATGGCTGTACCCAGGAAAAATTAAAGCGCCGCAGGAAATTTTTTTTTAATCCCGCCTTTTTTCTGGCAAATTCTAGCTTTTAACGTGGTTCAAGCACCCCAAAATCAAGCCTCAAACGCCAACTAAATGACGTACCCTTCTTCTAAATAGTGAAGACTGCTAAATGTGTCGCAGGCGAAATTTTTTGGAAACACTCATGATCAAAGTGCATTTTTGCGATCCCAAGGCTACCTATCAAACCACAGAGCTGCCTGGCTGAAAAAGGGTCCATCCAGGGTAAAGTAGATGTAAAGTACATTTATTCTGAATTTACAGCAAACAAAAATAGGCTAGTTTTCACGTCAGGAGACGTGCTTATTCCTGAAGTTCTGCAATCATTAGAAGTATAAGTTAAGTAATATGAATGGAAACCTTAAAGCTACCGTTAAATGGTAAAGAACAAGAGCCAAATAAATAGGTAACTAGGTAACACAGTAACTGGGATGGACCAAATAATGAATTCGTACTACCGAAAAATTAACTAAAAAAATAAGGAGCAGATCGGAAACGGTATAACGACCGAATTTCAGAATAGAACCACCGAAAACAGCCGAATGTGGTAAGTCTGGTAACAGATGCGGACCAAACAAAAATCAGGTGAATTACTGAATTCGGTAAAGAATTAGAACCAAATGAATCTGATAAATCACAGAATTACGAAATTTACTGACCGGATGCAATAGAACAAACACGGACTTGAGAAAAGGCCGGTGAACAACCGAACTTGCTAAAGAATGTGACCAAATAAATACGTTAATTCACCGAATTTACGTGGGGTCGTACCAAATGCGGTGAAATTGACTCGGACTGAATTAAAGTTGGATGAATTGTCGAATTCGGTCACGAATAAGAACCAAATGAATCTGATTAATGACCGAATTATGAAACTGACTGACAGAATGCGATAAAACAGATATGGACTTGATAAAAGGCCGGTCAGCAACCGAATTCGCTAACGAATGTGACCAAACAAATACGTTAAATAACTGAATTTACGTAGGGAAGTACCGAATGCGGTGAAATCGACTCGGATTGAACAAAGGTTGGATTAATTACCAAATTCGGTAAAGAATGGGAACCAATAAGCACGTTAAATTGCCTAATTTGAAATGTGGGTACGAAATATTTTATAAAACAGGCATCACGGCTTCGCCGCGATGCCCGTTTTGACCGAATCTGACCAAATGCCCAAAACGTAGGGGGGGGGGAGGGGTGGCGCCCGCCCTCGGGACGCCCCTGCATACATGGAATGGTAGTAGAAGACATGTAGTCAGCCAGTCCTGGGTAGCTCCTTAGTTCCAAATCTGCCGATCGACATATCCAGAGCTACACATCCTAGGTCAGTACAAAATCAGCAGTTTTTGCTTCTAGTGGCAAATTCGTTTAAGTTTTCGCCAACAAACTAAAGTTACCGTTTTGTACGGTTCTTATTTAGAATGACAAGCTGAGCCCAAAAATGACATCTATCAAATTTACTGCTAAGTATTCCAGAGCGAAGTTTACGTCATTTTTTTCCTACTTTCGCCAAAAATTTCAGTTTTCGAAATTATCCATTTTTGTTGGATGGCCCGAAATGAAATCAAATTTGGTCTACAACACGCCAGAAAAAAGTTTCATAACTTTCAACCTGGATATGATTCTTCGGCTGAAGGTGACTGCGTAGTGCGTACGAATTTGCTAACGAAGAACGGCCGAAACAGTGTTGCCACTGTTCGCACAATTCTACGACCGGTTCCTTGCCAGTAAAAAAATGAAGCAACAAAGCTGAGGGATATAATTATCAAGATCACAAAGCGAGATTTCTCGTTAATAGTTGGTGAAAATAACTCAGTTTCACAAGCGCCAGAATGTCAAAGGTTTTGCGGTCAAAAATCACACTCTGAGAAAAGTGGAAACACTGGTCCGAAATATCGGCAGAATAAATTTCAGCTTACTTATCCGAACATCACCAGAATAGGACTCTAGTATATGATTAGGTGTTGACTAAACTTTAGCCAATTATCTACGGGTCGTGACGTCACACGAAAAGTCTATATTTTCCATTTACTAACGGAACTGATTGTCCCTAGAACGGTTTATAAGTGTAAACGCGTCCGGCGCCTCGCTGGCCGCTCGGCTCTATATATAGATACAAATAATATATATTCTGCAACATTAATTTAATTGAGTTTTCCTATATCTTTCATGACGCCATGAAAACGTCACGGACCGTAGATAATCGGCGAAAGTTTAGTCAATACCTATGATGAGCTTTATTGGATTTCTACCCCATGGACTGATCACTACTCACGGAGGTCCCGTGACGAAGTCTGTGCGCCTAACACCGCACACCATCGCTCAGGGTTGCCAAGAGCTCGACTCATAATAGTGTTACAATTGCTGACAAAAGGGTGCTTATTGACACCTCGAATTTTTTTTGTGCATTCAGCTGCACAACGCGCAAAATTGGTAATAACTGAATTTGCAACAACATTTTTTAAAACATTTCTTAGCTGTTACATAACAGTTTAATAACAAGATTTGTTCGGAAATTAGCTTTATTTAAGGCTTCAAACTGTATTTCTGTATAAAATCAATGTAAAGTACATATTTTGGGAGCGGTAATCCGTCGCTTTAGTAAAGTAAATGAAAAAGTGTTTGTCTGACTTAAAAGTGTCATTCATATAAAATGGTGTCACTTTCAGAGAAAAAGTGTCACGGTGTCACCCAGAGACAAAAAGCACCAAAAGTGTCACACTTGGCAACACTGCCATCGCTGGCATGGCTGCCAGCGTTACGCTATATATTTTACTTTCCGAGCTTCTTCTTGTAGAACGTTCTAGTATTGCTAAATCAAGGCTAAAATCCAAAGGAACAATGAAATGGTTCTCAGAAACATGCACACCAAGCTGGCGAAAAAGTGTCTGCTTGCGTTTATGGAAGGAAACACTTCCTTAGAAACAATAGAGAAATTCAGCGACAGCAAGAAGACTGAGACTTCTCCAGTATAAAACCACAAAGCTGCGGTTCCAGCACTTGGAGATGATATCTATATGGCAAACAAGCGCCGTTTTGAGTCAAACTCGAACACATTCGTTACATGGCTGCTGCTCGGTACAAACATTACGCAAAATCTTGTCATCTCTACCTCAAGCCACTGGACAATCTGTAAGCTGTACCTGTACAATGGGTTCTAGAGCCTTCCAGAGTGGTGTGCATGTGATCAGACGTTCTAGTAAATTCTCGGAAACGATTATAACATAGGTAAAGAGATATATTATTATTTGGCTGGCATGAGAAAAGATGGAGTCCCGGAGAAGATGATTCACGTTGCCCTAGCCCTGTTACAAGCAAACGAAGGGCTCAGTTAGAGAACTCGTATGGAAATAACTCAAGTCGTAAACGATCGTTTTTTTCCAGTTGTAATACGGGACATTTTTACAATCGTGAACAATTGTAAACAGTTGTTTCCAATCGTTTGGGATTGTAACAGTTGTTTCCAATCGTTTGCGATTGTAAACAGTTGTTAACGATCGTATTTTACGATCAAAACCAGTTGGTTTTACGATCGGAAACGGTTGTTTCCTCTTGAAAACAGTTGTTTCCGGTTGAAACCGATTGTTTGAACCAGTATCTTGCTTATCTCCACCAACATATTTCTACTAAAGTCTGTTTTCCTAAACCTCCAGCAGGGGTTATCTGTTTACGGAAAGATCCGAAGGCCAGAGAACTTTGAGAGCCTATGACTACAAGTGCCTACAACATTTCGCCCTGATCCCTCCATGTTTTGAACAATTAAGAGCGCCATACAGTGCCCGAGACCCGCCTCTATCCCTCACCCCGATATGACCGACTCCAATCAGACAACTGCCTGCAAAATTCCATTCCAATATTTCCATCCGTCCTGCACTTACGCGCACCACAAGATTTCTGGGGACCCTTTTCCGCTCACCCCACAATGCGAGGATCCGGTCTGGACCTTTGAATAGCACATATATGTAGTGCCAAGGCCGTTTTGTCACCGGATTTGACCCCAATTCCTCCACCCCTTTGGTGCTTAGACATGTCACAATAAATCCGGCCTGGATCTGCAAGTTGCACAGCTAGGACTTGCGTTCGACCTGCCAACAAGTTTCCTTCCTGATGCTTGACCTTAAAGCCTCTTACTAGAAATGATACTTCTATAAGGGAGCTAGATATATTATAAAAGGCGGAATAACCAAGAGGGGTCCTTTAACAGACACCATCCAACTCTCCCAACAATGATTGGATTCGGGCTGAATCTGGATATAGTTTTAATTGTGTTGCGAGAGCAACACTTTGGTTTTGTCGTGTTTTTTTTTCTTTTCTTTTTTCTAGTACCCCGATTTCAGCTTATTACTAAAAACTGGTCTGCACTTTTTACAGAAAGTGGGACTTTAAGGGGGATTGATGAATATGACATTACATTTCGGAAAGCTTCATAGAACTCTTGCCTGGGGCAAAAAGGATGGTTTTTGCTTGTCCTCGAGCCAGAGCCTATGCTATGTGAAGTGAAGTGGAGTTGTATAGTCTATGCCAGAGAGGACTGTCGGAAGTTATGCAGCCAAGCTTTCTTTTCATCAGACCATGTTTCTGGTTTCGACTGGAAAGCTCCGTTCTAGCAGGCAAGCAAGCAGACACCAGTTTCAAACTGAAGATGGACCAAAATCTATAAGCGCTAAATATGTGCGGCAGTTCCCTGCCCGACAGCCAATACATCTTTGAGTGATAAATATAAAAAATCACAGAAACAGAAAAGTTGCAAATTACACTGGTCCGAAAGTGCTGCCATCTACTCATTTACGTTCGTGATTTCTGCTGAGTTTATCATTCCATTTCTTGCACTTCGGATCTTCAACTTTTAATGTTCTCTCACTGCTAAAGAAATTCAACTTTCCTCTATACAGAGGGGGCTCAAGCTTGCCAGCTGGATTCACTTATCCCAATTATTTTGGTCACACACTAGATGGCACCGCTCGGAGCTGGAGCTATGGACGTACAGTGTGTGTCGGTTGGTATTACTTTAAATAAATTTCTAGACCGAACATCTTTGGCTTTCTTGTAATGCTTTCGGGGTACTGACTTTGGCGTTAGCCGTACATTAAACCACTCTTATTGTCTTCGTAATCTTCTATCTCTTTTGAACATTACCAATATAAAAATTTGATGTTTATTTACAATTTGTTTGTTTGCTCTCATTTGCATCATTTAAAGTTTAATTGAATAGGACTGAGATACGAAAGTCTAGTTACACATAAGTTATTCATTTAAATAGTCTTGAAAACCCGATAGATATCCGTTAGACCGTTTGTCCGCTATCCACACATAATCTATAATAATCTCTCTTTATTTCCTTAATAGCGTACAATTCACTCGCTAGCATTGGATCGTCGTAGAATTTACCACCAATATATATAATAACACTATAAAAGACATTTTGATAATAAATTTAAAAATTCACAGTCGACACTTAATATATACAGTTTACCTTACTAATTACTACATAGAATTAAAGTGGTGTACGAAATAGGGTACAAAGGAGTTGAGGTACCTGTCAGTAGAATGTGTATTTGGGCGAACAAGTTTCGGACAATTTTGAGTTGCTGCTTTGTGTCTGGTGTTCGGTCGATCAGAGTGGGGACTTGAAAGTCCGGTAATATAGTTCTATGAAGGTCTGAGGTCAGGCATTTGTGTCCAAAGTCCATAGTCAGTTTGTGTCGTCTATCAGATAGAGTAGAGACAGCAAGCTTGGCTAATCCATCTTCATAAGAAGTGTAAGTTGGGCCAAGGATAATCTTCACGGCTCTCTTCTGGATACTTTCCAGTCTGTCAGTCAGTCCGTCTGTAAGTCCCGGATGCCAGACTGCACAAGAGTACTCTATACAAGGACGGATGTACGTACAGTGCAGAGACCTCATAACTCTTGGTGAAAGACCATCTATGTATCTATCTATAGTCGACTTCACCGAATGAACTTATTCTTTCTAATTTGTGGCGCCTATCCCTCTATGCTTGAAACTACAAAGTCATGTCCTTGCCCCCAAAATAAACTAAAATGGCAGATTCCTTGAAAGACGTATCTTAACAGCATTTTTCTACTTTCTTCAGCCTTGACTTTTTCGGGCTCTTCGTTTTTAATCCTGGAAATTCTATTTTTTCAAATTCAAACTCTCCCCGTCATATAAATTGTGTGTTGTCGCAGCGCACATTTCGAACGTTATTACTAGAGCCTCGGATTAAAAAAATAGAAAATACAGATGCCTGAGGAGCATACTGGGGATACGTCTCAGCGACCGAGTCCCAAACACGGTCATCTGCCAACGATGTGACCAGAAGTACGACATTGCAACTCTCATTCGCCGCCGCCGCTTGTCTTGGTTCGGCCATGTTTGTCGAAGACCGACCGAGTCTTTTACAAACCAAACCCTACGCTGCAAACCAGCGCCTGATTGGAGGAAACGTCGTGGAGGACAAGTCAAAACCTGGCTCAAACCCGGTTAAATCTGACCTCGAACCGATTGGCGGTTTCCGGAGACATGGCCGCAGGTGGGACCCTTCATGGCTCGAAATCGTCGCCCCATTAACCCAAGACCGTAACCTGTGGAACTCAACAGTCTGCCAGATCCTGTCGCCAGGGAGAGCTACATAACTTGTGTCCTGATCCAAGTACAAGTAAGTACAAGTAGATGGGTCGAAATATTTCAGTGTATTCAAATATCAGATGTTTCAACAAAATATCAAATATCAGTAGCCTTTTCTTTTGAACTTAAAAGTTGGAAAAAGTCGGAACGGTAGTTAGAGGGCAGCTCCTTTTTCCACGACAAGACCAAAGGTTCCGATGGGATCCCAAAAATCGAATATTTGATGCAGACAGTTACGATCTTTGTGCCGACCGGTTTTGTATAAAACTCAAGTTCAGATATACCTCTATAAGCCATATTTATTCTGACGATACTTATCGAAACTTCCTGATTTACACTTCTGCCAAATTTCCGGTTTCGGCCGAATTCCGAGTCCAGAAACGAATTCAGCGTATCTCCTTATCCATACAAAAAACATCGAATCAACTTCAAGTAAAACTTTAACTTATAGAAAAATCCGGTTTCTGCCGGATTCTGATCGAACTATATGACCCGGCAAAAAAGATTGTCATATACAGATTCAGCGTCTCTTCTTACCCCTAAATCTGTCATCTAATCAACTTCAAATAAAACTTTTGCTTTTAACAAATTCTCCGGTTTTGGCCTGATTCCTGGCGAACAAGTTGTCCTGGTAGAAAATACTTTTCACATAAGTTTTCAGCATGTCTTCTTACCCCTAAATCTGTCATCTAATCAACTTCAAATAAAACTTTTACTTTTAACAAACTTTCCGGCTTTGGCCGAATTCCGGGCGAACTACTTGGCCGGCGACAAAAAAAAGCTCAAAAACGAACTCAGGGTATCTTCTTTCCCCAATAATGAACATCTAATCAACTTCAAATAAAAATTTAACTTATAACAATTTTCCGACTCCAGCCGGATTCCGGTCGAACTATATGTCCGGGTAAAATATGATTGTCACACACGGATTCAGTGTCTTTTCTTACCCCTAAATCGGTTATCTAATCAGCTAGAAATAAAACTTTAACTTTTGACAATTTTCCGGTTTTGGCCGGATTCCGGGCGAACTACATGTCCGGGAAGAAAATTGTTTTCACATAAAAGTTCAGCATGTCTTCTTGCCCTAAATCGGACATCTGATCAACTCCAAATAAAACTTTTAATTTTAACAAACTTTCCGGTTTCGGCCGGGTTCCGGGCGAACTACTTGTCCGTCGAGAAAATGGTTTTGACCATCGT
This sequence comes from Branchinecta sandiegonensis, assembly GCA_030848855.1. Lineage (NCBI taxonomy): Eukaryota > Metazoa > Arthropoda > Branchiopoda > Anostraca > Branchinectidae > Branchinecta > Branchinecta sandiegonensis. The sequence continues at coordinate 12,848,323 of JAUPMV010000021.1, read as the reverse complement.
CTTCAGCATCTCTTCCTACCTCTAAATCAAACATCTAATCAACTTCAAATAAAACTTTTACTTTTAACAAACTTTCCGGTTTTGGCCGGATTCCGGGCGAACTACTAGTCCGATTACAAAATAGTTTTCACCATCGTGTTCAGCATGTCTACTTACCCCATAATCAACTATCACATTAGCTGTTTCAAAATATTTTGTTTGCCCCTTAATTTTAACCCCCTCCCCCACCCCTAAATGTAGGGCTACAAAGCCCATTTACGAACTCGACTGGTACGCCGACCCAACGAATCCTCACACCAAGTTTCATCAAAATATCTCATTCCCTTCGAGAGTTATCGTGCTTACAGACGGACGGACGGACAGACGGACAACTTTTGCGAAGTCATAGGTATCCCTCAACTTACGTTTTGGGATCCCAAAAAGTTCTCCGAGAATTCTAATAGGATAAACAGCAGTTAAGATTTTGCTGTCATTTAGCGATTAGTAGTGAGTCATCAGCGAATAGCAATAGTGAAACAGCTAGGTTCCTGAGTCTCAATATTGGCGCACATTGGATTTCCAAATATGCAATCTAGCATAGAAGTATGGTGCTCACTTGTTTCATCCCCTCCCCTATTTCAACCAAATGAAGGGGATAATTTCTTTTTCGAAATTGTTTAAACTGCGATCCGAAAATAATTTTGCAAATGTTAAGGAAGCCGATTCTTATAAGTTATACATTAACTTATTCGTAACTGCAAATTTGCAATGGCAGGCGCGTAGGATTTCTACTAAGATACGCCATGATGGCGTATCTTATTAGACTTCCATGAAGGCGTATCCTTCATGGCGTCTTGTTCGGATTCCCTATCGAACAAAGAAACGCCATCGACTTTATCAAATGCCTGTTCCAAATCTATAAACGCAACGTTAAGTTCCACTTTTCTTTTCTCATATTTTTCGAATAAATTTCAGCAGCTTACAATGTACGGCTTATTGCGTCTTTGCGAGAAACCTCTTTGCTTTTCTCTCATAGCGTAATTACTTTCCGGCCACCTCGCCAGTCTAATATCCAGATCTTTTCTGTTAATTCGATGAGGCACGGGATTAGTGATATCGGTTTATTTTCCATGTGGGCATCACGGCCGCTTTTCGGGATTAGTAGAAATGTTTTCCAAGCAGTGAGCGTTTCTGGGGATCGAATCGTATTAAGAGCGCGAGCGCTTGTCTCCACACCCTATTTCAAACCTCTAATCGACTTCAGAAAACCAAAATTTCCAATTCCAGTCAGTTTCTGGAAAAACTTCCCAGAAGAAAATTTAGTTTTAATATGGATTTTGAAATCCAACCCACTGAAACCCTCTCACCTGCCCCAAATTTAAGGCTACTGGGCCCGTCTACCAACTTGACCTGTACTTGGACCCAAGAATTCCTCAAACGAAGTTTGAACAAAATATCTCAACCGCTTCGACAGTGGGAACCCCGCCCGATCATGGTGCCACCTTTTATGTTTCGAGTGTAGAGTAGAGTAGAATTTAATTTAAAAATGACTTTCACAGCAATGATGCCGAATTTGCATTTTTCGTCAACATATTATAAACGAAAACGTTGTCAATGGACATTTACAGCAAATTTGCAGATGTCAATATATATATATATACAATTTATGCACAACCAAATTATATAAATCCAGATGGAACAAAACATATTCAGTTTTATTCGTGAGAATTAAAAAGTGTCACGAAAGATGGAACGAAGCTTTTCCTGTATCTTTCGTGAGTGCAAACGACTGGTGTTAATTTGGTGTTAATTAATTTGATTCTTCCATTTCTTCCGTTGAAATGTCCAGAATAAGCTCAACATCCACCTCAGGTCTATTTTGTTCCTCGTCCAATTGTTTAAACCTTGCAATGTCTTTTATTCACTCATCCCTGATGCAAAGTATCCGGGCCACGAGTCTGGCTCCGGCATGTTTACGTCTTTTACGTCGCGTTGTTAACCGTCCTCCGGGATATTTGCATGTCTCACTGGCTGAATGCACTTATCTCTGAATGCCCTTCTCAGCAATTTCTTTCATTCTTTTTTACTTTTTTGCAAGCTAATGTCATTTCTTTAAACATTTCGTTGAAGCCTTTCTTTAAACCTGTCGTCGAGGCCCTGTTTTGGGATCCCACGACGATAGTGACGGGATACCTCTCACTTAGTGAAGTTTTTCCGTCCGACTGTAAAGGATCATTTACACGGCAGGGTATTTTTCCCCGGAGACGGGAGGGGAAAGTGTTAACACGGTACCCGGGTATGTTTCAAGAGAGAGTACTGTCATGTGGCAGTAGATTCCAAGGTTGTAAAGATCAGGATATGTCTCTACAATGGACACCAAAATGTGTCCATTTGGATCACTTCTTGTATGGGTATCTCAAAATTCTTGCTCGAAGATCCGATTTGTTTTTGCAGACGAATACCTTTCGACAAACAAATCCCCGGGTAAAAAGTTCGCGAAACTGAAGTCAAAATACCCGGGGATTTGTTGCTGCTGCGGGGAAAATACCAGCGGAGTTCGGGTAAATACCCTCCGTGTAAACGTAGCTTAAGCACGATAACTCTAGGAGGGGTTGAGATATAATTTTCTTAGGACTTGGTACGAGGAGTGAACCAGAATATTGTACGGTACGAAATCTCGACTAGCGCTGATATCGAGGTCGAGATCTTGGTCAAACCGGAACGTAAAGTCAGTGAGGTATCACTAATGGATCTGGCTACGTGATTGATTTAGGATCAATGCATGAATATGGGGTCTGACGGAAGTTTACAAGATCCAATTGTCTGGATGAATAATTCCAACAAATATTCCCCTTTTGGATCCCATCGGAACCTTTGGTCTGGTTCCTTTTGCGGGAGGAGTTGAACTGCTCTCGTGCTTGCTCCAGTAAAAGGCCATATCCTAATGACCCAGTGTCAGCTCTCCGTGACCTAAGGGATTGAGCTTTCTTGCTCTTCTATTGATGTGCTCTCTAAGGGGATTCCCGGATATCGAGTTAACTACCGAAATGCATATAGCCAACTCTTTCCGGCACTCACCCCGCGAACTGCTCTGGACATAAAAAGGTTTAACTACTCGCAGAGGCGAGGGTGGGGGGGGGGGGGTACCCCCTAGATTTTTTCAGCCACTCGGTAAGAAACACGACTTTCTGACGGCTTCACAATGTTCTATTCAACTAAATAAAGACGATGAAAATACTGCTACGCCTTCTACCGATTTTGACCAAAATTATTTGATCAATTTCTAGCTGAAAATACTGAAATAATTTCTATAGGTTTCTGCCGAAGTCTGGTTTCGAGTATCAATTCCTATCAAAATCAGACATTTCGATTTCTACCTGAAAATAATGACATGACTTCTACCAAAGTACACCTAGTATCAATTTTCACCTAATCAGATATTTCTATCAATTTTACCTGAAAACAGTGGTATTTTTACCAGATCAAATATTTCGGACGATTTGTCCGAGATCCAGATTTCCAGCAAAATCCGAGATCTGGATCTCGGCCGATATGCAGCAGTTTTACAGACTGGAAACAGTAGGCGAATCATCAAAACTCATTCGGTAGCAACCGTTATTCGGGAGGCTCCGTTACTTGCAAGTCAATGTCAAGTGATGTGATGCATGTGTTCGGCCAGTTAGTAGATTTCAGTGCTTTTGTCTAGGGACCTACAAGCCTGTTTCCAAAAGCCCACATCAGAAAACTGAAAAGTTGAAGAGGTACATCTGACATTTCTCTACCGCAGTCCCAAGTTGAAAAAATGGAATGATAAACTCAGCTGAAATCACGGACAGTAATGGTAGAAACAATAGATGGAAGCACTTCCGGGCCCGTGGAAAATTCCACTTTTTTGTTTTTGTAAATTTTTCTATTTATCATTCAAAGAAGATATATCCGCTATGGGGCCGGGCAACTGCCGCACATATTTAGCACTTGCAGACTTTAGTCCAGCTTCAATTTGAGACTGGTGCCTGCCTGCTTGCCTGCTAGAACGGAGCTTTCCACTAGAAAGCAGAAACATGGTTTGATGAAACGAAAGCTTGGCTGCAGAACTTCGGTTAGTACTCTCTGACATAGACTGTACAACTCCACTTCACTTCACACACCGTAGGCTCGGGCTCGACGACAAGCAAAAATCATCCCTTTTGGACGCAGGAAAGAGATCTACGGAGCCTTCCAAATGTAATGTCATATTCACCAATCCGGCCTAAAGTCCATACTTTACGTAAAAAGCGCAGAAGTTAGACCCTTACCACTTTTTAGTAATAAGCTGAAACCCGGCATAGGAAAAAAAAATGACAAAACCAGTGTTGCTCTCGCAGTATAACTGCAGTTGTACTACGACTACTGCGAGAGCATATATACCATGGTATATGACGCAGGGATATTCCGACTGATCTCGTCAATGCTTTTCCAGATAAATTGACACTTCCCCGTTCCAGTATATTAAATTCAATAACGAGAACCGGACAGTACCCTTCTGAGTGGAAACTTGGTCACATTAATCCATTAAAAATAAAGGGGTAAGGATGATTCATTTTCATTTACTCCACTTTTTCAAAATGGCGGGTTATAAATGAATTACTTACTTACTTACTTACCAGTGCTCATACTAAACCGACATCTGTCTTTCCCAAGATGTACAACACCTTTCTCGCTAATTGGCTTAATAGAGAAATCCCTGATTCAATAGAAACCAAACAAAAGGGTAACTTGAAAGATGTTTCCGACGCATTATCGAGCAATTTTACTTGATACTGTTTAAAAGGACTTGAAAACCGGACATATGGTCAACTTGCTGCTGATTGAGCTTCAAGGGCCTTCGACCTGATCATTCACGCAGTTTTAGTTAAAAAGGCTCATTCAAGCACTGATTCCATAGTTTCTAGTAAATTTTATAGCTTCTTTCATTTCTAATCGTCTTCGAGTTGTAAAATATACAACGAGAGATCATTCTTCATTAAAATACAATAACGTTTATTCTGATCCCCTCCCCACCACCTGCGGAGTACCGCAAGATACTCTTTTGGGTCCCCTCCTTTTCCTAGTCATGTCAACTCCTTTGCTTCCGAGTCACCAGTGGAAGTTCGTCTATGATCAGTTCTAGAAGTTTGCCGGAAAAAAGCATAAGAAGTTCAGCAATTTAGGTACTCGGAGCTAACACAAAGGAAGCAGCATAATAAGTGATGACAGTGAATACTGGAAAGTCAAATATTATGAGCATAACCTTTCTAAAATATGCTCCTGAGTTCTTCGAAACATCCCTCAAGAAGTAGCGCTTTCGGTGGTAAATCTGTGATGTGATACTCTCTTTAAAGGACCCCTCGCACTATTTACTCTTCAACTTACAGTATTTTAAAAATATTTGAATACTTTAAAACTAGGCTGTGGTTTAAAAAAATAACCCATGGTTTTGGCTGGTTTAAGCCTTTTCCGAGACCCGTTGACTTGTAGCGAAAAAAGGGAAACAATTTGCATAACCGGTTTTTCTGATGTAAAAACTTGTCACAGACAACCGTCGACAGCGTAATACACATCGAAAGTAGCAAAACACGGCAAGTGAGAAAATCAGCGTGGTTTTCTAAGAGGGGTTAGAATGTACCGTGCGAAACTGGGGTCGTTGAGTTTACCCACATATGTAGTGATTATGGAAGTAGGTTGCGTTAGTATTATAAGGTAAGACAGGTCCTTTAACGACATTACGTGGGATTCTCATGTCGAAACCATTACTCAACAATTTTCCCTTCACTATCTCTCCTAAAGGATGCGGTTAAATTTTAATTCATCCCTTCAGATTTGCTCCATTCTTATTGAGGAAGACTAGAAAGAGGCACGGCACGGCACGGCACGGCACGGCACGGCATAGTGTAGGAGGCACGACTACTAAAAAGAGGCACGAAAACTAAAAGGGCCCTTTCAGGCTGCAAAGTGAGGAGCAGGAACAATGTTCTAACGTGCCTTCTTTTAGGCTCTGGAGTTACTAACTCTCACTTACTTGTCTACTTCCACTACTTGCTAATCTCTTTTCATTACTCGTGCCTCCTGCGCCATGCCGTGCCGTGCCTCTTTTTAGTCGATCCCATTCCCTTTTAGTTTTCGTCCCTCTTTTTAGTACTCATGCCTCCTACACTATGTCGTGCCGTGCCTCTTTTTAAACGACCCCACTGTGCAATCTGTTTTGTCATTTACCATGAACGTGAAGGCTTTAGTGTATTAAGCTTACTTAGATATTCCTTCAGCCCAAGCTGACTGCAAATCATATTTGACATAACATGAGAAATTACTACTGCTACACAGGAAGCTGTCGGGTTCAGCATACTCTCGGTTTTCACCGCACCACCCCCTTACCCCCTGTTTATGTGCTAGTGTTTTTGTATGTATAGTTATTTTAGTATTTTCTTCATTTCTTTTTCTTTATTGTACTCCACTTGTTTTTCCTCTGGAATTTGTGGGTCAGAAATAAAATTATTATTATTATTATAACCGTTATCCTGACTTACCTGATTTATCCGTTTTGCACCGTCAAAAACTTACTTACTTACATGCCACAGATGTTTGGTATGCGCAGCTTCAAAAAAAGTTTTTCTTCAGAAAGCGCATCCGGTAAGCAACTAAACCTATGCTTCTCTGAAGTTTCAACTCCCGGAGTCACTGGAGAATTTTTTTAATCCGGCGACGGACATCTTCTTCTCACTCACCTGCTACGTTATCCGAAATCTTCAATCTTCATAAGTAGTGAACGGAAAGACAAAAGTGCTCCTCAAGCAGGACTTGAACCCACGACCTTTGGCTTATAAAGCCACCGCTCTACCACGACTACCACTGAGCTACAGAGGGGCTTGCTTGCCAGAGGGGCTTGTAGTCAGATAGAAATGGGCTACTGGAACAGTGATACCGCCGAAGACAAGTTCGTCTAAGCAGTTAAACATCCCCGTGTCACGGCACTGGAGACGACTTGTCTTCCCTAGTGTTAGTATTAAGGAACAAAAATACAACATGCAGCATGCTAAGATTTCATAATAGTCTGACCTATTCTGTAGTATTCACTTGACTAGCTGTTTCCGCTGCACCTTCCCCATTTCGTTCCTCGGGATTCGCTCGACAAATTGAACTCCACCGTAAAGTCGCTCATGCTTTTCCGCTCGATCTGAAAAGAAAAAAATACGATCAAGATAGAAAACGCTTTAAGCCGCTTTCACATTGACGCGTCGTTGCGATGCACTGCGTATGCCTTTATCTTGCGTTGCATAGCCTACAGTTTGCTTAAAGCGAGGCTTCACCTTCCAGATTTTTCTTCCGGATTCCAGATAGCCGTTTTCGTCGAGGAGCTGGTAGGTGAAGCCAGGCCGAAAACGTCTGGAAGTTCGGGTCGTTGGACACTCCAGATTCCGGATGTCTGTAAGGTACCATGGAGACAATCCGTTCGAGAGACACACAAATATGCAAATGTAGGAAGGGAAGGGAAAGGGATTGGCAGTTGTTACTGGGATGCAATAGATATTTGAAATGCGAAGGGGATATCTAGGAAATTTTGAAGAATAGCAAAATTGGGTGTCATCATTATCATGAAAATCTGGAAGGCTGGCTTGACAATGCGGAAGGCCTGGACGTCCGGTAATCTGAAAGGTGAAGCCTGGCTTTTAGCGTATCTTTCACGCTGGATGTGTATTTACGTCTTCTTTTTCGGTTTCTTACGCTGAATTCTCGTTTGCTTCATCGATATTACTAAGTTTTTCTTTGTCTTCAAAAACTTCCATTTTTCACTGAACAATCTGATTCGTTGCGTTTTATTTGTCTGCGTAAGCTCTGCTTTGCGTCACCGCAAGCGCGACGCAGAGGTGGCGTAGCTCAGTGTGAAAGCCTCAACGCGTCAGTGTGAAAGCGGCTTTACGAGTCGTAACGTTCGTCACTCTTCTCCGTTTGTCTGAAGTGGGATTGTTTATCCTCGTCCAAGCTGTTTCTTGCTTGTTACTACCTACGTTAGCTCTTTCTTGTAAAAAACTTAGAGACAAAATGGTTATTCACTCATTCGAAAGAAACAAGACCAAAGGTTTCGATGGGATCCCAAAAATCTGATAATTGATCCAGACAATTGGGTCTTGTATTCGCCAGATCCAGTCTTCGCCAGACTAATTATCAGAGAAAACCGTGTTCAGATATACGTCTATAAGCCATATCTATTTTGACGATACTGACCGAAACTTCCTGCTTTACTTCTGTCAAATTTCCGGTATCGCCCGAATTCCGAGCGAACTACTAGTCCATCAAAAAAAAAAAGAAAATTCAGAAACGAATCCAGCGGATCTCTTTATCCCTATAAAGAACATCTAATCAACTTTAAATAAAACTCCGGTTACAACCGGATTCCGGACTAATTATATGTACGGGTCATATACAATCAATCAATCAATTTATTTAATTCGTGATATTACACATCACATACTAAAATTACACTAACACATGCATTTTCTTACTAAATATATGCAATCATTTAGCCATTCGGTGGCTCGGGGCAACAGCACAGTCGACGGAAAAGTCGATAAAAATGTCCAGAACGGCATTCGGCATTCTCACGAATTGCCTTTAAAAGTGGATTATCGGAAACTTCTACCCTTGCAACAAAACTAACTATCGCTTTCCGCCTCATAACATCAAAAGATTCAGTTTCATTTTCTAAAAACATTTGACTAGCAGAGTAACGTCGATTATATGAAAGGAGATGACGGAATGCATTGTTAAAACAAACTTTTAGTTTACGCATCGTCGTCTCAAGATAGTTATCAAAAAGTGGGAGACAGTATAGTTGTGTGCAATACGTCTTAAATAAAAGAATTCTAACCGACACAGTACAAAATTTAAAATTACGAATTAAGTGGTTCGCACGCGCGCAAAGACCCCGATACTGACTCGAAACTGCTGAATCGTCATACAGGTCATCATCTAAAAAATAACCTAAGTACTTCACTTTGTGCACTCTCTTTAAAACAAAATCACCAAGTCGAATAGCCAGAAATACCAGGGATTTAAAATGTTTCGGGATAAAAATCATGTAATTGCACTTTGCAGAATTGAAAATAATGTCATGCGTCGCTGCATAATTTGCGCAAATCTTCAACAGGAGATTTAATGCGTTCGCCGACGGCGCCATTAGAGCCATGTCGTCAGCGTAAGCGATCGAGTTCAAAAACACACCAGAGATGGTATACAGACTCAGCGTCTCTTCTTACCCCTAAATCTGTCATCTAATCAACTTCAGATTAAACTTTTGCTTTAAACAAACTTTCCGGTTTTGGCCGGATTCCTGTCGAACTAGTTGTCCGGTGAGAAAATTGTTTTTATCATCGTGTTCAGCATGTCTTTTTACCCGTAAATCTAACATTTAATCAACTTCAAATGAAACTTTTACTTTTAACCAATTTTCCGGTTTTCGCCGGATTCCGGCCGAACTACTTGTCCGGCAAGAAAATGGGTTTCACCATCGTGTTTAGCATGTCTCCTTACCCCTAAATCGAACATTTAATCAACTTCAAATGAAATTTTTACTTTTAACCAACTTTCCGGTTTTTGCCGGATTCCGGACGAACTACTTTTCCGACAAGAAAATGGTTTTCACCATCTTGCTCAGCATGTCTTCTTACCCCATAATCGACTATCACACTAGCTGTTTAAAAATATTTTGTTTGTCCCTTAATTTGAACCCCCTCCTCCACCCTCAAGTGGCCGGATTCCGGACGATACTGCTTGTCTGGTGAGAAAATAATTTTCATATTCGGATTCAGCATACATCCTTACCTTTACATTGAACCTCTGAACAACTTCAGATTAAACTTTTACTTTTACTAAATTTTCCGGTTCTGGTCGGATTTCTGGTGAACTACCTGTCCGGCGAGAATATAATTGTCATATTCTGGTTCAGCATGTTTCCTTACCCTAACGTCGACTATCTCATCTGTTTTTAAAAAATAATTTTGTCCGCCCCTTAATTTGAAACCCTCCCCCAACCCCAAATGTATGGCTACAGAGCCCATCTTCGAGCTTGACCTGTACTTTGACCCAAAGAGTCCTCATGCCAAGTGCCCTTCGAGAGTTATCGTGCTAACAGACAGACAAACAGACGGACGGATAGACAGACGGACTACTTTTACGAAATCATAGGTATCCCGTCATTTACGTTTTGGGATCCCAAAAACTAGTCCGCTTCGACCGCTGATGTGGAATAAAGCGAATTCCCAGACTGCTATGCTTGCCGGAAACAATGAGCTACTGTGTAGCAAAGAGCCTATCGCGGTGAAAGGGAAAGGAGAGATGATTTATATGGCGCGAAAGACTGTATTAAGCCTTAAAGTACTCGATAAAGATTAAATGGTGCCAAAAGGGGTTCGGATGAGGAGAAAGTTGGTCACTCAGATAACAGGATTCAAAGGCTATCATTTGCAGAGCAGTAATTCTGCAGTAGTCTAACGGATTGTTACACTGTCAGAAGTTCCATAACAGATAACACGAGGCAACAGACAATGCGTAACAGATAGCACTTCGGATGCTATCTGTTGTGTTTGAAAACGTTATGCATGAAATGCTATGCATAACAAGCTTTGTTAGGAAGAGCAAAAAAAAACATTTTATTCCTTATCGTCATGACGTCGGAAAACTCAACAGATACTTTTTGGCGGTTTTTCGGTTCTTCCTGACGGTAACGCTTATGATGCATAACATTTCGAAGCACAACAGATAACATCCGAAGTGTTATCTGCTACGTATTATCTGTAAGTAAGTAAAGAAATTTATTTATGACCCGCCATTTTGAAAAGGCGGAGTAAATGAAGAAAATAAAGAAAACAAACAAAACACATAAACACACAGAAAAGACACTTAATTTTTAATCTTCGATCAGGAAGCAGTGGACGACGTCGTGCGCTGGTTGGGCCCTGTTGTCCATGATTTTTGAAAGCGATGAGGAAACATCCAAAAGGGTACCATATGCATCTTGAATTTTGAATTTCTCCGTCAATGTTAGGTTATGACATAATTTCGGCAAGTAGAGAAGGTGCTTTGCATATTTAAAATAACATGATCTCATATTTTTAATCCCCTTCTTTCGTAGAACATGAGTGACTCCAGAGCGAAATAGTATAGAAGGAGCGCAGAAGGTGCTGTACAAATTTCCCAAAGCTTTACGATTATAGCGCCCCCGGTTGGGGACGATGCGCCCATAGGCGCTACGGATTGACTTATAAACTTCTTGAACAACCGAAGAGCAAAATTTTGACATCGAAGATTTGAATGTTATGCCGAGCCACCGTAGAGAGTCTGTTGATTTGACGATGAACGATCCAAGAGATATAGAAGCTTTAGATGCATTCGAACCATTTGACGAAGGGTTGAAATGCAGGTACTCACATTTTGACAGGTTAACTTCAAGGCCAATTTTGAGAAGTTCCGACGACAGCTTACTTACATTTTTTTGCGAGTGTGGATCGGCTACGGCTTACTAAGAGCAAGTCGTCCGCGTAGGCTATGTAGCTGAAGGCTACATAGTTACTACTGTTGTAACCGCCCATCCTCGTGTTATCTGTTATGAAGCTTCTGACAGTGTATAGGGGATGATATAGGGGTGGTTTTTCAAGTTCGACTTGCTACATTCGCTGCAACTTGTTAAAGCTTAAACTGATACAGCAAGTAAGTAAGTAAGTAAGTAAGTAATTTATTTATGACCCGCCATTTTGAAAAGGCGGAGTAAATGACAAAAGTAAAGAAAATAAACAAAACACATATATACACACAGAAAAAGACACTTAATTTTTAATCTTCGGTCAGGAAGCAGTGGACGATTTTTTAATTAAAGAAGTGTCATAGACTTAGAAATCGGGGTCAACGATGAAAGATTTCTTCACGCCAATTCAGCAGGTTGACACGATTAAAGGCTTGGAGGTGTTTGTCCTTAACTATAGTAGTAGAATTTTATTTTTAAAGCAGCTGTCAAAGCGTTACCGCCGAATTTGACTTTTTTGTCATACAAAATGAGGAATAACATAACACTTTGTCACGAAGGAAAAAAAACACTAAAAAGGTCTAACTTATCGGTTATTGTACAACTCAACAAATGCTGGAAAAAAACTCCTTCTATATCTTTCATGAAGAGGGGCCAAAGGGGCTAGTTTGGGGATTTTCTGGGATTTCTCTCGCTGGGGTCTAATACGTAGGCTACAGGAGAATAGAGGGGTGGGAGAATGTTACGTAGTCGGGGAAGAGATAGGGTTTTAATACCGAAATCGATGCTAAGGCGGGTTCGTCTCTCTTCCAGGGTAGCCTGCTTGAACCTTTTTAGTAGGTAACTGTAGGGCACTTTACCCTCCCCGTTAATAATCATGAGGGCCCTTTTTTGAATGTTCTCGATACTGTATGTGCGTACGTATGACTGGTTCCTAAAATGCATATATCGTAGAAATATAAAAAATGTTTTCAGCCTAGAACCTTCGCCCTTGCGCCACGTCCTTGTAAAATCCAAACCTTATTTTTTCGGATGCATCATTCATTCATTCATTTATTCATACTACACAAACTACATAACATAAATATAAGCCAAGAGACAAGACTCCCTGAAGCTATCTTGTTGGGGATCAGAAGGAGAGCGGTTAGTTTATGTACATTTGTCAGATGAATTTTGATAATAAAGGTCAAAGGTACCAGCAACGACAACTCGTATACGTAATGCACCCTGGTTCCAGTTTATGGAACAAGACAGAGGGTTTCGATGGGATCCCAAGAATTTAATATTCGATCGAGACAATTTGGCCTCGTAGATTTCTGGTCTTCGCCAGACTCCTTGAACATTTTTACTATCAAGGTTTAGAAACAGAAGCAGGCCAATGGCTAATCATCTGAGAAAACTAAGTTCAGATATGGATTAAGCATGTGTGTATTTACCCCTAGGCTATACGTCATATCTACTTTGACGAAATTGATCAAATCTTCCTGCCTTACTTCTGCCAAATCTCCGGTTTCAACCGGCTTCCGGGCGAACTACTTGTCCGGGCAAAAACTAAAGCTCAAAAACGAATTCAGCGTGTCTCCTTACCCTTATATCGAACATCTCATCAATGTAAGATAAAACTCTAACTTTTAACAAATTTTCCGGTTTAAGTCGGATTCCAGGCGAAATATATGTACGTGTAGAAAATGATTGTCACAAGCGGATCTTACCCATCAATCGAACATCTAATCAACTTCAGATAAAACTTTAACTTTTAACAAATTTTCCAGTTTCGACCGGATTCCGGTCGAACTACTTGTCCGACGAGAAACTAATTTTCATATAAATGTTCAGCATGTTTTCTTACCCCTAAATCGAATATCTAATCAATTTTAAATAGAACTTTTACTTTTAAAAAGCTTTCCAGTTTCGTCTGGATTCCGGCGAACTACTTGTCCAGCAAGAAAATGATTTTCATATTCGTGTTCAGCATGTCTTTTTACCCCTAAATCCACTATCTCATTAGCTGTTAAAATGATTAACTTTGAACCACCTCCCCCACCCCTAAATATTGAGCTATAGAACCCATCGACGAACTCGACCCACGAACCTTGACAAAAAGAGTCCTCACACCAAGTTTCATCAAAAGATCTCATTCCCTTCGAGAGTTATCGTGCTCACAGACGGACGGACAGACGGACAACTTTACGAAGTCAAAGGTATCCCTCCATTTATGTTTTGGGATCCCAAAAAGTGGCTGCCAGTTCCCAAGCTCAGTAAAAAAATGTAAGATCCATATTTCTGGTTTCCAGTCTGGCGTACAATCTTCTTTAAAGCATTAGATAACGACCTTGTCACCTTCTTCTAGCACGAACCCTCGTTAAACCAGAACAAGTTGCCACAAGCTTTCAGTTTCAGAAGAAGCAAAGAAAATATTAAAACCTCTAACCGTAATTTACAACATAGGATGGAAGGGGGAGGTGAATTAAGGGGGTAACCAATTTTCATTTATAAATCTAAGAAAATGGACGATTTAGAGGTAAGGGGACATGGTGAAACCGAATCTTAACTTTGTTTTCTTGGCGGCCAAGTATACACCGGAACTAGAGTTCGCGCGGAATCCGGCCAAAACCAAAAATTTGGTAAAAGTAGAAGTGTTTTCTTATGATGATTAGAGGTTCAGAAACAGGTAAGGGGACACACTGAATCCATTTTAAACTTATTATAAACTTGATATACAGGTAATGTTACATGTTGGATCTATATCTGAACTTTCTTGTCGGGCAAGTAGCTTACTTGGAATCCGGCCGAAATCGGAAATTTGGCAAAACTGAAAGTTCGTTTTGAACATGATTAGAGGTTCGATATAGTGGTACGAAGAGCTTAATCCGTTTCAAATTTATTTCCTTTCCGGACAAGTAGTTCGCCCGGAATTCAACCAACACCAGAGATTTGGTTAAAGTAACACTGTCAGAAGTTTTATATCAGATAACACGAGGATGCGCGGTTTCAACAGATAATGCGTAAGAGATAACACTTCGGATGTTATCTGTTGCGTATCAAAATGTTATGCATAATAAGCGTTACGAAGAACCGAAAAACCACCAAAAAGTATCTGTTGAGTTTTCCGACATCATGACGATAAGGAATAAAGTCTACAGATGCTTTTTTGGCTCTTCCTAACAAAGCTTGTTATGCACAACACTTTATAATGACTTTATATAGAGAAACATACATGCTGAATCCAATGACAAATCTGGGATTGGGGCCCATAATTTATCTTTGCCCACCCCCCAAAGGTTTACAAGAAACTAACCTGCAACTGATTAGAAAAGCAAAGCAATAACTCTACTTCAGGTATTTTCAAAGATTACTTCAAATTGACCCCAAAAAGAGTGATTCAGTTTCGTCTGAATAAAAAATCTGGAAAAGTGGCCCAAAATTGTCTTTGCCCCCCCCCCCTCATTTACAAGAAACTAACCTGCAACTGATTTAAAAGCAAAGCAATATTTCTAGACTCAAATTGACCCCCAAAAGAGTGACTCAGTTTCGTCTGAATAACAAATCTGGGAAAGTGGCCCAAAATTTTCTCGTTTACAAGAAACTAACCTGCAACTGATTAAAAAAGCAAAGCAATAACTCTAGTTCAGGTATTTTCGAAGATTACTTCAAATTGACCCCAAAAAGAGTGATTTAGTTTCGTCTAAACAACAAATCTGGGAAAGGGGCCCAAAATTGTCTTTGCCCCCCCCCCCCCCTCGTTTACAAGAAACTAACCTGGAACTGATTAAAAAAGCAAAGCAATAACTCTAGTTCAGGTATTTTCGAAGATTACTTCAAATTGACCCCAAAAACTGTGTTTCAATTTCGTCTTAATAATAAATCTGGGATAGGAGCCCAAAATTGATCTTTGAAAAAGGCTTACAAGAAATTAACCTGCAACTGAATAAAACAGCACAGCAATAAATCTACTTCAAATAAACTCGAAGATTACATTAAACTGACCCCCAAAAGAGTGACTCAATTTCGTCTTAATAATAAACCTGGGATGGGAGCATAAAATTGATCTTTGCCCCCCCCCCCGAAGGTTTACTGAAATAGAGCCTCTGACCACACCGAAGAATTTCCCTCTCCTGAAGAAAACAAGAAATAGTTCACTATAATAAATATAATAATATTATTTATTTATGACCCTTCATAGCCTACACTCACAAAGAGAAAGACAGAGTATAAATACAAAAAAGGGGAAAAAGTAATATACGGAAAGACAACACCATACAAAAAACAACATGAAGCTAACTTCTAACCAACTAATTATGAACCAAAAAATTCTATACCGAAGAAACAAAGCTGAAGGCTCTGGAACATTCTGACAGTCGGCCGGAAACGAAAGGACATGCTTTCCGCTTCTCTTTTGATCCGAAAGAAAAAAAGAGACATGTTTTCCTTTCCGCGTTTGAAAAATATTGTCAAACTCGTAAAAAAAAGACAGTTCCCAGGATTAACAACTACCCTGTCAAGACGGTTACAGACGGTAAAAAAAAATACGGCGAAATACGTGTTTGTGTTTAACTCAAATCGCTTCCATTTTTTACCTTCAGACAAATTTCACGGAACTGTCGTAAGGGGTGACAAAAGTGCTTGATGACTAATCTCCTTGCCGATGCAAAATCGCCGGGTTCCTAGCTTAAGAGCCAGAAGCGGTGTCGCCTCGGTATTAAAGCTGCTCCCGAAGATCACCGTTATTGTTTGACACAGGATTTGAGTTGTTGAGTTTGAGTCGTTACGGAGACGTTTACTCCTTCTTCCTGAGGAGCACTGGCGTCTTTTGGACTTAGTCATATAGAATATTGCGTTCATCTCCCTCGGGTTGGTTATTGCAGAATCTCAGAAGCCTGTGATAGTTCCGCGATGCCGGAGTTTGCAAATTTCCTCCATGAAATCCATCAGTAAATATTGCCGAGGACATCAGGGGCGTCACTAGCCTTTTACCTTGTGGGGGGGGGGAGGACGTCCAGTTTGTGCCGACGGAATACAAATTTAACGACAAAACAACGCAACGGCGTACATTGCAACGGCGTACATTTCTCGCCAGCACAGAATAGATTCGGTGTAAAACTAACTGTAGCGAATCAGTTGAAATTATTCTTTTAGGCTAATATAATTCATATATTTAAGTTGACATATTTCGCGCTCGAAAGCTAAGCTTCCAACGACTGCAGCCAGAACAAGTTAAACTAAGCGCCGCAGGCGAATTTTTTTAATCTGCCTTTTTTTGAAAAAAATTAGCTCTATCGACTATATAAGTTCTAGCTTTCCACAAACGTCCATTAAATGACACGGTTCTTCAAAATAAAGAATCATACGAAATGCGCCGCAGGCGTAATTTTGTGTCAAACAAACTGGGATCGACTAAAACCAGGAAGGGAAGGGAACGCGAGAAAAGCAGGAAGGCATACTAAAACCAGGAAGGGCATACTAAAACGAGGAAGGCCGTCGCCAGAATTCAAAGCTGGAAAGCCGCACCGTTCCCTTCCTCTGTTTAGTATTCTTTGAGGGGTCGGCAACTTTCCAAATTCAAAGTTCACCATCCCTCCCTCGTTTAATATCCTGTAGTATCCGTCGATTTAGTATCCGTCTGTACTAGAAATGAAAAGGTGAATTACAATTTTGATAGTTGCTGACCCCTCACTGAACCCATGTCAGGATACTAAAACGAGGAAGGGAACGGTGCAAGTTTCATTTTTTCTCAGCCTTGAATTCCTTCCTCGTTTTAGTATGCCCTTCCTGGTTTTCTTGCGTTCCCTTCCCTTCCTGGTTTTAGTCGATCCCAAACAAACTGTAAGTAGACCTACGTTGCCTGGGCAACGTGAAGTTGCAGCAACATTTGTTCGGCTGCGCCGACTGAAGAGTTGCAACACTTCGGTTTTATTTCTTCCCTATCTCTTAAACGCTGAAGTTATCAACTCATCGAGTTTTCAAAAATGTTATGTTCCAAGAAGATTCTGATTTCTGAACTGATGACAGATTTGATGGTGCAAACGGATACGTCATCTGAATTTTTATTGGAGCTATATTTCGGCCCTTCTTGGCAAGGGTCCTCTTCAGGCTGAATCCCGATGAAAAATTTGTAGCCTGCGTAGTAGTATGGTAGTAGTACGAAAACGTTGCATGTAATACTTTGTAATAGCAAAGAATACTATCATTTAATGGGCCTCAGACTGGTCCAATCTTATGTAGTAGTATCTAGTAGCATTCTGTCTTGCCATAGTAGCATCCAGTCTTGCTAAAAGTAGCATATAGTAGTATGCAGTAACACGGTAGCCTTGAAGTAGAAGCATGTAGTAGTATCGTTAGTACTGCATGCAACTTTTTCGTACTACTTCATAGTGCTACTTTGAGATATTTTTCATCGGGATACCGCTCAAGTTGGAAAAACGAAGTTGTGGGAAACACACATTTGTGTTTCCTTTTTTCTTTGTGTTTCCCACAAGCTCGTTTTTCCAACTTGAGCGGTATTGAGCCTGAAGAGGACCCTTGCCAAGAAGGGCCGAAATATAGCTCCAATAAAAATTCAGCTGACGTATCCGTTTGCACCATCAAATATGATTCGCAGTGAGCTCGGGCTGAAGGAATATTTATCTGATGACAGAATCCGTAATCACATGGCCTACAATTTATGGTCTACAATTTACAGGGTTTTCGGAAATTTTCCCGTTTGGCTAGGCGATGCAGTGTCAATCTGCAATGGTTGAAAAAAGAGTTGCTACCCTGGAAGAGCTGCGCCGCAAAGCTAATGTTGCTATGCTTTGCCGATTAAAAGATTGTGATAATGATTTGGTGGCTTTTGCTGCCCTACCCATTTTCCATGCGCTACCCGTATGGAAGGGTATCCTCCTGGATATCTTTTGCATGGGGTAGTTTTCTTTTGTATTTTTGTTCAGTGTCTTTTAGCCGCAAAGCTAATGTTGCTATGCTTTGCCGATTAAAAGATTGTGATAATGATTCGGTGGCTTTCGCTGCCCTACCCACTTTCCATGCGCTACCCGCATGGAAGGGTATCCTCCTGGATATCTTTTGCATGGGGTAGATTTCTTTTGTATTTTTGTTCGGTGTCTTTTAGCCGCAAAGCTAATGTTGCTATGCTTTGCCGATTAAAAGATTGTGATACTAATTCGGTGGCTTTCGCTGCTCTACCCACTTTCCATGCGCTACCCGCATGAAAGGGTATCCTCCTGGATATCTTTTGCATGGGGTAGATTTCTTTTGTATTTTTGTTCAGTGTCATTTAGCCGCAAAGCTAATGTTGCTATGCTTTGCCGATTAAAAGATTGTGATAATGATTCGGTGGCTTTCGCTGCCCTACCCATTTTCCATGCGCTACCCGTGTGGAAGGGTATCCTCCTGGATATCTTTTGCATGGGGTAGATTTCTTTTGTATTTTTGTTCAGTGTCTTTTAGCCGCAAAGCTAATGCTGGCCGATTAAAAGATTGTGATAATGATTCGGTGGCTTTCGCTGCCCTACCCACTTTCCATGCGCTACCCGCATGGAAGGGTATCCTCCTGGATATCTTTTGCATGGGGTAGATTTCTTTTGTATTTTTGTTCAGTGTCTTTTAGCCGCAAAGCTAATGTTGCTATGCTTTGCCGATTAAAAGATTGTGATACTAATTCGGTGGCTTTCGCTGCCCTACCCACTTTCCATGCGCTACCCGTATGGAAGGGTATCCTCCTGGATATCTTTTGCATGGGGTAGATTTCTTTTGTATTTTTGTTCAGTGTCTTTTTAGTGTATGTTTGTTTGTTGTTGATATGATCTTATGGACTGAAATAAAGCAGTAATAAAATAAATAAATAACAAACTAATTAATATACCACTGGGCTTAAAGAAAAAACAGAATATCTGAAGCAGGGACTAAGTTGACGTCGCAGCCAGTTGAGCTTTATCCTTTTCAATCTTAGACATCGGGACTGATGACACTTGCAACATTATTTTATATGAACTAGTTGGTACTGTAAAGCTGTCCGTAACTTTGCAGGATCCAAATACCATAGATGGACTTTATCCTTTTCAATCGTAGACATCGGGACTGGTAATAGCTTCGAATATTATCTTGTATAACCTAGTTGGTATTAAAAAGCTGTCTGTAACTTTTCAGGATCAAAGTACCATAGATGCCTCATTACTAATTATTGTGAAACTAGGTCATTGTTTTGCATTATTCTTTGTCTTCGTTGCGTAAACACTTAATTCTCAGTTACAGTGGTAGACCGTCACCATAGACCATTCGAGCACCTCATGAAAATGACAATACTATAGCAATCGATTTGTACTTGCAAGCCCCTCTACCAGTGGTAGACATGGAGCCAAACTTTTCTTATCACCAAAAGCACCGGAAACAAATATATGTATGGAAACAAAATAGGTATACAAACTAGGAAAAGCTGGAAACCTCTCACCGCCGAAGTTGATTCTGGTCTAACAGCCGATTATTACTTTTAAGCCCCTGACATGTTTCTCGTTCCGCCTATTTTTTGTTAGAGTGTATACCCAACCATTCAAGTTATCGACCCCTTAACAATTTCACTTGACCAAAGGCGACAAAGACTATCCCTGAACATTGGGAAAAAACAACAGAATGCCGGAAAAAGGGACTAAACTGACTTTGCAGAAAGTTTAACCTTATCCTTTTCAGTCGTAGACATCGTGATTGGTGAAAACTGGGAACATTATCTTATATAATCTGTTTGGTATGATAAAGCAATCCGTGACTTTTGTCTAACAATCAATTCTTACTTACATGTCCATCTCCCCGTGGTGATATGGTACCAAATTTCTCTTACCATCAAATACACCGAAAACAAACAATAGGTGCACCACCTGGCAAAAGCTGCAAACCTCATCACCGAAATGATTGTGGCCTAACCGTCAATTGTTGCTTACAAGTCCCCTACATGTCTCACAATTGGTGTCGGCCTCTTTTTGGTTTCAGTGTGTACCTTACAATACTGAAGTTGTCAACCCCTCTAGACTTTCAAACTATTGTATCTGTATTGTATCTGTGTATCTATCTACTTTGTGAACAAAAATCGAATGGCACAAAAACAAAATATAGGAAGTAAGGACTAAATTGACTTTGCAGCCAGTTGAAATTTATCCTTCCCCCCCCCCCCCTCTAACTTCCCCCACAGTGCCCGGATCCAATCCGAGTATGTAATAATATAGATGGCGCTTTAGACAAGGGACTTGTACCATGACCAATACCATAAACAATTTTTCGAATATAATTTAGAAGTCTAGGACTCCCTTGTCGGAGCCACGTAGACAAACCAGGACCCACAAGACGGGGTCTCATGGTGAAAACCAAATAAAACCAAATAAATAATTTTAATGGGGAAGACGCCCTTGAGATGGAAACATTTATAAGTAGTGAAGTGATAGACAAAAATGCTCCTCAGCCGGGATTTGAACCCAGAACCCTCTGCTTACAAGGCAGTCACTCTACCACTGAGCTACCGAGGGGCTTGTGAACAGAGTTCGCAAACCACTACAATAGTCTGGTAGAAGCCGGCCATAGGAACAGTGATCCCGCCCGAAGGCAAATTCATCTAACCAGTTCACATCCCCATGTCACGTAAATTAATAATATAGATGACGCTTTAGACAAGGGACCTGTACCGTGACCGATACCATAAACAATTTTTCGAATATAATTTAGAAGTCTAGGACTCCCTTGTCGGAGCCACGTAGACAAACCAGGACCCACAAGACGGGGTCTCATGGTGAAAAACAAATAAAACCAAATATATAATTTTAATGGGGAACGCAGACAACCGTCAACAGCGTGATACACATCTAAGGTAGCAAAACACGGCAAGTGAGGAAATCAGCGTGGTTTTGTTAGAGGGGTCAGAAAGTACCGTACGAAATTTGGATCTCCGGGTTTTGAAATATATGGAGTGATTATGGAAGTAGGTTGTGTTAGTATTATAAAGAAGACAGGTCCTTTAATTAAACCTTGAAATATGATTTGCAGTCACCTTCTGCAAAAGGAATACTTAAAGCGTGTTCCAACCTTCTAACAATAGTAACTATAAAAACTATAAGTAACGGTAAGACAGGTCCTTTATAGGCACAGAAAACTTGACTACGCAACTTTCGGCTATCAAACCGACCTGGGGGGCTTAGATAAAGATACAGGGACATATTGTCGACAGGACCGCCCTTCTTTGTTATCTCGAACCCCCTCCTTAGTGTTCCCAAAGCTAGCTGGCAGGCATTTGCCCCTTATGCACTGTAATTATGCACTTATGCACTGTAAAAGTTCGCCTTTGGCCGTGTTGACTAACATATCGGGATAGTAGTCAAGAGGTCGTGCGTTCGATTCCTACTCCCGGCACACAAACCTTTTGCTTTTTTTTCTACTAACTCAAAAGTCGAATTCTCGGAAACTGCCCGGAAACTGCAATGGTCGTAACGAGAATTTTTCTTACTCTCAATATCGACTCAGGGTACATTCTTGATATGTCAGCTAGCTCATCCAAGTCAAGTTTGAGTCAAGTTTTCTGTTCCTTTAAGAAATTCTGTTCTATTCTACGAGTAAGGGTAAAATTCAACACTAACCTGCGACATAGGCGACCAACGCTTCCTCCGTTACATTGGCGTTCTGCTTTCGAACGACAAAGCCTGTCGGAAGCTCACCGTCTTCTTCGTGTGGAGCTCCCGCAACTGCGGCATCAACGACATCCGGATGGGATAGTAAAATGAACTCGAGAGCGGAAGGAACGATCTAAAAAGGTGAATGAAAGAAAATCGGGAAGCGATCAAGTAGGCTAAGAGGGCTTTTGGGAGGCCATAAATCGATTCTTCCTGGATCGTACAAATACCCAATAAACCATGTCATGATACTGTAAACGCGGACACTCCGCTCTAAATATGCCATGGAGAACGTGATGGGGTTAGTTTCTTTTGCCTATAAGCATAAACGACAATTAAAAAAAAACCTGCATGATCTCTGAACAAAAGCTAGAAGCTCATAGGCACTTGCAAGGCAGGGGCAGAGGATGTAAGTAGGATTTTGCCAATTTGTGGGTTGTCCTGATCAATTGTAAGCAAACCTTTGTGATAAGAATGATCATGGGCCCTTGGAAATCATGAGAATGTATTGTTTGGTAAAAAGTATTTAATTTTGCACTTGGCTATGACGTTGCGCACTTTAAAGTCGCTAGAAATACCTTTGTAAGCAAAACCCTTCAGACAAAAATGGTGATAGGCTCATCGTGGTCATGAAAACGTATAAAAAGTATTTTTTGTACTTTAAGCAAAACCCTTGAGGCGAAAATGAGCATGGGCCCTTGGAGATCACGAACATATATCGTTTGATCAAAGGATTTTTTTTCACTTTTCGGTTAAGATGCGCACTGTTAGGGTTCTAGAAATTCATTTTAACCAAACCATTGTCGCACAAAGATCATGGACCCTCGGGGATCATGAACTGTATCGTTGGGTCAAAAGTTTTTTTTTTCACTTTGCGGTTAAGATGCGCACTTTAAGGGAGCTAGAAATTTATTTCAAGCAAAACCTTTTAGATAAAAATTTTGCTTTGCGGCTAGTATGTGTACTTGGATGGTCGGATCTGGGAAGTGACAATTTCTTAGCCAATCTTGTCAAGTCTCTAATGTCAAGTTTCATCCTCTTGACACATCTGGATTTACCTTAATTCCAATCACCTCAGTTCCGGACCCCCCCCCCCCCCGAACTCCCCCCAGTGCCCGATCCGGTCCGGTTCTGTCACTAATGTATCTAGGGCTTGTGCTTGTTCTTACAACTAAGTTTCATCCTGATCGCCCCTCTCTAAGCGTGTCACACGAATTCCATTTCTCCCCTCCAGCCCCCCCCCCCCCATATTCACCGGATCCGGTCCTGACCTGAAATGGGACAATAAAAACATGAGGCCTTTCCAGATATCAAGTTTCATTAAGATCGAATCACCCGTTCGAAAGTAAAACATACCTCAAGATTTAGGATTCCCCGGCCTTCCCTCCACTCCCATCACGACGGTCGGATCGGGGAACTGACTATTTCCAAATCAATCTGGTTGGGTCCCTGATAGGCCTGCCAAGTTTCAACGTCCGGTACCTTAACTCGTATCACAGGAATTCCGGAACCCCCCTCCAACTCCCCCAACAGTGCCCAACTCCGGTTCAGTTCTGTTAATGATGTACCTATGGCTTGTGCTTGTTCTTCCCACCTCCCGATCGTTCCCCTCTAAGCGTGTCAAAAGATTTCCAGTTCCCCCCTCCTACTCCCCCCCCCTCACATTCAACGGATCCGGCCAAAACTCGAAACGGGACATCTGGGACACTAGGTCTTTCCAAATACCAAGTTTCATTAAGATCCTATCACCCGTTCGAAAGTTATACATGCCACTAAATTTCGGATTCCGCTTCCCCTCCCTCCCCACACGATGGTCGGGTCGGTGAACCGACTATTTCTCAGCCAATCATGATCATCTCCCTACCGTCGGGATCGTCGTTACGATCCCGACGGTAGGGGGGGGGGGGGCGATTCTGAACACATACACAATCCTCCACTTGGTAGATAATTTGAAAAAAAAATATTTTTTTAGTTCAGTTCATATCAGTCAACCCGTCAGCATTCTTTCACTGCACCAAAACCAAACAGGACAATACTCTTGATGCCGATGCAAAATCGCCGGGTACCTAGCGGACGAAGCGGAAACTGTATCACAGCTGCTCCCAAAGATCGCCGTGATTGGTTGAAACAGGGTTTGAGTTGTTGAGTTTGAGTCGTTACGGAGACGTCTACTCCTTCTTCCTGAGAATCACTGGCGTCTTTTGGACTTTTTAGATATAGAGTATGGTCAACGTTCATTTTGTTACCGTGCATGCAACGGTTTACCTGAGGATACCGTTTCCCAACCAAATTACTCTTGTTCAAGCTTCATCTTGCTGGTACACCCTTCAGTTGTAGCGCGTATGTGAATCGTTTTTAGTGTATATTTGTTGTAACAGTGTATAGTGCAGTGTTGTTCAGCAATAGGGCATGTGTTTTGCAGGGAGGGAAGCTCCGGCTTAACCTCTTTTTCTATTATAAATAAATAAATAAATCCTATAAATATTCCTTCAGCCCAAACTGACTGCGATATTTGACAGTGCGAAACGGATAGATCAGCTGAATTTTATTAGAGCTTTATTTCTGCCTTCTTGGCAGGGGCCCTCTTCAGTCTCAAGCAGAAAATCACGAATTTAAAAAATGAACAAGTTCATTTCCAGCTTGAGCGGCTTGGGCCTAAAGAGGACCCTTGCCAATAAGGGTTAAAAAATAGCTCTGATAAAATTCAGCTGACGTATTCATTTTGCGCTGTCATATAAGAAATCCACAAATGAACCAAAAATAGAAGCTTTCCCTTTTAAGTTGAAGGGTGAAGCAAAAATCTAATCATCAGGGAGGTTTGCAATATTTTTTGCTAAAGAAACATCTTGAAACACAAACTTTAGCAGGGTTTAGGTTAAACGAAATAGGAACAAAAGAAAATCAGTTTCCTTTACTTATTCACACATCGCTGGAACACAGATTACAATTGTTTAATCAAGAGTGAAGCTCTTTTCGTCTCATGAAAAATCCACCACTCTGAAGTTGGGGTGGAACCAACCGCCTAAGCTCTTTCAAGGGGGAAGAGGAGTCTCCAATGCTCCTGACCCGAACGAAACAACTGACGGCAATCCGAAAGTCCATTAAAAGTTAGCTGAAGGTCTTAGCAAGCGCATTCTCAAGTTTGGTAGCCTGATAAGCCTCGTCCAGCATATAATACTCCTGCAGAAATCAACAACTCAATTTCTTCTTCTTCTTCTTTTTCGACTTTTTTGTGCTCTTGAGAATATTTCTCTTCATACCAGTCCTTGTAATAGTCAGCAAGCCCATTAAGAGAATACGAAACCTCCGTCCTTGGAGAGTCGTTTCCGTCAGATCTCTCCTGGGGAAACCATTTCAGTCCGGTTTGAAATCCTCTGCTAGAAACTTGCTAGAAAGCTCGGAGCTTTGGTTCGCTGCACGACTCTCTTTCGATTAAGCTGTGATTTCTTTGATCCGCCGAACTGCCGAAAACGGGTTTCCCGTTCTCACAGAGACAACCACAACGGGTTGCGTCTTCGCAGAGGTATCTAAACCGTGTTTCCCGTAATCGCAGGCGCACTCAAAACGGGTTCCCGCCGTCGCAGAAGTAGCCGGCTTCCCGTCCGGGTTTCCCGTCTCCGCAGAGGTACCTAAACCGGCTTTCCCGTCATCGCAGAAGTAGCCTACCTAAAATGGGTTCTCCGTGATCACAGAAGTACTTGAACCGGCTTCCCGTCCGTAGAGGTACCTAAACGGGGTTTCCCATCGTCGCAGAAATAGCCTACCTAAAACGGGTTTCCTGTCAACGCAGAGGTACCTAAACCGGCTTTCCCGTCCGTAGAGGTACCTACACCGGTTTTCCCGTCATCGCAGAAGTTAAAAGGGTAAGGTGAGGCTGGGAGGGAAGAATGGGGGGAGGGGGGAGTTGAGTATTGATGAGTGAGAGAGACTGGATTTTTTTCTTTCTTTTTTTTCTTTTTGTCTTATATAGGTTATAGGCAAGTAATTATGTGGACTTTCGCGCGAATCCAAACCCTCATAGGTTTTTTCTCCAGCGCGAAAGTGTTGTTTTTTATTTATTTATTTGTGAATGTTGAGAATAAAAAACTCGGAACATGAAAAAAACTTAAACTTAAAATGGGTTTCCCATCTCCGCAGAGGTACCTAAACGGCCGTCCCGTCATCGCAAAGGAACCTAAAACGGGCGTCCCGTCACTGCAGAGGAACCTAAAACGGGTTTCCCGTCTCCGCAGAGGTACCTAAACCGGCTTTCCCGTCATCGCAGACGTACCTAAAAATGGTTTTGCCGTCTCTGCAGGGGCACACCTTAAACGGCCGTCCCTTCATCGCAAAGGAACCTAAAACGGGCATCCCGTCATTGCAGAGGAACCTAAAAACGGGTTTCCCGTCACAACAGAGGCGGCCAAAAAGGCTTTCCAGTAATCGCAGAGGCTAGCGAAGGACAGGAGATGAGGAAGCAATGGACGTTTTCAGTTGTACTTTAAGGTACATTGAACTACCCAGAAAAAGGGTCTTACCTGGACGTCCCTGTAGCGAATTAGATCCTTAATTCGCTCCTTGAAGTAAATGTAGCCGTCAGTGTCATAGTATCCCAAGTCACCAGTTCTTAGCCATCCATCGACATAAGTGCTGATCGTTGCCTATAGTAGAATCGGATATTAGAATCTTACCCACCATGAACCTCAGATGCTTGTGGAATTAAAATCTTTACCATTCTGAACCTCAGATGCAGACAGGCGGGCAGAGGCGTTACGACCCAGAATGTTTGGGGATGGGGGGAGGCGCTTTATTTTTTTTATTTTGTAGTATTTGGGTACTCTAGCTCTATAATGTGGTTCAAGCCCCCCAAATTCCAAGCCTGAAACGCACCCTTCTTCTAAGTAGTGCAAACTGGAAAACAAGTCGCAGGTGAAATTTTGTGGAAACATTGATGATCAAAGTGCCTTTTTGCGATCCCAAGACTACATATTAAATCACCGAGTTTTCTAGCAAAAAAAGGGGCCATGCAGGGTAAAGTAGATACAAAACAGGGCTACATTCTGAATTTACAGCAAACAAAAGCAGGCTGGTTTTCACGTCAAGACGCGTGCTTATTGCAATCATTAGAAGTAAAAGTTACGTAATGAATGGGAGCCAGCTGAAGCTACTTTTAAATCGTAAAGAATTTGCGTTACATATGGGGGGGGACGTCCCCCCCCCCCCAATGTTGTCGGCCAGTCGGTAAAGAATAGACGAGTCGGGGCGAAGCGCCGCGATTTTTCTTGGAAACAGTCGAGTTTTTTTCTCTCTAAAACACAGCGAGTTGCCTTCAAGAAGCTATAATCTTTTACCTTTGGGGGACGTCCGGTTTTGTCGACAGGAATTGAAAATGTGCCGACAAAAACGCAGTTGCTGCCAAGCGACAACGTCGTGAACGGCTGTACCCCGGAAAAATGAAAGCGCCGCAGGCATATTTTTTTTAATCTGCCTTTTTTCTGGCAAATTCTAGCTTTTAACGTGGTTCAAGCACCTCAAAACTCCAAGCCTCAGACGCTAACTAAATGACGTACCCTTCTTCTAAATAGTGAAGACTGCTAAATGTGCCGCAGGCGAAATCTTTTGGAAACACTCATGGTCAAAGTGCCTTTTTGCGATCCCAAGGCTACCTATTAACCCACAGAGCTGCCTGGCGAAAAAGGGGTCCATCCAGGGTTAAAGTACATTTATTCTGAATTTACCTCAAACAAAAATAGGCTAGTTTTCACGTCAGGAGACGTGCTTATTCCTGAAGTTCTGCAATGATTAGAAGAATCATTAGAAAACGAATGGAAACCAGTTGAAGCTACCGTTAAATGGTAAAGAACAAGAGCTAAATAAATGCCACTTAAATTACCAAGTAGCCTACAGTAACTGGGGTGAACTAAAAAATGAATTCGAACTACCGAAAAATTTACTAAAAAAAGGAGCAGATCGGGAGCGGTATAACGACCGAATTTGCGAATGGAATAAAACTCTTGGGAGAACCCCCTAAAACAACCGAATGTGGTAAGTCTGGTAACAGATGCGGACCAAACAAAAATCAGGTGAATTACCGAATTCAGTAACGAATTAGAACCAAATGAATCTGATTTATCACCGAATTATGAAATGGATTGACCGAATGCGATAGGACAGATACGGACTTGAGAAAAGTCCAGTGAACAACCGAATTCGCTAACGAATGAGAAAAAATAAACACGGTAGATCACCGAATTTACGTAGGAACGTACAGAATGCGGTGAAATCTACTCGGACTGAGCAAAAGTTGGATGAACTGTCGAATTCGGTCACGAATCAGAACCAAATGAATCTGCTTAATGACCGAATTACGAAGTGGACTGACCGAATGCAATAGAACAGCTATGGATTTGAAAAAAGGTCCGGTTAACATCCGAATTCGCTAACGAATGTGACCAAATAAATACGGTAAATCAGCGAATTTACGTAGGGACGTACCGAATGCGGTGAAATCGACTCGGACTGAGCAAAAGTTGGATGAATTGTCGAATTCGGTCACGAATCAGAACCAAATGAATCTGCTTAATGACCGAATTATGTAGTGGACTGACCGAATGCGACAGAACAGATATGGACTTTTTCACTTAGAAAAAAAGTGTTATGACCAATTAAGTTTATACTATTTCGTGCCCAGATCTCCAACAACACCTTCAATAGGTAAAAATACTGCACTGTCAAAGTTACATAGCGACAACAGCAGGATGCGCGGTTTCAACAGATAACACTTTGGGATGTTATATGTTATGTTTCTTTCGCTCCCGTTAGTTTTTTTTTTTACCAATTGAAGGTGTTGTTGGAGATCTAGGCACGAAATAGTGTAAACTTAATTGGTCATAACACTTTATTTCTAAGTGAAAAGGTGTTATTCTTGAAAGTGTTATGCGCAATCTATTTGAAACTTCTGACAGTGTAAGCAAAAGTTGGATGAATTGTCGAATTCGGTCACGAGTCAAACCGAATGAATCTGCTTAATGACCGAATTATGAAGTGGACTGACCGAATGCGAAAGAACAGATATGGACTTGAAAAAAGGTCGAGTGAACAACCGAAGTCGCTATAACGAATGTGACCAAATAAATACGGTAAATCAGCGGATTTACGCAGGGACGTACTGAATGCGGTGAAATCGACCCGGACTGGACAAAAGTTGGATTAATTACCAAATTCGATAAAGAATGGGAACCAACAAACCGGTTAAATCGCCTGATCTGGAAATGTGGGTACGAAAGATTTTATAAAACAGGCATCACGGCTTGGGATCGACTAAAACCAGGAAGGGAAGGGAACGCGAGAAAATCAGGAAGGCATCCTAAAACCAAGAAGGGCATACTAAAACGAGGAAGGGCACACTAAAACGAGGAAGGCTGTCGCCAGAATTCAAAACTGGAAACCCGCACCGTTCCCTTCCTCTGTTTAGTATTCTTTGAGGGGTCGTCAACTTTCCAAATTCAAAGCTCACCACCCCTTCCTCGTTTTAGTATCCTGACATGGGTAGGCATTAAGTTCAGTGAGGGGTCGGCAACTATAAAAATTGTAATTCACATTTTCATTTCTCGTTCTGACGGTAGGCGACTAAATTCCTCCGAGTCCAGCGAGGGGTCGGCAACTAAGATATTTCAAGTCCACCATTTCCTTCCTCGTTTTAGTACCTTGAAATTACTAAAACGAGAAAGGAAATTGGAAATTATTCTTCTTTGCAACTTCGGCAACTAAAATCCTCCAAGTCCAGCGAGGGGTCGGCAACTATACAAACTGTAACTCACCTTTTCATTTCTCGTTCTGACGGTAGGCGATTAAAATCCTCCGAGTCCAGCGACGGGTCTGCAACTAAGATATTTCAAGTCCACCATTTCCTTTCTCGTTTTAATGCTTTCAAGGTACTAAAACGAGGAAGGCAATGATGGACTTGAAATATCTTAGTTAGCGACCCCTCGCTGGACTCGGAGGATTTTAGTCCCCTTTGATAGTTGACGACCCCTCAAAGAAGAATAATTTAAAATTTCCTTCCTCGTTGTCACGTTTGGTAGTTGCCGATCCCTCAAAGAAGAATAATTTCCTTCCTCGTTTTAGTACTTTCAAGGTACTAAAACGAGGAAGGAAATAGTGGACTTGAAATATCTGAGTTGCCGACACCTCGCTGGACTCGGAGAATTTTAGTCGCCTACCGTCAGGACTAGAAATGAAAAGGTGAATTACAATTTTGACAGTTGCCGACACCTCACTGAACTTAATGCCTACCAATGTCAGGAGTTGTCGACCCCTCGAAGAATACTAGACAGAGGAAGAGAACGGTGAAGCTTTCCATTTTTTCGCAGCCTTGAATTCCTTCCTCGTTTTAGTATGCCCTTCCTTGTTTTTCTCGTTCCCTTCCCTTCCTGGTTTTAGTCGATCCCTCACGGCTTCGCAGTGATGCCCGTTTTGACCGAAGCTCTTCTTGAAAAAAGAAAATCAGCGAATTTACGTAGGGACGTACCGAATGCGGTGAAATCGACTCGGACTAAGCAAAAGTTGGATGAATTGTCGAATTCGGTCACGAATCAGAACCAAATGAATCTGCTTAATGACCGCATTATGAAGTGGACTGACCGAATGCGATTGAACTGATACGGACTTGAAAAAAGGTCCGGTGAACAACCGAATTCGCTAACGAATGTGACCAAATAAATACGGTAAATCAGCGAATTTACGTAGGGACGTACTGAATGCGGTGAAATCGACTCGGACTGGACAAAAGTTGGATTAATTACCAAATTCGATAAAGAATGGGAACCAACAAACCGGTTAAATCGCCTAATTTGGAATTTGGGTACGAAAGATTTTATAAAACAGTCATCACGGCTTCGCCGAAAATTTGACGGAATGCCCAAAACGTAGGGGGGGGGGGGGGGGGGCGCTGCGCCCCCCCCCTCGGGACGCCCCTGCAAGTGGGACACTTTTTTAGTTTTCACTCTCTCTTTTTGCTAGCCCTAGACTTCTAATCTTAATTTAAGCTTTTCTATATGAAAAAACGAAGTATTTTATGCCTAAAAGACATAAGGGTTAAAAAATGAAAAACACAATAATAGCAGAGGTCTACTGGAAAGCTATTCTCAGCTTATTTTTCAGGGAAACTCTAGATGGCACGACATTGTGTGAAACGCAAATAATTCAACATACAAGGGACACGGGACGGGAGATCGATTCCCTAATCTTATTCTTCCCCGCCGTCTCTTCAAAAAGCCTACCAAGATGATAAATCAAGCGGCAGAGGTCTGGGAAAGTCCCACGAATTACCATCTACAATAGTAGCCCTTACCCGCCGCCCTAAAACAACTGCAGATATATTTTCTCTCTTTATTACTGCAGGTCCTTTACTAAACAGCCAGCCACACAAATGACAGATAGACCGGAATTGTCAGAGATCAGATAAGAAAAAACAAGGTCGCTAGAAGGGAGGGGCAGAACGAAAATAAAAAGGACGGTCCATAAACCCGAAAAAAATTAATTAAAGCTCTCTTTTCCGTTTGGTGGACCGACCTTTGACCACACGCTGCATGTCTGCGGCCACGGGCCCGGCCCCATGATATTATCTTTATTCGCTCATCTCTGCAGAAAAAAACAGTAAACGAAAATTGGCGTCGAGTCCCTTCAGACCAGAGCAAAATAACACCAGGGAGTAGTGCCAAGACCTATGCTTTCCATGCTTTGCAAACGGGCCATATTCCTGCGCCATTTAAAGCGAGAAAAACTTGCGGGTTTAGGAATTTCTAGTAAAGCGAAGCTGAGCTCTGCACACACCAAGGAAACAATGGAGACTGTATCATTTTTTTTGCTATGTTCAGAACATGATGTTATCGGAGCCAGCGGTGGTGAATAGCTCAATTAGGTTCACTAGGGACATTCTCTATCGCCAGTCGTGGTAGTATCGCTGTCATTAGAGTGTATGTCAAGTTTGTCAAGTCTTGGCGCTACTCCCTAGTGTTATTTTGCTCTGCTTCAGACAAGATGATTCTCATCTTCAGTAATAGGGTAGCGTATTTCTTAAATGACAAGGGCTGAAAGCACATGGAACTTGCGAGTTTAGTTAGCATGTATCGTATTTTAGTTAGCATTGTTTGCGCTATTAACCCGATGAAAAATTGGTAGCCTGCAAAGTAGTATGGTAGTAATACGAAAACGTTGCAAGTAATGCTATGTAATAGCAAAGAATACTATCATTTAATGTGCCGCAGAAAGGTCCAATCTTATGTAGTAGTATCCAGTAGCATCCTGTCTTGCCATAGTAAAATCCAGTCTTGCTAATAGTACCATATAGTAGTATGCAGTAACAAGGTAGCCTTGAAGTAGAAGCATGTAGTAGCATCGTTAGTACAGCATGCAACTTCTTCGTACTACTCCATAGTACTATTTTGAGATAAAGTTTTCATCGGGAAGGGCGGATGAATATTCCAAGCTAGAAACCCAGATTTCTAAATGCAAATAATTGCTTTCTGGTTTGTTTGTCACGGTAAAAGTTCCTTGTATCGGTTTCATCATCACATAAATATCTAACTCTCAAAAGAGCCCCCCCCCCCACCCATCTCCCAGACTAAGTAAATGTTAGTACTATCCGTGAAGTTCCATACCAAACTTTCTAAGAAAGATTTCCGGAACTCCCAATAACCCCCAACAGCGGCCGACTTCTGTCCGGATCTATCACTGACCATCTAGGACAGGTGAACTTGCCAGCGATCAAATTCCATCGGACTCCCTCGCAGTGGTCGGGTCTAGTACGGACTTAAAGAGGACGTGTCCTCTTTCCAACTGTCAAGCTTCTTCCAGATCAGATTATCCGTTGGACAGCTATGAAGCTTACTAAAGAAATAGAAAACCGTGATTTTTTTTTTTTCTTGATCAGCTAGTCATCCCTCTAAGATGATGATTCACGGTTTTCTATTTCTTTCGTAATGAATGGTCAGCTTGGCTTCAAACCTTATATGAAGCTTACTCCGCGATACCCCCCTTCAACTCTCCCAAAGAGCCTGGATCCGGGCCGGATAAGTGGTATAAGTAGGGCTTATGCCGGTCCTTCCCACCATTCTAAGACATCCATGAATTCCCGGAACCCATTCGAAACCTCCGCCCAAATATGCCGGAACCAGTAAGTAAGTGAAACAAATTTGAAAAAATCTGATCCTCAGAAATCCTGATCGTGTGTTCGCACTTTAAATCAACTGGCAGTATTGCTCTGCCAATCCCCCACTCTTCTCTGTGACACGACGCTGGAATAAGCTTCCCAGTGCAAACAGAGGAAAGATATAACCATCTCATTTCCTTGTTGAAAACCTCCCTGAAACTGAAATTTATACAAAAAATCAGATTGGATTTGAAATTTGACCTGAATCTAATTTCCTATATATTTGCATCCGAGGGTGGGGGTCAGATAAAGATAAAGTTTAAGATAAAGTCAGATAAAGTTTGATGACTAATTGTTGTTGTTGTTTTATTTTCTTTCTTTTGTGACTTCGTCTTTTACGGGAACAAATTGTAAAAGGTTCACTGAAAACAGCTTAAATTTAAATATTAACTTACAAAAAGGAGCTGAAAATAGCCAAGCAAACCTGGATGAAGGTACACCAAGAAGCTATGTGTCATTGTTTACTTTATCCTATCGCATCTAGCGTTCAAAAAATAATTAATCTGGAGATTTTCACAAATGATATCTCACAAATGATAGCATCTCACAAACAGCTATGGACGAGAATTGTAATCGATTTTCAGAATAAACTTTCGTTGGAATCTTTGTTGATTTGGTTAGGGTTAGTACAAGATCGTGTAGTCAACAGAAGTATGAGATAAGGCAATACTGTACTGTTAGTCTGGAAGCATCGCAAATAAGCAGGAGATACGAAGGCCGTAGGAACTGTACACTTTACATTGAAAGCATCCACCGCCTCAAGGACCCTGGCCGCTCTATTCTGAAGAAAAAGAAACGACTCATGGTGTGATGTCAGAGAAAGCTATATTGCAGAAAGAAATTTGCCACACGGAAAAGCCTGTTCGAGGTATCTTTCACAAATGCGCCTAAGCTCAGAGTGCAAAAAGTCTTGCTAACGCAACCACCGCCTAAAGAGGACAATCGACAATAACACGCCTTGGGACGAAATGACGAGAAGCTCTTCCTAGCTCCCCGGTTCGGTCATTCAGTTTCAGTTCTCAGTTCAGTTTATTTCTAAAACGTGAAGCGGACAAGCCGAATATTCGTTTAGTCGTCAATAAACATATATATACAATTTATAGTCAACACTTACGAAATAATTTAAAATAAAGTAATCATCCAATACATTTAATAAAAAGAGTTGAGCACAGGTACACAATTACTTACTAGCACTGGCGTTAAAAAACTTGACAAAGGAGGGAACAAAGGTTTTCAAATATCGGTTTCGAGACGCTATCTCAAGTCGTTTGTCCCCCATTTTACCAAGAATAGCAACGAAGTGCTAAAATTACAAGTTCCACTGCTATTCTCTCAAATATTTGGCACACAGTCAGTGTTGCTACTGCACTGTCAGAAGTTTCATAACAGAGCAGCAAGGAGCAGTGTTATCTGTTGTGTTGGAAAACGCTATACATGAAAAGTTATGCATAACAAGCATTGCCAGGAAGTGCCAAAAACAGCCAAAAAAGCATCTACTGCATTTTTTGTTTGTCGTCATGATGTCTGAAAATTGAGCAGATTCTTTTTGGCGATTTTTCGGCTCTCCCTCACAGTCAGTGTTGCTACTGCACTGTCAGAAGTTTCATAACAGAGCAGCAAGGAGCAGTGTTATCTGTTGTGTTGGAAAACGCTATACCTGAAATGTTATGCATAACAAACATTGCCAGGAAGTGCCAAAAACAGCCAAAAAAGCATCTACTGCCTTTTTTGTTTGTCGTCATGATGTCTGAAAATCGAGCAGATTCTTTTTGGCGATTTTTCGGCTCTTCCTGATGGCAACGCTTGTTATGCATAACATTTTCAAACAACAGACAACATTCGAAGTTGTCTGTTACGCATTGTCTGTTGAAACCACTCATCCTCTGTTGTCTGTTATGAAACTTCTGACAGTGTGGTCACAGAATTCTACGATTCGTCACTGATTTTCGCTTCTTCGAAAGCCATGGCAACGCTTGTTATGCATAACATTTTCAAACAACAGACAACATTCGAAGTTGTCTGTTACGCATTTTCTGTTGAAACCGCGCATCCTCGTGTTATCTGTTTTGAAACTTCTGACAGTGTAGATACAAAAATTAAGTAAAAAGCTGAGGTATATAATTCTGAAGATGATAAAGCGAGATTTCTCGTTAATTGTTGGTAAAAAGGACTCAGTTTTTAGGTGTCACAAGTTTTTACTACCAAAAGTCACAAGTTTTGTCAGAGAAAAGGGGCAATACTGAAAACATTTAACAACAACAATAACTGTTATTTTTTCAGTTAACTTTAATATGCCACATCGAAAAAATCTACAGAGTGACTCTTGGTCGAAGAGTCAGAGTCAGAATCGATGCTGCAAACATGACAGATCTTAATTAAGTCTCTTTGAAAAAAACGTGAAATAGTCACTATTGGTCGGAATCACTGCTGGAAAATGACACACCTGTACATTTTCTAAAATAGACTTAATTTCATGTCCTACGTAGGACAAGAGTGACATAGTGTCGTGCGACATGTGGCAACCCTGCTCTTACAAGTTTTTCGGAAAAATTTAACTAAAAGCTATCCGTGAAATTCTGACAACGAAAACTACTTCGAGCGTGTTCCACCCTTCTAACAATAGTAACTTTTAGTTACTAATTCCTTTCCAACCTCACGAAAAGTTACTGCGCTGACCATTCCAACCTTTTCGAAATAGTAACTAACAGTAACTGCTTACTTACCATGCTCAGGAGCGTAGTAAGCGTGGTAACTACGAATCTCTGTAACGTGATTGGCCGGATTACCCCGTGGAGTAATACTTTACCGAAAAACTTTTAATGCGTTCCAACCTTGACGTCAAGAAGCCAAAATTCGTGACGTCATGCGTAGTAGCTATGGTAAGTAGGGTAGAACACTCTCTTCGTGGAGATGCAGGCTCTAGGGCTTCTACGCATTAACAATGTCATCGTCAACGCCTACCTCTGGTAAGGAGTACCAAGTGCTAGAGATCTGTTCCAAAATGCTCAAGGGCGGACAAATTTCTGAAGGATATGGTGAGAAGAACTTACAAATGACGCTGAGTTCACCGTTCGATTGAATGACTGAATTGGTTAAAGGACCTCTCTTGCTTATTCTGCTTTTTATAGCATACCTAGCTCCCTCATGGAACTATAATCTTCTCAAATCCACACCTTTTTCCATTGTTTCGTTTTGTGCCTATGAGATTTTAGTGCTTTTTCGGCCGTGCCAACTTTTGCCAGTCACATAACGTAAAGTTTGCGGGAATCTTTAACGTCCACTGAAAACTCTTTCACACATAAGCATATGAGAATCTTCTGTTTTTGACTTTATTTGTATGCTCAGTTCCGTCTTTTTAACCACGGCGCGTTCAGTTTTAAAATGTTTTGCGCCCAGCCGCCGCGCTGCAGAGCAGGAAGACTGGATAGTCGACAAGCTCTAACAAGAAAATCGTTAAACTCAGGTGGAAGTAATTTTCGTTCGAGTAATGTTTTCCCTGAGCAACCTGACCATGCTTATGAAACCCGTCATAAATGGAAAATGCAGCACCTTAAAGTAACCACTGAGAGATCGCGGTTCTCACCATATTTTTCGATCACGGGCTCATGGCATCTGTATCTACCACATATTGATTGCAGCAAATCTCTTCCAAATATAAACAAGAGCTGTAAGCTCATTTGGCACTTGCATGGGTCAAGATGATTTGATTGATCAAAAGTAAGTTTCGACTTTGCGGTTGAGATGCGCGCTCTAAGGGAGCTGGAACTTCATTTGTAAGCAAAACCCTTGAGGCAAAACTGCTAATGGGCTGATGGGCATCACGAAAATGCATATATTGCTTAAAAGTATTTTTTTTACTTTGCGGTCAAGATTGGTACTTTAAGGAATAATCGGATTTGGGAAGTAGCAATTTCTAAGCAAATGCTGTTGAGTCTCCAATATTCCAGCGAAGTTTCATCGTCCTGGCACATCTGGAAGTTCCTTAACGCGCAATCACCGGAATCCCAGACCCCCCCCCCCTCCTCCAACTCCACCCACAATAACCGGAGCCAATCCGGTTCTGTAAATGATTAATCCAGAGCATCTGTTTGTCATTCCCACGAAGTTCGATCCAGATAACACCAGTCTAAGCGGGTCAAGTATTTTCCGCCCTCCCCCCAATAATTGCCGGATTCGGTCCGGAAATGAAAAAGGTCACCAGAGAAAAATGTCCTCTGTTTAATTATTAAATTTCACTCGAATCCGATCACCCGTTCCAAAGTTACGCATGACTCAATATTCCGGATTCCCCTCCCTCAACTCCAAGATTGGTCAAGATTGGTACTTTAAGGAATAATCGGATTTGGGAAGTAGCAATTTCTAAGCAAATGTTGTTGAGTCTCCAATATTCCAGCGAAGTTTCATCACAATGACTCATGACTCAATATTCCGGATTCCCCTCCCTCAACTCCCCCCCCCCCCAAGATTATCATATCGAGGATTTTTTTTTATTCCAAGTCAGTTTGACCGGGTCCCTGATATGCCTTCCAAGTTTCGTCGTGAAAATCCCCCAAAAAACGGAATTCCGGGATACCCCTCCTCCCCCCCCCTCAAGTGTCCGGATCCAGTCAAATTATGTAAAAGATTTACATGGACCAGATGTTTGTTCTTCCCAGCAAGTTTCACTCCGATACCATCATTCTAACCGTTTCTCGAGATTTCCGGTCCAACCCCCCCCCCCACCCAGCTCCCCCGCGGTGCACGTAGCCAATCCGATTCAGCAAATGACTTACCTAGAGCATCTTTTTGTTCTTCCCACAAAGTTCCATCCCGATCCCTCCATTCTAAACGGGGCACGTATTTTCCGCCCCCCCCCCCAATAGTTGCCGGATCCGGTCCGGATATGAAAAAAATCATCGGAGAAATGTCCTCTGTTGAATTCTTAAATTTCACTCGAATCCGATCACCCATTCCAAAATTACGCATGACTGAAAATTTCGGATTCCCCTCCCTCCACTCCCCCCACCATTATCTGATTGACAAAATTTTTATTTTGAAGTCAGTTTGATTGGGTCCCTGATATGCCTGCCAAGTTTCATCGTGAAAATCCCCAAAACCACCATCACCGGAATTCCGGGACCCCCCCCCCCCCCCCCATAAGTGTCCGGATCAAGTACAATGGTCTAAAGGACTTATCTAGAGCAGATGCTTGTTCTTCCCAGCAAGTTTCACTCCGATCCCTCCATTCTAACCGTTTCTTGAAATTTCCGGACTCCCCCCCCCAACTCCCCCCTGGCTACCGAATCCGGTCAAGACTTTAAACGGGACATTACAGATATATGTTCTGTTCAGTTATGAAGTTTCATTACAATCCGATCATCCGTTCGAAAGTAACACACTTCTCAATTTCCCGGATTCCCCTGCGGATTCCCCTCCCTCCACTCCCCCACCATTATCTGATCGACAATATTTTTATTTTGAAGTCAGTTTGATTGGGTCCCTGATATGCCTGCCAAGTTTCATCGTGAAAATCCAAAAAACCACCATCACCGGAATTCCGGGACTCCCCCCCCCCCATAAGTGTTCGGATCCAGTACAATGGTCTAAAGCAGTGGGTCCCAACCTTTTCCGTACCGCGTACCCCTAATCAAGGTTCAAAAAGATTGCGTACCCCCTTTTTCAGAAGGTGAAAAAGACGATAGATACAATCATACATGGTAAGGCACACATGTGTAAAAGTATATACAAAATCAATGAGGCAATCACTAGAGGCTGCTTTGTAACAAATTTTTTTTTAAATCTCGGCTCGACGTCATTAGCGGTATATTTCTTACGGTCAGCCTGTTTCTTTGTTTGGTTTTGATGTTCTCTGTCCTTTCATCAAGCTGCATCGCAAACTTTTTTGTTAGCTTAACTCGCAACCTGAATGACAATATTTCTCGCAATGTCTTCGATTCTTCTTGAAACAATATTGTTTGACACAGGAACAGATTTTATGGCAGTACGCTAGCTGTTTTTGAATCAACATTATTTCACTGACTTTCGCTAGGGCTTGTAATCAGAGGAGCCACGAACGGGTTGACAATACCCATCCCCGAAAAAGATCGGCCAGACGATTAAAAAGAAAAGAGTCGGCGCGAATCGCCGCGATTTTTCGTCAAAGCAGTTCCTTAAAAAAAAAAAAAAAAAAACAGTCGGTCAGTAAAAGTACCTTGCCCCTTGTGGCAAGGTGATGGTCATTTTGGCTGGTGATGCCTCTGCTGGTAATATTAGGCTTTCGGCAATCAAAAATAAGTGAGGTGAAATTTTTAAGCCACAAACTACGTCAATCTTGGTTCCTTCGCGTACCCCTTGCAAGGGTCTCGCGTACCCCTTGGGGTACGCGTACCACCAGTTGGGAACCACTGGTCTAAAGGACTTATCTAGAGCAGATGCTTGTTCTTCCCAGCA
This sequence comes from Branchinecta sandiegonensis, assembly GCA_030848855.1. Classification (NCBI taxonomy): domain Eukaryota; kingdom Metazoa; phylum Arthropoda; class Branchiopoda; order Anostraca; family Branchinectidae; genus Branchinecta; species Branchinecta sandiegonensis. The sequence goes on along the minus strand of JAUPMV010000021.1, from coordinate 12,808,554 downwards.
AGTTTCACTCCGATCCCTCCATTCTAACCGTTTCTTGAAATTTCCGGTCTCCCCCCCCCAAATCCCCCCTGGCTACCGAATCCGGTCAAGACTTTAAACGGGACATTACAGATATATATTCTCTTCAGTTATGAAGTTCCATTACAATCCGATCATCCGTTCGAAAGTTACACACTTCTCAGTTTCCCGGATTCCCCTGCCCTCCACCCCCCCCCAAAATGGTCGGATCAGAAAACTGATTATTCCTAATTTTGTTTGGTCGGGTCTCTGATATGCCTGCCAAGTTTCATGGTCCTAGCACAACTGGAAGTACCCTAACTCGAAAAAGTGTGACAAAATGCCCTAAATTTTCAAGTTTCCAGCGCCCCAACTCCCCCGCATATGGTCGGATCGGGAAACTTATTATTTCCAGGTTACTTTGGTCAGGTCCCTGATATTCCTGCCAAGTTTCATTGTCCTAGCTCATCTGGAAGTACCCTAACTCGAAAAAGTGTGACAAAATGCCCTAAATTTTCAAGTTTCGAGCGCCCCCACTCCCCCGCATATGGTCGGATCGGGAAACTGATTATTTCCAGGTTCGTTTGGTCGGGTCCCTGATATGCCTGCCAAGTTTCATTGTCCTAGCACATCTGGAAGTACCCTAACTCGGATATGTGGGACAAAAAACAAGGACCGACCGACAGACCGACAGACGGAATTGTGATCGGTATATGGCACTTGAGCCAGAGGCTGCAAGTGCCATAAAAAGCAACTCCATTCTATACTTATAAATAAATTCAAGAATCATCGATAAAAAAAATTAAAAATAAAGTAAATTCTTATTTGTATGATGTTGATATGTTTTGGTTGGGGTCTATATGAGTTGCCGGCCATCGGTAACCCTCGCTTTTTGCCCGCCGCATTTTGTGGGATTTCGGGTTGATCCTACCGAGTGTCGGTGGGTTTGTGGGGCGGGTTCCCCTCTGGTGGTGAGTCATGGAATTATTAACATTTATTTATATAATTCGTTATATGTAAAATATGTGTGGGTTATATATGGTACCGGGTTTTTGTCAATCGACCTTGTGTCCCCGGCTTGACCCTCTATTTATTTTGATTTTATAAAGAAGTGTAAATTAAACCTTGAACCTTGAAAGTAAGTCATAGTGAAAAGGTCATTTCTAGTAAGAGCTGTGCTTTAATATGTTTAGAGACCAAAGGGATGGAAGGATTGGGATTTAACTCGGATGGCACAAATTTCACAGGTCCTAAATATGTTACTTGGAGGTCTGGACTAGATCCGGCCTCCGTTGGGGAAGGTAACGGAAATTTTCCGGAAGTTCTCAGATTCGAGTGAATCTTGATGGCGGGATCGACTAAAACCAGGAAGGGAAGGGAACGCGAGAAAAGCAGAAGACATACTAAAACCAGGAAGGGCATACTAAAACGAGGAAGGGCATACTAAAACGAGGAAGGAATTCAAGGCTGCGAAAAAATGGAACGCTGCACTGATCCCTTCCTCTGTTTAGTATTCTTCAAGGGGTCGGCAACTTTTCAAACTCAAAGTTCACCATCCCTTCCTCGTTTTAGTATCCTGGCATGGGTAGGCATTTAGTTCAGTGAGGAGTCAGCAACTATCAAAATTGTAATTCACCTTTTCATTTCTAGTTCAGACGGATACTAAAACGACGGATACTACAGGATATTAAAACGAGGAAGGGATGGTAAACTTTGAATTTGAAAAGTTGCCGACCCCTCAAAGAATACTAAACAGAGGAAGGGAACGGTGCGGCTTTCCAGTTTTGAATTCTGGCGACAGCCTTCCTCGTTTTAGTATGCCCTTCCTGGTTTTAGTATGCCTTCCTTCTTTTCTCGCGTTCCCTTCCCTTCCTGGTTTTAGTCGATCCCTCTTGATGGCTGGTAGGGGCCAATGCTCTAGATGTGACATTTATGCATCTGAGACGGATCAAACCCCGATAGAAGGAGTTCAACGATACCGGAAATTTCTGGCAGACATAATCCTCGAACGAGTAATATCATCCGGGTGAAACTTGACAGTTGGCAAGAAAAAATGACCCAGATGTTATGTTTACTGTTCCAGAATGGGTTCGACGACTATTAGAGGAGTTGGGCTCGGCAGCACGTTCTGACTGTTGTTTCTTTATCGTCGCAGACTTCCCTCATCGGAGTGATATCTTTGACAAACAGCAAATTGTGTTATCCATGGACGACCATTCTCCGGAACATCCTGGCCTTTATTTAAGATTATAGGTCCTGTCGGATAGCGAACATACTTCAGAAAAAGGGAGCACTAGCTATCCTCTGCAGAAAAGATACCTAGAAGTCACAATAAATAGAAGTGATGATCCAAGTAAGATAATTGTTTCTAGTCTCACAAGTACGCACAACTGTCCGATTATCGTCAGAAACTTATGGACCAAGAGAAGAAAGGTGCTCGGATTTCCGAGCACGGAAAACGTCACGAAAATCCGGAAATTCTGTAATTTCTTTACCCGGGAATTCCGGCATACATAATTCCTGACAAGCGCGAGATTCCCGAGAGTCGGACCCAAAAACCCTTGAGGACAAATGGAATGTCGTAGAAAAAGCCCGGAATTCCGCGATTTCCCCGGAATCGCAGGAACTTTTTCCTATTGGCAAATTTTCCAATCGTAAAGCTTTGGGAAAATTGTACAGCACCTTCTGCGCTCCTTCTATACTATTTCGTACTGGTGTCACTCATGTTTTGCGAAAGAAGGAGATCAAGAAGATGAGACCATGCTATTTTAAATATGCAAAGCACCTGCTCCACTTGTCGAAATTATGCCATAGCCATACATTGACGGAGAAGTTCAAAGTTCAAGATGCAAGTATTACCCTTTTGGATGTTTCTTCATCGATATCAAAAATCATTGACAACAGAGCCCAACCAGCGCACGACTTTCTACACTGCTACCTAGCCGATGACTGGAAATTAGTGTCTTTTTCTGTGTATTTATGTCTTTTATTTATTTTCTTTTATTTACTCCGCTTTTTGAAATGGCGGGTTAGAAATAAATTACTTATTACTTACTTTAATAGGACGGCATACAATGCATTTTCCTACAGAAGCCTATAAAGCGATCTTATTTTGTTATGACAAACGAGTTTGCGAGCCAATCGTAAAAGAAGGAACCCTGTTCGAATACATTTTTTTTTCTTTGCCAAATCCACGTATACTTTCTTCTCATACCGAGCGGTAAACCAACAGCCTTCATACTTATTATCGAACTCTACTCTTCCGTAATTAAACTTGCCTTAAAATAAATCTCCTCCCCCCATATCTCTTCTGCCCCCAAGCACAACTTCAGAGATTCAGATTTACTGACCTGGAATAACCACTCAAATAAGGATCGACTAAAAAGAGGCACGGGTACTAGAAAGAGGCAGGAGAACTAAAAGGGTCCTTCCAGGCTTCAGAGTGATGGGTAGGAACAATGTTCTAACGTGCCTTCTTTTAGGCTCTGGAATTACGAACTCTCACGTACTTGTCTACTTCTGCTACTTGCTAATCTCTTTTTATTAGTCGTGCCTCCTGCGCCATGCCGTGCCGTGCCTTTTTTTTTATTGATCCCCTCAAATAACCCTGACTGTTGTCAATAATTAGCAAATTCATATCTTTGCTTAAAGTCTTTGATTTTGGCCCATAGTTTTGTCGCGGAAAAACGCCTTTAGTTATTCATTGAAAATGCATACAACTTTTTGTTTCTTTGTTTTGCCTCTGAAGCTCTTTTTCGTCTTCTAACTTGTTGCAACACTCATGAAGGTGTTCGTTAGCATAGAGATGACAGGAGAAGGAGTGGCCTTTGAACAGAAGTTCAACTACCGACGTCCCATGTACACCCTAATGGAGTATCTCTGGTCCATCGAAGGTCATAAAAAGCAGTTCAAGTAAGTTTTAGTTAGTTTTTTTTAGTTTAATACTCTTTGTTATACAAATCAACTTTTACATGCACACACCTACATGAACACACCCTTTGTAACCCTTAACGTCCTTTGTGTTAAAGTCTTTGATTCATGTGGGCCGAGAAGGTGGGAGACACCATCATTATGCGATGGGTCGGATTTTTACGAACACAGTTACCTTTGTTTTCCCCAAAATTCCTCACGGTAGCCAACGTTATCCGCAAATTACTTGAACACAATTCACTCCTGAACGCCAATCCACCATTGCTAATTAACTATTCATTGATCTCCTGACGCTCGTTAAAAGATTACTAGAACCTTCGAGAAGATCGAGTGGCGCGTAAGCGGATTAAAACAACTAAGTATATCACCCTGTGGACGTTTAGATATGTCGGAAGAAGAAATCATCGGCCAGTTTGACATTTTTGGGTATAGGAAGCTGAATATTATTTAGCTCTGTTGCAGAATCTTCAAGAAATCACTGTAACGAATTTAGTATAATTTACGACTTTTGTCTGTTGTGATCTAGTTTACATCCTTAATTCTTCGGACTTGCAGGAATTAACAAGAAAAAACAGAAAACAAAATACTTAAAGAAATCGACCATACAAATAATTAGTTAGATTTTTGTACAAATTTTCCATATGCTACAATAAAAACGTTCTGTTAGATCCATAGTCAAACTATGATCTCAGCCTCCCCATGTCGGGCGCTTCCGACCCGAGCTGCTAGATGACCCAGCGGTCGGAACGAGTCGTGGCTTCATCTCGGGTCTTCGGTGGGGTGGGGGGGGGGGTTCTAGACCTTGCAAGTGCTAGAATGCTTATGATATAACTCCTTTAACTGACAAAACATGAACAAAGAAGTCGGGAGTCTGATTTTTAGATCCCGGATCCTTCCGACCTCTAATCTAACTTGTCCAGCAGGGATATCGAAAGGATGTGCACTTCGGAGACAGGATGATTGTGGCAAGGAAGAACAAGATTATCAATAGACGACCCGACCAAGAACCAAGGGAAAAGGGGATTCAGTAAGGACTTTTGATCTTCTGTTACTATGTACTCAAGTTCACATGTATAATGTTATTTTATTTATTGATCACCCGTCATTTCAAACAGAAAAGGACGGAGTAAAGAAAAACAAAAAAAAAGCAAAACGTAACACTTTCATGGAAAACACACACAATATCGACAATTACAAACTGAGACTCTCTGACTGACTAAAAACTGAACACGATTCCATACATATACACTTAAACTCTTAAGAATTTTGCTCCACGGGTGGGACTCGTTTGGAGTTGTACTTGCTAATCAGGTTAGAGATAGACCTCTGGGTCTCGTTATATATTTTCATCATTTTGGTATGGCCGAGGTGATGACAAAAAGCTAGGCATAATGCTGAATGCATTGACCAATAAACAAATTATAACAGAACGCGTGTATATAGTGGAAAAGGTAGGATAAATTGAAAAGAAACATTACGAATTCGTGCCCTAAACCAGATTCCAAACGTCAAAGTTTGTCAAAAAAGAAGGAGAACTATTACGCCAGAAACGGCTCTGTTCCTCAACTCTTACAAATTTCAACTGAAAAGGCAGCTTATTTTTACATCTAATATTTAAACACACTGAATCACTTTGACTCATCTGAAGGATTTTGTAAAAAAAAATCCCAGGTCTCTAGGAAAAATCTTCATAATGTGTGCTGCTTGTACAATACTACAAAATTCATCTTTTTTTTTCTTTTTTTTTAGTTTCATCAAAAAACATATAAATTAAACAAACTATTTACCATTAACGGCCACTTTTAAGACAAAAGAATCCTGATTGTGGCCGCAATTCTAACCACCATGAATCCGCTATATCATTCGTTCATTACCCCCCCCCCCTTGGGGTGGGGTAAAAAAAATAAAATAAATAAATAACGCTAAATAAATACTCTTTCCTCTTATCATCACACTTCTTTCCTTTTCAAAGAATGGGATTTAACCATTCTCTTGAATGATGGAGCGGAGAATTTGAACTTAAAAAAAAGCCGGCATTTCCATGTGTTATGGACTTTAAACGCTCGGGAAGAAACTCCTCTGAAGGGAGTAAGAAAGCGACCAAGATATGTCTTTTTGTTATATGACCTATTTTTCATCAATGGCATACTTTGTAGTTGCTAAATATCTCAAGCATATAGAGGTACATTAAAGGCATATAGAGGATTGTTCTGCATACAGTTCATTTCGGTTTCAATCTTACTGTTCGTGCATTTTTGGGTTGTCACTTATCAACAACTGCACCAAACAAAGTCTGAGCGAGATACGCATTGCTTACAATGATAGCTTTCGTTTTCTTCATCGTCTCCCGCGTTTTGCAGTTGCAGTTCGACGATTACCGCGTTATGAAATTTTCGCAGCTGGCACACGCGCATCGTACATCTCTAAGAATTCGGTTGCTACTATCGCAAAATTGCATAGTTGTGGCATTATGTAACCCGTGGCTTCGCCTGTCTTTGCCCGTTTGGGGTAACATGATAAAAAAAGACGGGTGTGGCTAATTTATGTGGTGTTGTAGCCTAATACGTTCTTTATTTTTGTTTGTGTGTTTGTTGTAGTGTTTGTTTATGGCTTCTGGCCGGAATAAAAGTCTTAGAACTGAACTGAATTGACATATCCGAAAGAATAAGTTCATTCGATGAAATCGATTATCTATGGATAGCGGCCAAACGAAGTAACGCACTCACTGGGTTTTCATGCCTTAAGCACATAAGTGAAGTGTACCTAGACTATCGTATCTCAGCTCTATCCGGTTAAACTTAAAGGACCCGTCGCACCTATAATGCCAATGCAACCTACTTCTGTAATTGCTCCATTACTTCTTAAATCCGGAGACCCTAGTTTTATAAGTTACATTCTAAAGTTGCTAACGACACCTAAATGTTTTCACACTTGCCGCGTTCCACTTTTCCGTGCGACACATGCTCCTGATGAGTGTTCGCGTAATCCTGCTATTGATGCTTAAAGGGGACCACAAAAAATGGTCAAAACCACAAAAAACTCCGTCAAACAATGAGCAAGTTACAAAACAAACCAAATTTCCTAGGTTTGAAATAATTCGGTCTGGACTAAATCTCAGCCGATTAAATATTATTTGAGGACAAGCTGACTTTGAAACATTTATTCAAGCAATGTTTACAACGGATACGTCAGCTACGATTCTTCATCAGCGATATTTCGGCCCTTCTTGGCAAGGGTCCTCAAACAAACCTGTAATCAGGTTTACAGGTTTGTTTCCTTCCCCGACGTTGACCCAGAGGATTGACAGCCTGACGAGGACCCTTGCAAAGAAGGGCCGAAATATCGCTGATGAAGAATCGTAGCTGACTCAGCCAATTACCCGGGACAGCCGTTATGACACGTGGGGAGCCAAGGATCAAAATAATAATTTCAATCTAATGCTCCAACTGTTCAAATCAAGTTCAAATCTAAATAATCTGGTGGCTTCCGATCAGTAAGAGAAGATAAACAGAATATTTGGATTACGTCTTTAAAATCGGTTATCTGAATTTTGCCGACTTTTCGCGAGGAGTCAATGGGCCTTGAAAAAGGCTTAAAAAAGCTAAATCCGTGGATAATTTGTTAAAAGCAGAGCCTAGTTTTACAGTATTCACTTAGTTTTGAATATTTGAACATAAACAGTAAATAGTGCGAGGGGTGTGCTTTAACCAAGAAGAGTGAGAAAATTATAAAAGGAGTCCTGCCTTTTCGTCGATCTTCGGCTGCATTGCACCTATACATCTCTGAGGATTCGAATGTACACCCCACCTACGTACGAAAGCTTCAATCCCCTGACGTGGGGAAGTGAAATCTTTAGATCCCTCGAGCAGAGGTCGTTGTTACTGTAGCAGGCTTGGGTCAGGCGACCGAAGGGGTTTGCAAGCTACATTCACAAGCCCCTCTGTTTTTCATTGGTAAGAGCGCTGGCAAATGAAGCCAGAGATAACAGGTTCAAATCCAACCGGAGCAGGATTTTTGGCTTTCAGATCACTGTTACAAGAACCTAGGGCGGTGCCAGGGTCCCTTTTTCCGGACCAGTTTGGGACCGGGCTGCTCTTCCCTGGTATATTGGCATCGACTCACTAAAAAGTAATAAAAATGGTGGGAGGTTACGTGAGGGGAAATTTAAATAGGAGGTAGTTTATTTTCTGTATGTAGTAGCGTTATCTTTGCGATGCATTATTATATTTGTATGTGGTAGTTATGCAAAATCTATGTATGGCCCAATCGTGGATAATAAACACTATTCTATTATTTTCTATAGTGTTTTCTTTAGCAGTGTTCCACTTTTCTCAGGCGAACTAGTGACATCTGACCCAGAAATTCTGGCGTCTACGAAAGTCGGTTCTTTTCACCAGTTAGTAACGAGAACTCGCTCACAATCATATGCTTTTGATTGTTTTACGGACTTACCGGTCACAGGATTCTGACTCGATTAGTCGAATAAGTAGAACAACTGTGACAAATCACAGAATTCTGCGACCATTGGCCACTGGCACTTGGCTGTGGCGAGGGGTGGCGTACTATATTTATTCGAATACATCTGCTGCAAACTGTGTACAGCCGGATTTCCGGGCGCACCACCCCCTCTGCTTCACCGGGCGAATAGAAGAAACCTGTGACGAATCATACAATTCTACGACCAAAGGAAGCTGGTCCTTAGCTCCGGCGAGGGCTGCGTACTCCAAATGTCCGAGTACACCTGTTGCCCACTGTGTCTAGCCGGATTTCGGGAGCACCACCCCTCTCCCGATGAAAAATTTCTCTCAAAGTAGTACTATGAAGTAGTACGAAAAAGTTGCATGCAGTACTAACGATGCTACTACATGCTTCTACTTCAAGGCTACCGTGTTACTGCATACTACTATATGCTACTATTAGCAAGACTGGATGCTGCCATGGCAAGACAGGATGCTACTGGATACTACTACATAAGATTGGACCAGTCTGAGGCAAATTAAATGATAGTATTCTTTGCTATTACATAGTATTACATGCAACGTTTTCGTACTACTACCATACTACTACGCAGGCTACAAATTTTTCATCGGGCTGCTTCAGCGGGCAAAAAGAAAATCAGGAGTCCATGGGACAACTTACATCCGGTCGGTTCAGGTATCCTTTCGAAAGCTGTGGTCCGCGCAGGCATAGCTCTCCGTCCTGATTTGGTCCTAAGTCCTCCCCGGTCTTGAGGTCAATCACCTTTACTTCAATGTACGGCAGTGGATAACCAAGGGTTCCAGGACGATCGGCTGTAATGGAGGAAATTTTTAAGACTTGAAGTCTCTGATGTCATCTGCAACTTCAGGCCATTTTGGAAACTCGAATAGCTGTTAACCCCTATTCAGACACAGAGAGATTCTTCCTTAAAAGTGTAAGTCAGTTCCCTTAAAGTTTTTGCCCCCCCCCCCCCCCCCTCCCTCCTCTAGCGAATGAATAATCCACAGGATGTCGCATCTCGGATGAATTAGGTCATATATATGGCGTAGTAAATCTTTCCGTGCTAATGTCGTTCTATCTGTCTGTCTGCTCACACAGATAGGCTATTATTCTTTGGCGATTATTCTGGTCAGGTCTTAAATTTGCGAATTGCAGTGCTAGAAATAGCACTATTTCCACCTTTCAACGTCAATTACATATAATCCTAACCCACCAAATTAACAATAGATTATCCTGAGGTTTGGGAAGTTTCTTCTCTCTAAACCCCAGCATCGAGACATCTTACCACCCACTGCACCGTCCAACAACCATACGCGTCACCAAACTAAACTGGTTCCAGTAGCTTCGCGAACGAACCGCCACGCAAATTCGTTTGTACCTTTAGTTACGGATTTGCTAAACAAAGCCGAGTGATATTTTCCTTTTTTTGTGTTAATTTGTCATTTAGTATAGTGAAGCAACGCAAATTAGCTGTCAGCTACGATGTTGTTTAAATAAACCTCTCTCTCTCTCTCGCTCTCAATCACCCCATTTCCGAGGAATATCTAGGAATATTGTGAGGGGGTCCCAATCTTCCGACTAACCTAAAACATTTCTGGATCCAAAGAAGAATAACTCGGTCACAGCCTCATACTAGGCTTCATATGATACCATTTTTCAGTCCCTCCAAACAACCGCAGTTGTGCACCCAAGAAAATGTCCGGGCCCCCGTCTTACCCTGCCTCCACACCAGGATCAGGTCCGGTCTAAATCCCAAACGAAAATAACAAGATCAGAGCTTGATGCTACAGACCATGTCTAATTTAAGTCCCTCCATCCGTTCAGTGGTCTTTGCGATCCATACGCTTTCCGGCCCCCTCCAACTCCACACTGAGACGTCAGATCCGGTGTATAGGCGTATTCTCGCCGTTCCCCGAGGACAGAAACAGCGAGAACTCTAGGAACGCTTCCAAAACGGATTTTGTTCGAAAAAAAAATATGCAGTTGACGAAATTAGTTTGGATCCACTTTATTTTTTTTTTGTTTATTCTGATTGTCTTTAATTAATTTTACATTTGCACAAACACCAGCAAAATTGATTCCCCTCCGAATTTGAAAGGGAGTCCTTTTTGATGATGGTGATGAGAATCAGAGCATTCCCCTTCCGTGGGGACTCGCGAGAATACGGGGAGTGAGTCTCCGGGACAAACAAAAACGCGGGGCTCCTCAAGTGGAGTCCTCGGGGAACGGCGAGAATACGCCTTATATCCCCGAAATGCTCAACTTGTCGGTAGACTGAAGCTATATGTACGAAGTCTCTTCTACGACTCAACCCGTTCGGCAGTCTGCGTTCCACAAGCTTTCCGGCTCTCCAGCTCCACACACAGATATCAGATCCGGTGTATTTCAACAAAATGCCCAATTTGTCGGTAGACTGAAGCTGTGTAAGAAGTCCCTTCTACTTCTGCACCCGTTCGGCGGTCTGCGTTCAACAAGCTTTCCGGCCCCTAACAATAGAGAATAGCACCAAGACCTATGATTTCCATGCATCAAAAACGGGCCTTACTCGAAGCGCCGCCCACTGCGCTCGGCATATTCAAACCAAGACAAACTTGCGGGCTTTGAAAATTTATAGTACAGCTAAGATGGGGTCTGTATACACCAAGGAAACAGGGGAGGTTAAGTCTTTTTTTTTTGCTGTGTTCGGGATATGGAGTTATCAGAGATAGGGCTGGTGCACGACTTTGTGAGTTTCAGCAGGGAAGTTCTCTATCGCTAGTGGTGCTAGTATCGCTGTTATTCGAGTGCGTGTCACTTGAGCGGCAGTTCAAGCTGGATCCGGGCCGGATTCGAGCACTGTGAGGGGAGTTCGAGGGGGGGGGGGGAATTCCGGCGATCGCGAGTTAAGGTACTTCCAGATGTGCTAGGACGATGAAACTTGGCTTGAACATTAGAGACTTGACGAGATTGGCTTAGAAATAGTCAGTTTACCGATCAGACAATCGTGGGGGAAGTGAAGGGAGGGGAATCCTGAAATTTGTTGTATGGTATAACTTTCGAAAGGGTTAAACTTGACATTTGGAAAGATTTCGTGTCTCGAATGTCCTATTTCAAGTCCAGACCGGATCCGATGAATGTGGGGGGTGGGATGGGGGAGAATCGGATATCTTGTGACACGCTTAGAGTGGAGCGATTGGGATGAAACTTGTCAGGAAGTACAAGCAGAAGCCCTAGATACATCAATGATAGGACCAGACCGGATTCGGGCTCGGTGGGGAAAGTTGGGGGGGGGGAGGTCTAGATTCCAGTGATCGCGAGTTAAGGTACTTCTAGATGCTGGGACGATAAAACTTGGCTTAAACATTAGAGACCTGACACGATCGGCTTAGAAATCGTCACTTCCCAGATCTTCCCAGGTTTCTAGCACCCTTAAAGTGCGTAATCTTAACCGAAAAATAAGAAAATATTTTTTACCAACGATATATATTCATGATGACCAAGGGCTCACGATCACTTTTGCCTCAAAGGTTTTGCTTACAAGTGAATTCCTTACAGTACAAACAATGCTTTTGAGCAAAATATATATTTTCATGATCTGGACGAGCCCATCATAGTTTTGCTTGAAGGGTTTAGATTCCAGACAAATTTCTAGCGCCCTTAAAGTGCGCATCATCACAGTGCAACAATAAAAGACTTTTACCAAACGATACATTCTCGTGATTTCCAAGGGCATATGATCATTCTTATCTCTAGGGTTTTGCTTACAAATGGTCATAAAAGCATAACTAGGCGGTAGACAAGCTCTGATAGATAGATAGATAGATATTTTATTGATCCAACTCGTAGCGCCGACATGGCACTAAATACGTCAACCATTACATTTCATGTGTTAAAATACTTGAATATATATACAATTGTTACATATAAGAAAATAAATCACTTAGAATTCACTTGTTTTTTGTTAATCTTCTCAGTGAAATACGGTACAAAGGAATTCGAATACCGGTTTGTGCGACATTTAACTGGCACCAGGAGATTTTGATGCCTCGTCCGTCCTGTCACCGGTGCTAGATCGGGCAGAATATTTTCACTGGCAAGGATTGATCGGCCAAAACGTAAAATTAGGTTTTCCCGCAGACATGGAGTGGCTCAAGTCTTAATAGGAGGAGGGAAGCTTCGTAACCATTGTATTTCAGTCCTAGCATAATGCGGCACGCTCTGATTTGCAGTGATTCAATCTCTTCGTTATGTTGTATGCTCCTTTGTACAAAGGGTCCCCAAACTGGGCAGGCATGCTCCAGTAGCGGTCGCACGTAGGTCACATAGACCAATTTCATAGATTCTACGCCGAATCCAAATCGCTTCATTGTCGTGATGGACTGGAGTGCAGCATTCCCTTTCTTCACTAGGTTGCAAACATGATCACTGAATTTGCAATCATCGGTGTAAGTGACACCCAACAAAGTGTGACTCTTAACCATGTTAAATATAGGATCAGGCTCATTGAATTCACTTTTCAGCGGGTTGAACCGAATCACTTTACACTTTTGCGGGTTTAGAGTTAGTTTTGCAAGGTCACAGTCACGATAAAAAGAAGGCACTAAGTCGGGTTCAAATTGCGGTAAAGTGACTCCTTGATTGACTAGAAATTTGAGCAAGAACGACAAATCATCAACGAACTTAGCACGATCGGCGAAGTCAGCAAGAATAAAATTGACAACGGCTAAGAAAATCAGGCCTGCAAGTCTTGTACCTTGCGGTGCACCATAGGTAATTGGTATCCAGTCAGAGTTCCTATCATCATCGTTGAGGGCAAACACGCATTGCATCCGCTCCGACAGAAAGCTGGCTATTGTCTTAAGGATGCGTGCTTTGGCACCCGTGCGTTTCAGGTTTAACAATGAAACGAGGTGTTGAATCAGGTCAAAACCTTTTTGGAAGTCTGTAAGTGCTAAGTCAACGAATGATGATCCCTTTTCGAGCCAAGTCAAAATACTATCGAATAGTCTCACTAGGTAAAACGTTGTGTTAGAGCCTTGCAGACACCCATACTGATAAACGTATGGGTAAACGTACCAAGTTCCACGTATACCCCTCTACCCGCTCCCGACACAGAATTCAACTTCCTTCAAACATTAAGGTGGAGTTTATACAAAGGATTTTTACCGTTGGATTTGGAAGTCTAGGGTTCCGGATCCGGGAAATCCTGACAGACAAGTTCCCCCCCTCCCCCAAAGAAGGTCGAGTGCAGGAACGGAAGTTTCCGACTTTTTACGGCTGTTCCTTAATCTGCTGCCAGTCCTGAGCTTGCTAGATTACTTGAAAGTACCTTAATTTCAGAGCGTACGATTTAACAGACCAACCGACGGTCATATAGTCGCCTTTGTAAACTATCTGCTGTTTAGGCCTCACGTCCCATTACAGATAAGCCTTCTACTCCAACCCACATGAAATAATCTTCCTATTAACAAGGAAGTGAAACCATCTAAAAGCCAGGGTTCAGCTTCAGGTTTTTCTTGCGAATTCTCTCAGTCCTGTTACGGCTTCGGATCAGGGCTGTCCATTTCGCCTCTTCGCGGCTGGGCAGCGGTGCCTAGGTCACTTAGATTGACTCAAGCAGGTCCGCTGTCCTCGGAAAGTTAATGATTGTCTGGATGATTCCACACAAACATTTTCGTCGAGATAGAAAGCTCTGCGGTCTCATGGCAGCAACAGATATAAGAGGATCTCATGGCAGCAACAGATATAAGAGACTGTTTTGACAATAAATATGCAAATGAAGAGGTAGGGAAAAAGGGAGAATGGCAGAAAATTGTGACTGAGCGATTGTGATCTAAAGCAAAATTAACTGTCATCATTATCATGAGAATCTGGAACGATTTGTTTGACTGTGTGGAAAGCCGAGGCATGCGGAATTCTGGACGGTGAGGTCTGGGTTTAATTTGCAGCGGATCACCCAAATTTTTTCAAATCTTCGAATGCAAGACGAACACTGCCCGATGAAAAATTTCTAGCCTGCGTAGTTGTATGGTAGTTGTACGAAAAAGTTGCATGTAATACTATGTAGTAGCAAAGAATACTATCATTTATGTGCCTCAGACTGGTCCACTCTTATGTAGGAGTATCCAGTAGCATCCTGTCTTGCCGTAGTAGCATCCAGTCTTGCTAATAGTAGCATGCAGTAGTATGCAGTAACACGGTAGTCTTGAAGTAGAAGCATGTAGTAGCATCAGTTAGTAGTGCATGCTACTTTTTTGTACAACTTCGTACTACTTATTTTGAGATAAATTTTTCATCGAGTGCCACCAGCTACATACAGGGCTATTCAGGGGGGAGTTATGGGGTACATAATCACTTATGTTTGAATAAACCGGACTGACCTCGACAAGAGAATTGCAGATAAAGGACGCGTGTGGAATCGGGTCCAGTATTTAAATCCTTGTTAAAGTTTAACTGAAAATGCAGCTTATTTTTATCTGATATTTGAATACATTGAAATATTTTGACCATCTAAGGGATTTTGATTCTTTTTTTCAACCGAGGCTCTAGTAAAGTCGTTCAGAATGTGCTCACCTTGCACGATAACCGAAAATTCCTCCAGGCGCGGGGATGTTGAATCTGGAAAAAAACCAGCATTCGTGGGATTAAAGACGCTAAGCGCGCGCTTACTTTTCAACAAAGGCTTACCTTTGTGGTTGATAAATACTTAAAGCATAGACGGACAAGCGCATAGAGGTACCACAAATCCTAAGTTCATTCGATGAATTTCATTACCTGTGGACAGCGGACAAACGGAGTAACGCATTTTATCGGGTTCTCAAGTCTATTTAAAGTTTAACTGAAAAGGTCTTACATGGGACAATTTATTTATCCATCACTTATTCACTTAAAGAAGTTTGAAACCCCGGCGAAAATGCGTTACTTCGTTGCTCCGCTATTCACGAACAATCGATTTTCAAATAGTGGAATTTCCTTGTCTAATTTGTACGCTCTGTGTGCTTGTATCTGTGTTGTATGTTCGAGGAAAACGATTTACGAAATATAAGTGTTCACGCAGTGAGCTACCTTCCGTAAGCTGATCACTGGCCACTGAAACGCCGCGTATGTATTGAGATTCAACTTGTCTGCGTCATAGTAGAGATTTGCGTTGTGAGGACACTGTAGATATTCTAAATGTCATTCTAGAGCAAATAGTGAAAAATAAAATAATCCCTTAACACAATCCAAGAAACGCAGTGTATTTGATCCAAAAACAAGTTGGGATTTTCAGTTAAACTTGTGAATACGTGATGTGTGACTAGACTGTTGGGTCTTGGCCCTTCTCGGATAAATTTTAAAGCAAAAACAGTCGTTACCTTTGTGCTCTGAAGATAAAGTACTTACTTTTCAGCTCGATACACGAGTCGACACAAATGGCTTCGTCTTTTCTGCTGTACGGTGATGTCACGGAGATATTACCAATTTCTGTCATCCCGTATCCCTGGAAATAATTAGCAAAATAAGAGTAGAAGCAGTCAGAACTGAGCGTTCCTTAAAAAAGGTCTAGAAGTATTCTGTTTCTGCTTTGAAGAAATTCCTCTCTGTATGTCGTGATAGAGCCTTTCTGATAGGCCTACATTGTCCTTCCAATAAAGTGCCAAAAACATTGAAAAAAAAACATAAAAATACCCTTCCTCCACTCGCAAGCGGCTAAACCCTTTCGCTCACCACCTGGATTGTTGGATGCGCTGGATTGTTAACATAGCTGTTGGATTATTCCAGTTTATTAAATCTTATTTCAACAAAAACATTGACACTTCTCTCTGCGCGTATCCCCAGCATTCAGCAAAATGTGGACTCGTGATTTCCTTCCATGAACAGACTGAATCATCACTGAATAATTAGCAATGTAATATTTCTGCTTTTCAAATAGTCACATCTCTGTGATTATATTTACTTTTCATTTTTATGGCACTTGCAGCCTCTGGCTCAAGTACCATATACCGATCGTAATTCCGTCTGTCGGTCGGACGGGGGTCTGTTCCACGATTGCGAGTTAGGGTACTTCCAGATGTGCTAGGACGAACCCGACCAGATTAACTTGGAAATAGTCACTTCCCCGATCCGAACGTCTGGGGGAGTGGAGGGAAGGGAAATCCGAAAAATTGAGGTGTGTATAACTTTTGAGCCGGTTATCGGATCTTAATGAAACTTGATCTTCGGGACGGCATCGTCTCTGAGACGACCGACTTCGAATCCGGACCTGATCAGGTGAATTCGGGGGGAGCTGAAGAGGGGGAACAGGAAATCTTCAGAAACGCTTAGAGTGGAGGGATCGGGATGAAACTGGATACATCGTACTAGATAGATAGTCCAAGATACATCTTTGACATAACTGTGGGGGGAGATAGGGTGGGGGTCCGGAATTCGGTGATCCGCCAGTTCGGTACTCTCTCTGATGTACTAGGACAATGAAACTTGGTAGGCACAGCAGGGACCCGAACAAACTGACTTGAGCATAGTCGTTTCTTTGATCCGACCGTCGAGGGGGAGTGGAGGGATGAGGAATCTGGAATCTAGTGGCATTCATAACTTTTGAGCGGTGATAAGATTTGACTGGAAATTGGGATGGGAAGTGGTAAGAGCTGTCTTGTCGGATGTTTCATGTCAAGTCACACCAGTGGGGGGGGGAGAGTTGGAGGGGAAACCGGAAATCTCGTAAAACGCTTAGAGCCGAGGGATCAGGATGGAATTTGGTGGGAAGGACAAGCATATACCGTAGATGCGTTCTTGACAGGACCAGATCGTATCAGGACTATTTGGGCGGGAGGGGTTTCCCCCCCCCCCCCCGGATCCGAGCACGGTGGGGGGGATACCGGAATTTCCCGAAATGTTTTCAGATCCGATCGAAAGTGGTAAGAGAAGATGCTTTAGATGACTCATTTATGTGTCCGAAACAGATTCGGTGGCGGTAGGGAGAGTTGGAGGGGGTACCGGAAATAGTGTAGCACGTTAGGGATCAAGCTTGTGGATCTAAAAGGTAGAAAAGTCATTTGCCCTAGATGATCCGAGGAGACGCCGGAAATGCTCAGACTCGAGCGAATCCAGACAAGCTATTTCTAGGTCCGAGCCTAGGGGGTTGAAGGGGGTATTTTGTGACGTTCTGGTCTACTTTTTTGTACCACCACCATATGAGCTCGTAGCTTTTGTTTAACTTTATTTTTTTGTCGGGCAAGCAGTTCACCTGGAATCCGGCCCAAACCATATTTGAGGTAAAACTATTATTTTTCTGAGGTCAGTTTAAAGTTCGATATCGGAGTAAAAATACGTGCTGAGCTCATTTCTGAAGTTTATTTTCTCGCTGGTCAAGCAATTCATCCGGAATCCGGAATCTGGCAAAATTTGTTTAAACTGGATTTTATTTCTCATGTTTACTAGAGTTTTGGTGCGGGAGTAAGAACGCATGCTGAATCCATACCTTCTCAACGGTTACTCTTTTTGCCGCAGTTGTAGAGAGGGAGCACCTCTAAGTAAGGGATCTGCAAGTTTACATTGCAAGTTTTACGGATTCTGGAAATCTGTCAGACCCGATTATTGTCTGTATCAGGAATAAAAATAGTTAAGTTTTGGGATCCCATCGAAACCTTTGGTCTTGATAGTCTATCCTTTGATCAGAAAGACAGCCTAATTTAGCCCTTGTCATTTTCGATGAATGCCTCCATGCACTTTGCCCCCTTTGCCGAATCCTACTTACCTGACGGAAGGGCGGAGGGGGGGGGGGGGCATTTGAAGTGGCTCTTCACGAAAAACGTGGAACGGATTGCAATACGGATTGTATTATTTCTGTCATTATTGTTTGTTGTTTTTTGTTGGTTTTGGGGTTACGCAAGGTACTGTTTTTTGTTTATTTTTTGTTGTTGGTTTCGGTACATGGTGTTGTTCTCCATATTCTCTCTTCTTTTTTTCTATAAGTTAGCGCAGCCTCACAAGTCCCGCTTTTGTTGTGCTACTGGAAACAAATTGTTTATTTTCAATAAAAAACTGTTCTACTACTACTACTAATAATAATAATACGTTTTTGTGATAACACACTAAAGCGTAACTCCGCACCTACAATTTGCTAGGAATTCGTCTGTAACAAAATTCATGAGGCGCAAATGAACATGCGGCCTTGGGAAGCATAAGAATATATCATTTGGCCAAAAAGTATTTCTGGTAGAGCTGCCTGTCCCCTCGCAGCTCAAAAGTGGGAAGGAAAGGTGAATTTTTCATTTTTTAGTAGGCTTGCCTTGGTGCAGCTTTCCAATTCTAGTCCACCTTTCTCCACGTTTAGTACCCTTACCCGTTTTTAGCACCTTTTTCCGGTTTCTAGTTATATTTCTCACCGCACAACGCTTTCCTTTTCTTTCCCGTTTAAGGGACCCAATCAACAGAACTATGGCCCATGTCGCCACGTGCCAATTTCGCTGAATGGATATACCTCCATGCACTTCAAAAGCATATCATGCTTTCTCATGACCCCTTTGCCGAATCCTACTTAACTGAGCGAAGAGCGAGTGGGGGGGGGGGGCATCTGAAGTGGCACTTGAAGAAAATGACAGAGTGGAGCGGATTGCAACACGTTCCGGTGCTAACATTAAAGCGCAACTGAAAACCTACAACTTGGTATTAAAAATATCATTGAAAATGTCTGTTTCCTGGCCGAAGATTGAAAAAATGTGTTTTTTTATGCGTTTTATTTTATTTTATTTTCCTCTTTCCCATACTTCGCTTTCCGAAATGGCGTGTCACAATTTACTTTCTTAAACTAAAGCATTCTACTTATACTCAGTTGTTTGTAGAACATTTCTTATCAGTGATATGACTCGCTACCTTCACCTTCGATTCGATTTTTTCAGTCCCCATCTTTTGGCACTTGGGATTAGAAACGTCCATGTTTCAACGAAGTATAGTTTCACAAACCCGTTTCTACAAATACAAGATAAGCGTGATCGGTCTGTGGCTGATACGGGCACTCCATGCTGCTATTTTGTAATCTATTTCTAGTCAGAAGCAGAGGCGTTACTAGCCAAAATGTTTGGGGGGGACAAGGTATTTACCGATTATTTTTGCGGAAAAAAGTACTGTTTTGACGAAAATCGACCGTTTTTACGATAAACCGCGGCGCTTCGCGCGAAAGCCGACTGGCAGACAGCATTTTTTTTTTTTTTTGGGGGGGGGGGGGGGCTCCCCCCATACGTGACGCCTCTGGTCAGAAGTATAAATTTGTTGTTGTCCATCATTTATTTATTTTTCTAATTTCTTGTGTTCCATTCAACAAGATGTCTGGTGATATAAATAAGGTATAACTATATCACGATCATGATCCAACAGACATTTAAAGTTTAACTGAAAAAGGCAGCTTATTTTTGAGATCCAAAACGTAAATGGAGGGATACCTATGACATCGTAAAAGTTGTCCGTCTGTCTGTCTGTATTCTGATGAAACTTACAAGGGTAGGGTCAAGTTCGTAGATGGGCTCTGTAGCCCTACATTGAGGGGTGGGGGAGGGGGTTCAAATTGAGGGGCAAACAAAATATTTTCGAACAACAAAAGTGATAGTCGACTATGGGGTAAGAAGACATGATGAACACTAATATGCAAAACATTTTCTCGTCCGACAAGTAGTTCGCCCGGAATCCGGCAAAAACCGGAAAGTTGGTCAAAAGTAAAAGTTTCATTTGAAGTTGATTAAATGTTCGATTTAGGGGTAAGTAGAAAAGCTGAACACTTATGTGAAAAGCATTTTCTACCCGGACAACAAGTTCGCCCGGAATCCGGCCAAACCGGAAAATTTGTTAAAACTATTAAGTTTTATTTGAAGTTGATTAGATGGCAGATTTAGGGGCAAGAAGAGACGCTGAGTCTGTACACGACAATCATTTTTTTGATCGGACAAGTAATTCGTCCGGAATCCGGTTGTAACCGTTACAAGTTAAAGTATTATTTGAAATTGATTAGATGTTATTTTAGTTATTTAGGGATAAGGAGATACGCTGAATTCGATTCTGAATTTTCTTTTTTTGCTGGACAAGTAGTTCGCTCGGAATTCGACCGAAACCGGAAATTTGGCAGAAGTAAAGCAGGAAGTTCCGGTCAGTATCGTCAAAATATATGGCTTATAGAGGTATATCTGAACTTAGTTTTCTCTGTTGCTTAGCCTGGCGAAGACTGGATCTGGCGAAGAGAAGACCCAGTTGTCTGGATCACACATTAGATTTTTGGGATCCCATCGAAACCTTAGGTCTTGTTACATCATTCTGATACTTATATACACTAAACTATTTTGACCCGTCAAAGGGATTTTGCATTTATTCATACGAGGCTCTAGTAATGACTTTCAGAAGTGCGCTGCTTGCACTACAACCGAAAAATCATCCAGGCATGGAAATTTGGAACTTGGAAACAGGCCTTCATCTGTAGGGTTAAAGACGCTAAGCGCACGCTTACTTTTCGGCAAAGACTTACCTTTGTATAGTTGATAAATATTCAAAGCATAGAGGGACAAGCGCACAGAGGTACCACAAAGCCGAAAGATTAAGTTCATTAGATGAAATGCAGTATTGCTATGGACAGCGGACAAGTGAGTTACGCATTTTTATCGGGTTCTCAGCCCTATTAAAGTGAATAAGTGATCCGTAGCTAGACCGTCGGGTCTCGTCCTCTTTTCGGCTAAACTTTAACGAGTAGGCATGGCCTACGGGAGAACCCGAAATAGAAAATAGAAGAAACGAATTTTGCGTTTGTGGAACACGAGGATGCGCGGTTTCAACAGATAATTGTGTTTCGAAACGTTCTGCATGAAATTTTATGCATAACAAGCTTTGTTAGGAAGAGTCAAAAAGCATCTACTGACTTTATTCCTTATCGTCATGGAATAAAGTCAGATCAGACTTTGCTTTTTGACGTCTTCCTAACAAGCTTGTTATGCACACAAGAGATAACATCCGAAGTGTTACCTGTTGAAACCGCGCACCCTCGTGTTATCTGTTACGAAACTTCTGACAGTGTAGTAAATATACCAAACCCGACAGACTGGCTGGACAGTCTACTGACCTTTCGGAAGTTTTCTTGTTCCCTCTCACGTTCCAGACGCTTATTTGCAAATATCTCCACCGTATGAGAAACCGGTTATGTAAATTTTTGCCATGTTCTGATTTCCAGAAAAGGCTTAAAACAAGGCAAATCCGTTGGTCAGTTGTTTGAAGCAAAGTCTAGTTTAAATTATTTGACTATTTCAAAATACCTAAACAGATATAGTGAACAGTGCAGCTCGATTTAAACGAGATACAAATATAATTTCGGATATTTCGGTCGCACAAAGCTCTCTCGTTTTTTGTTTCTTTCTTTATGATCAGCTCTGCCTAAGATCTTATATATTGTGCGGATTTTCCTTCTCGACCATTCCGAAAGCATATGATAAATGGTCCAGCGGAGAGGAGATTTTCTTTGTTTTTGCAATGTATTAACTATCTTTATCTTTAAATCCGCTAGAACCTAATAACCCAGTTTAGGGTGCACGTAAAAAAGTAATTCGGTCAGAGTGCAGTGGGACAGTTTTGCTCCGAGCAATGCTCTAAGCGAGGTGGCAAAAGGGACTTTACAAAAACAGCCAATAAACAAGAATACAAAAAAGGAACATGTCAAGTTTTTCTGCTGCCAGATCGGATATCCTGAGCTAGCTTCCTTGTACTTATCTGTAATTTCTTTTTTTGCGGGGCCCCAAAACGTAAGTGGAGGGATACCTATGGCACCATAAAAGTTGTCCAAATGTCCATCTGTACGTCCGTCTGTCAGCACGATAACTCTCGAGGGAGTGAGATATTTTGATGAAACTTGGTGTGAGGATCCTTTGGATCAAGGGAAAGGTCGAGTTCGTAGATGGACACTATACCCCTGCATTTTCGGGTGCGGGAGGGGATTCAAATTAAGGACGAACAAACTATTTTTAAACAGCTAATGAGATAGTCGCTTAAGAGGGAAGAAGACATGCTGAACACGATTATGAAAACCATTTTATCGCCGGAAAGCAGTTCGCCTGGCATCCGGCCAAAACCGGAAAGTTTGTTAAAAGTAAAATTTTATTTGAAGTTGATTAGATGTTCGATTTACGGGTAAGAAGACATGCTGAACAATTACGTGAAAATCATTTACTATCCGGACAAGTAGTTCACCCGGAATTCGGCCAAAACCGGACAATTTGTTAAAAGCCAAAGGTTTTATTTTGAAGTTGATTAGATGTCCGATTGAGGGGTGAGAAAAGTTGCTGATCCGCATATGACAATCATTTTTACCCAAATATTCATTCGCCCGGAATCCGACTGAAACCGGAAAATTTGTTATAAACTGATGTTTTATAAGTTGATTAGATTTTTGATATAGGAGATGCGCTGAATTCGTTTCTGAGCTTTATTTGTTTGCTGGACAAGTAGTTCGCCCGAAATTCGGCCGAAACCGGAAATTTGGCAGAAGTAATGCAGAAAGTTTCGATCAGTTTCGTCAAAATAGATATGCCTTATAGGGGCAAACGCACATGTTGAATCCATATCTGAACTTGGTTTTCACAGATGATTAGTTTCTAAATTTTAATAGTAAAAATATTCAAAGAGTCTGGCCAAGACTGGATCTGGCAAAGACAAAACCTAATTGTCTGTATCGGATATTACATTTTTATGACCCCATCGAAACCTTTGGTCTTGTTTCTTTTCTACTCATGTTACACTTTTAATGTTTCCCGGGGGATGATTATTCTGATTGATTGACGTAAATTAGAGGTATGCTTATGTGAACAGTTACTTTAAAGTGAACAGTGCAGTTTTGGGCTAAATGGCAGAATGAAGATCCAAAATACCTATTCAAGTGTTTTCAAAAGCCCTTAATTACCTACTTTGGCTAACTGGTAGCTAGCTTAAGACACAGCAAGTGCATACAAATGGCAAAATCCAGTGTCAACAAACGTTCACATAAGCATACCTCTACTGTTCCCGGAACAGGTATCTCAATCACTCTACACAATCGGAGAACTAAAAGAATCACCGGAAAATTGTTATTAACATTTGTCAGCGTGGGCGCTATAATCGTAAAGATTTGGGAAATTTGTAAAGCACCCTCTGCGCTCCTTCTATACTATTTCGTTCTGGCGTCACTCATGTTCTGCGAAAGAAGGAGATTAAAAAGATGAGATCATGTATTTTAAATATGCAAAGCACCTTCTCTACTTGCCAAAATTATTAACCATACATTGACGGAGAAATTCAAGGTGCAAGTGTTACCCTTTTGGATGTTTCCTCATCGCTTTCAAAAATCATGGACAACAGGGCCCAACCAGCGCACGACGTAGTCCACTGCTTCCTGACCGAAGATTAAAAATTAAGTGTCTTTTCTGTGTGTTTATGTGTTTTGTTTATTTTCTTCATTTACTCCACCTTTTCAAAATGGCGGGTCATAAATAAATTACTTACTTACTTACTTATCCGAATTCAGTGAGAGACCCAGATTAGACTACTTGCAGGTACATAGAAACTTATATTCCTTATTACATGGTCCAGAATTTTTAACTAATAGCTCCGGGACTATATGAGATATCCGAAAAAAAAAATCAAACTCAACCAGATGAAGTAATCGAAGCGTAAACGATCAATTCATTCCAAAATCCAAGAGGTAATGCTGAGAGGTAATTTTCGATGACATGATTTCGAAGACAGCTCTAGTTCCTTTACTTTCTGGTGTTAACACTTTTAACAAGCCCATCACCCTTATTTGCGAATGTCTTATTTATTTATTAAACTAATAAATGGCCAACCAGTGTCATAGAAACTAAACAACTGCAACATCAACTAAGCCTGGATTCAGACCGAGGGATGTTCTTATCCCATGACAAGCAGGTAGAGAGTGCTAAGGTCCTTTCCGGCTGAAAAAGGCTCTTTCACACCGAGAGCGTCACGTCACGTCACGACGTCGTCACGACCGTTAACAGGAGAAAAAAGCTTACGCAGTTCTCCGTAATATAAGAAATTTGTGTAAATTCAGAGTGTTCAGCTTTTTGTTCAGGAGAGATCTTGATTTTTTTAATTTTTTTTTAACAGCTAGCACCTTGAAGTTCTGCATCTTCAACTGCCGATTGCGAACACACTTTAGAACAAATTGTACTCGCCACCGTGGTCATTGCTATAGGGGTTTTGATTACAAATTAACACCTACACTGTCAGAAGTTTCATAACAGATAACACGAGGATGCGCGGTTTCAACAGATAATGCGTAACAGATAACACTTCCGTGGTTATCTGTTGTGTTTGAAAACGTTATGCATGACATGTTATGCATAACAAGCTTTGTTAGGAAGAGCCAAAAAAGCTTCTACTGACTTTAACATCTGAAGTGTTATCTGTTACGCTTTATCTGTTGAAACCGCGCATCCTCGTGTTATCTTTTATGAAACTTCTGATAGTGTAGCACCCTCAAAGTCTGCATCTTCATCAGGAAAAATACTTTTGTTCCAACACTATATTTTGATGTTCACCACACTGTCAGAAGTTTCATAACATATAACACGAGGATGCGCGGTTTCAACAGATAATGCGTAACAGATAACACTTCGGATGTTATCTGTTGTGTTTCAAAATGTTATGCATAATAAGCGTTACCATCAGGAAGAACCGAAAAACCGCCAAGAAGTATATGCTGAGTTTTCCGACACCATGACGATACGGAATAGAGTCAGTCGATGCTTTTTTGGCTCTTCCTAACAATGCTTGTTGTGCACAACATTTCATGCATAACGGTTTCAAACACAAGAACCCTTAATAATTTCTGCCTCAATGGTTTCGCTTACAAGTGAATTCCCAACACTCGTTTTAGTCCTCTTTTAAGTAGCCGCGAGAAATCGACGAATGACGTCACTCGTGCACTCCCCAGGGAGACTGTTAGTACGCGGATCCTGCATTTCCCTTTACCTTTTTCCAGTAGTAAACAACTGAAAACAACTGGAAACAATCGTAAACAATTGTTTTTTTACGATTGGAAACAGTTGTTTCCAATTGTTTCCAATCGTTTGCGATTGTAAACAGTTGTTAACGATTGTATTTTTACCATTGAAGCCGATTGTTTCCAATCGTAATTTTACGATCGTAAACAACTGATCTAATCGTAAAAATACAATCGTTAACAACTGTTCTGTTTACAATCGCAAACGATTGGAAACAACCGTTTCGAATCGTAAAAAAAAAATGTATCTTTCGACGAAGAGTGGTTTGGAGGCAAAGATGCACATTTTAAGGGTGCTTGGAATTAATTTGTAAGCAAAATCCTCGAGACATAAATGATCGTGAACCTTTCTGAACAAGTGTTTTTCAATTTGCTGGTGAAGATGCAGACTTTAAGGTGCTGGCCTTTCCCCTCACAGGAGCCTATAAAGCTGAAAGGAGCGGTGTATCTTTTCTCTTTTTAGTATGCTTGGTTCCTGGTTCAGTTTTACGCATTTCAGAATGCCTTTCCCATTTTTAGTAGTCGTTCCCCTAATGCACGACGCCTTTCCTTCCCGTTTTTAGTCGATCCCACATTAAACTTGTTCAGTGTAATTGCTAGAGCTTCAGCCTTTGCTCGGGTGAACTTCTTTCTCGACCTCTTGTAGTGTCAGAAGCAACCTCCGTTGGCCTTGCTAGGCTAACGATCGCTTCTATGTTCGAAGCGAATAAGAAGAATTGGAGGTCTTAGGATATCCGTCCCGTCGAAAACTACTTGGGTCATTATCAGAAGAGGTCGGGGATCGCTAGCTTCAATGTACTACAGAAACGTAATCCTTTTCCACTGATAGCAGCTCCTTAGAACACACCAAGTGACGTCGAATGAATGAATGAATGTTTTTATTGCCCGCTCTAAAAAGTTCAGACCTAAATACACGGCACTCCGGAGAAAAAGAGATTGTATTTAACGTTAGTCATAGTACATATAAATATTTTATATTGATATTTTTTTAAGAAAAAAAAAACTGGGATAGACAAGAGAAGGCACGGCACAGCAAATTCATACCAGAAGACAAGTACTGTCCATGCCTTCTTCTTTAAGGCATGGAAGCTTTTGCTTTTGCAAACGCTTTTGCAAAAAGCAAATGCTTTTTCGGCGGCATTTTGGCTGCAGTTGTTCTTAGCAATTCCTGTTGTGCATTCAATGCGTGATGTTCGCAAAATCACAACAGATCACAAATCTAGTGTTATCAGTTTGAAACTTTGCATCCTTGTGATATCTGCTACGAAACTTCTGAGTGCGGTAGCTTTATATAACAAAAAATTGGGTTTTTCTGTACCACGGAGGCAGCGCTAGCAAATAGTGACAACGGTACATCGTTTCCCATGGTTTGCCCAAATTGTTACCCAGAAAAGTTACAGGATAGCCTTTAACAAACAAATTTCCCTTCCTCAGGAAACGGTAAGCAGCCAAAATATTGCCTTAAAGAGGTTCTGGATGAAGACTGGGTCCCTCAGGGGATCTACTAAAAAGAGGCACGGCACGGCATGGCGCAGGAGGCATGAGTAACAATAAGAGATTCAAGTAGACGTAGACAGTAAGTAGACAAGTAAGTGAGAGTTCGTAACTCCACAGCCTGAAAGAAGTCACGTTAGAACATTTTTCCTGCCCCTCACTCTGAAGCCTGAAAGGGCCCTATTAGTTTTCGTGCCTCTTTTTAGCACTCGTGCCTCTATTTCGTCGATCCCGTCCCTCAGTCGTGGACGGACTCGCTCATCACCAGTTCAATCAAGAGGAAGAGCGACACAATCATAACCGATTGGTTATGATTCGAAATTCGAATTCGATCGCATTGCTTAAGCAAATGCGATCGCCCTTCACAGAAACAAGCCAGTCAATCCCTCCCTACCGCTCTTTAATTATTCAATATGCCAAAACTTCACTTACTATAGCTAAGAGAACGTACCTTTTCTTCTTGAAAATGTGGTGAAATCACAGCAGAAATGAAACAAAACCTCAAAATAAATTACAAGAGAAAGGATACTGTCAAACATTTAGTTTGAATGTTTTAAATTTCGTTTTCTGTTTTTTTGTCTGATTTTTTTTTTCAAATCGTGTCACTGGGAGACCCCACGGTCGTCGCTAGTCCTGGTTTAAACAAGCGGCTCGAGGTCGAGACTATAAAGTCTAGAATTGTTCCGATTTAACTTTCTTTTTAGCGCTATTCTTACTAGACATGATCTTCTCACGATAAACTCGTTGAAAAAAATCGTTATGAAAATACCAATACTTGCCGCGCAAAGCTAGGGATTTTCTTGTTGGTGCTTGTCGACTGCGGTGTATGGACGCAAAACATTTGAAAAATGTGTGAGCCGTGGTTAAAAACTGGGAAAACCAAGTGAAAGAAAGCACTTCTAAACGACAGATCTATAGATCTAATTAACAGAGGCGAAAGTCTTTTTTCTGCAGTAATGTATTATATTATATTATTATTATTATATTATGCTATATATTATGAATTAGGCGCCGAAGTGGTCACACTGGATCCAAGAAAAGGCAGCTTTTTGGGTTGCTAACGATTTTTTTTTTTAAAAGTACAACATAAACCTGATTCTGAATGTTGTTGTTTTAAATTCAGGAGATCATTTAGAACGAAACAGCATTTCTAATTATGTTCCAGAAAATATACTGATGTTTTTAAGTACTGTTCACTATAAAAATAACGTATAATAAGATTTTTTTTGCTTGAGCCAAAAAGGAAAAAGACATCAAACAGATGCTTCTTTCTTATTTTTTGGCAGAAAATGACAAATTGATGTGACTGATGACATTTTGACATCTAGAAACTCTTTGCCTTTCGCTCCAAATAGCTTAGTTTAATCCTGGGATGTTGGAAACAATCTCATGATAGTTGACACTAGCCCAGCATAGTTAAAACTGAATTGTTGCAGAACTGGTCAAGTTTCGATTTTACGCCCCTAATTGCAGTATGCTCATTCTCTCCAAGCTGCCCTAAAGCCATCAATCGTCACGTCCCCTGAGGATTTTCAGAACCTCTCCGGCGACCGACCCAATCTGCGCACATCTGTAGACCCATTTTCAGCCCTGCGTAGATTGTTAAATCCACGACGTTTTGAGCCCAGTGTGACCAGGCTCTAACGGCTGTCCCGGATAATCGGCTGAGATTTAGTCCAGATAGAATTATTTCAAACCTAGGAGATTTCTTGTGTTTTTTTTTAATTTGCTCATTGTTTGACAGTGTTTTTTGTGGTTTTGAACATTCATAGTGGCAGTAGGGATGGTTATCATTGGGTGCGTGGTAGAAAGACCATATTTTGTGGTCCGCTTTAATGGCAGACCTTGAAGCTTTCTGCGACAATGTGCTCCGTGACTGACAAACTCGACTGAGCCGAAAAAAGCGCTAAAAGGTCGTAGGTGCAAAAGATAAAAATGGTGAAGGGTGGGGATTTTTTAAACTTACAATTCCATGGGAGCTGGGATAATCAAAAAGAAAAATAAGTAAGATGGGTCCTTTAAGGTTTTAACCTTCACTTGAAAGAAGCGCCTCGAAACGAAAGAAAGGGGTTAAACGGATTTGACAGGGAAGATTGATCCTTTGGTATATACCATTGAGTATCAGTTCGTTATCCCTCTTTTATTATTGAAGCAACATGGACTTTCTCTTGACATGACAGAACGCTAAAAGTTTAGTTGACAGGATAAAAGACTTTGCAGAGAAAGTGGATGAGAAATGGTCTGATTGTCTGAAAGTTTGATCCTAGAACCGGATGCGGTACGACTCTCGCCGCGGGAGTTTTTCCAAACTAAGGAGGGGGGTGATGAATGAATCAGGCCAATAATTTTTTCCTTTTCTTAAGAATTTCAGGACACAACACCAACCTTTTCTACTGCACTTGCGCCCATGGGCAGTGCGTCATAAATCCTTCATTCATTCACATAACATATTGGGGGACACTCCTTCGTTTTTTTTTCTCTAATGTAACTTCATTAGATACTCATCCTGAGATGTGAGAAAATCAGTTCCATGTAGCCTCAAGAAAGGCACATACCAAAAACGCGAAACTGAGTGCGTTCATTAGTTTGGGATCCCAAAACGTGAGTGGAAGGATACCTATGACTTCGTAAAATTTGTTCGTCTGTCCGTCTGTAAGCACAATAACTCTTGAAAGTGTAGAGAAGTTAGTTTGAGGATCCATTGGGTCAAAGTACAGGTCAAGTTCGTAGATGAGCCCTGTAGCCCCATATTTAGGGAGGGGGGGGGGGGGGAAATTAAGGGACGAAACTAATGTTTTAAAAAGCCAATGAGATAGTCGATGTAGGGATAAGGAGACATGCTGAACCCGAATCTGAAACTTGTTTTGTCGCCGGACAATTAGCTCGCCACGAATCCGTCCGGTTGGCCAAAACTGGAAAATTTGTTACAAGTAAAAGTTTTATTTGAAGCTGATTAAATGTTCGAATAAGGGGTGCCAAGACATGCTGAATCCGTTTATGACAACCGTTTTCTACCCCGACAAGTAGTTCACCCCCAATCCGGCCAACACAAAAGTTTTATTTGAAGTTGATTAAACGTTTGATTAGGTAAGGGTAAGAAGACATGCTGATTCCATTTGTGACAATCATTTACTACCTGGACATACAGTTCACCCGGAATCCGGACGAAACCAATTTTTTTTAAAAGTTTCATCTGAAGTTGATTAGAGATTCGATGTATTGGTGAGGAGACATGCTGAATCCGTGTATATTTTCTCGCCGGACAAATAGTCCGCCTGGAATTCGGCCAGAACCATAAAATTTGTCAAAAGATACAGTTTATCTGAAGTTGATCAAAGGTTCGCTGAATTCATTTTTAGCTTTAGTTTTTGCCGGACAAGTAGTTCGCTCAGAATCTGGCCGAAACCAGGAAGTTTCGATTAATTTCGTCAAAGTAGATATGATGCATAGGGGTAAACACACTTGCTGAACCCATACCTGATCTTGGTTTCCTCAATCTGTTTCTAAATTTGAATAGTAAAGTGTTCATGGAGTCTGACGAAGACCGGATATCTACAAGACCCAATTTTCTGGATCAAATATTAAGTTTGTGGGATCCCATCGAAATCTTTGGTCTTGTTACTACAGTAGTTATAATAATTATTCCTTCAGCCTAAGCTGACTGCGGACCAAATTTCGCAGCGCAAAACGGATACGTCAGCTGATTTTTATTAGAGCTATATTTCGGCCCTGCCGTTTCCAGCATCAAGTACCGCACGTCGGCTCCACTCATTCTCCCCCCTTGTTACTAATTATTTTAATAACCAATAAAATTTCACGTTTGTTGTTCTTTTGTGCCTGTTCGGTTCTTGATTTGTTTTGAGTTTTGTCTTAAGTTTTGTGTTGATGTTTTATTATTTAGATGTTGTTAGTTATTACTGTGTGTTTATTTATTTTCTCCTTGTTGCCTATTGTTTAGCTTTTGCTATTGTGGCAATTTTTCCATTAAACCTTAAACCTTAAGTTGGAAAAATAAACTTGTGGTTTTTCAAACTTGAGCGGCTTTGAGCCTAAGGACCCTTGCCAAGAAGGGTCGAAATATAGCTCTAATAAAATTCAGCTGACATATCCGTTTTGCACTGCCGAAAGTTATAACGAGACGTAAGCCTAGGACGAAGACTCGGCTTATAAGAAGCCATACATGTGGGACGCAGCCTAGTAAACACGTAAGTAACAAGACCAACGGTTTCGACTGGATCCCAAAAATTTAATATTTAATCCAGACGAAATTGCGTCTTGTAGTTATCCGGTCTTCGCCTGAGACTTCAGGCCTGGAAAAGGCAGGCACTTTGTTTAAATTCAAATTCTCCGCGTCCGGATGAATTTCGGTTTGCCATGCAAGCAGCCCGCGCTCTGAACGTTATTACGAAAACTACAAAATCCCTCACATGTGTTCCAAATATTTCAGTACTAAAAGCACAACTCTTACAAGAAATGATCGTTTCCCTATGAGGCAGACCAGAAAAAACGATTTTCGAAAACACCATTACTTTCCACCTGAAATTAACGATTTTCTTGTTAGAGCTTGTCGACTCTATCCAGCCTTCCTGCTCTCCGATGCGGCGGCTGAGCGCTAAACGTTTGAAAACTGAACGCGCCGTGGTTAAAAAGTTGTAAAACTAAGCAAATAAAAGAAGTCAAAAAGAGAAGATTATCATATCCTTATATGTGAAAGAGTTGTTGGCTTGACATTTAAGATTCCGGCAGACTTTGCGTTGTCTGACGGTCAAAACTCGGCACAGCCGAAAAAGCGCTAAAAGTTCTTAGGAACGAAACGAAACAATGGAGAAAGGTGGGAATTTTGGAAGCTTAGAAGGGTCCTTTAAAATTTGTTCCTATTAAAATTTAGAAAGAGATTTATGCCAGAGGCTAGTCATCTGAGAAAACCAAGTTCAGGTATGGTTTCAGCACGTGTGTTTACCCCTATACATCATATCCAATTTGACGAAACTGATCGAAACTTCCTGCCTTACTTCTGCCAAATACCCGTTCTCGGCCGGATTCCGGTTGAACTACTTGTCCGGCAAAGAAAAAGCACAACACGAATTCAGCATATCTCCTTACCCTTATATCGAACCCCTAATCAACTTCACATAAACTTTAACTTTTCACAAATTTTCAGGTTTTGGCTGGATTCCGGGTGAACAATTTGTCCGGTGAAAAATAATTTTCATACGCGGATTCTCAGCTTGTCTCCTTACCTACATCGAACCTCTAATCAACTTCAGATAAGACATTTACTTACAAACATTTTCCGGTTTCGGTTGGATTCCGGGCGAACTATATGTCCGGAAAGAAAATTGTTGTCATATATGGATTCAGCAAGTCTTCTTATCCCTTAATCGAACATTTAATCAACTTCAAAACTTTACTTTATTTTCCAGTTTTGGCCGGATTCCGGGTGAACTATTTGTCCGGTGAAAAATAATTTTCATACGCGGATTCTCAGCTTGTCTCCTTACCTACATCGAACCTCTAATCAACTTCAGATAAGACATTTACTTACAAACATTTTCCGGTTTCGGTCGGATTCCGGGCGAACTATATGTCCGGAAAGAAAATTGTTGTCATATATGGATTCAGCAAGTCTTCTTATCCCTTAATCGAACATTTAATCAACTTCAAAACTTTACTTTATTTTCCAGTTTTGGCCGGATTCCGGGTGAACTATTTGTCCGGGTAGAAAACGATTGTCATTTACGGATTCATTATTTCTTCTTCCCCTAAACCGAGCATTTAATCAACTTAAAATACAACTTTTACTTTTTATCAAATCTTTCGGTTTTGGCCGGGTTCCGGACGAACTAATTGTACAGCGCAAAAATAAGTTTCAGATATGGATTCAGCATGTCTTCTTAATCCTAGACCGACTGTCCCATTGGCTTTTTAAAACTTTTTTTGTCCCTTAAACTGAAACCCCTCCCCATCCCTAAATATTGAGCTACAGGGCTCTTCTGCGAACCTGACCTGTACTTTGATCCAATGGATCCTCACACCATGTTTGAAGAAAATATCTCTACCCTTTCGAGAGTTACCGTGCTGACAGTCGGACAGAGGGTTAAATTTTTGCAAAGTCATAAAATCCATCCATTTAACGTTTTGGGATCCTAAAAAGAAAATAAACATAAAACTTCCCGAACCCGCCTCCCACTCTTCCTGCCCCAGAACCGCTTGAGGCTGTTGGGATAGATCGCACTTCTCCAGAAGTAGTTAGTGCATTATGCAGGTTTGTAATAAGTAGTATGAAGAGAAAGTTGATCGGGCGAGTGCTGTTTAGTTTGGATTATGTAGTCTCATGTCAGATGTTATTGCGAAGATTTTGTTGTATATGGCCCTTAGGCTTTAAATACATTATTATTATCACAGACAGTATCTACTCCAAATATTGATCAAGCACTCACATCGGATCATCCGGGTGCAACTGAGGCATATTGCAAAAAAGGAAAAGACTATTAATGTACAAGAAGCTACTGCTGTAGACCTTTTAAGTTTTTCCCTGGTATCTCATTGGTTTTCCCCGGTATCTCATCTATTCTAGGTGCAGTCACTTTTATTACAACAATTCTAAATCTACGGCCTTCGTCTATGTCGCTACACCGAACACCTTCGTTTGATCTGTAGGTAATTACAGCTGTTCTCCTTCTTTTATCTTTAGGAAAGGAGAAGTAAATTCCTTGTCATTATATTGGTACTTTACCTGTGTTAGATTTATCTGCAGTCGTGGCCCAATTGAAAATATGAAGATGGATGATTCTTGTTTTATAGTATCTGTGCACATCATTTGATGTTTTGTTCTTGGAGCTGATGCACTGTGTCAAAAGCGTAATTATTTGTTTGATATGCCAGCCTACTGTTGTGGTAATTCAGGGCAATCATTAAAGTATGAAACAGGTATATATATGTGTAACTTTTTTAAAGCTGCTCACAACACCGCGTTTGATCCTTTATACGAGGAACTGGCATTTGAGTTTCTGGCAGTGAATGTCGACTTGGTCAGTGAAAACGTCCTATGCTGTGTCATATACAGACCGCCTTGCACATCTCAAGTCGCTTTCTTGGAGAAAATTGAGGTCCTAATGACCAAGGCAGCAGATATGAGCAGGAAGCTTATCCTAATGGGGGATTTCAATATTGACCTTCTAGCACCCAGAGAAGTAAAAGAAGACATGCTCCCAACTAGAGCTGCAATACAATTTCTTTCTACGTGTATGCCTGTGGGTATTCTTCCCCTGTGCCACATCCCAACAAGAGTAACTGAGTCGACTGCAACTTTAATTGATAATATCCTCACCAATTTACCAGCTATATCTTGTGATGTGATTATAAATGATATCTCGGACCACTTTATGATACTGTCTGACATAAAAACACATCATGCTCCACCTAAACCTCAAGCTAAGAAAGTAAGAAGGCTGGACCACTACTCGATTGAAAAACTTAAGGCAATTTTGTCAGAAGCGGATCGTGCCCCGTGCATAGACACAGATGACACGGACATGGCAGCTGAATATCTTGTGAAACAGTTCCAATCTGCACTCGAATTAGCTTGCCCAGCAAAAACTCTAAATGCTAAGCGACATTCCATGCCTAGAAAACCATGGGTTACAAAAGGGATCCTGCAGTCTATTAAGACAAAAAACAAAATGTACAAAGCTTTGCTCCAAAGCCCAGACGAGACAAAAAAGAAAGCATTTAAGGAATATAAAAATAAACTGACAAGCCTTCTGAGAACTGCTAAAACTATCCACATATCGAGACAATTTTCTGAGGCTCAAGGATCGCCCAAGAAAACATGGACTCTCATCAATGAGTGCATTCGCAGGAACAAACAAGCCTCTTTCCCTGAAGAGATACATACTGCCAGAGGGACTATTAAGGGAAAGCAAAATGTAGCGAACGTCCTAAATGAATACTTCGCCACTATTGGAGCAACTACAGCGAGTGAGATCCCTGAAACTAACAGCTCCATCCCATCATTCTCTAATTTTTTACCTTCTATGGCAGAGAGTTCAATATTTTTAACACCTACCAATGCCACTGAACTTACCCGTGTCGTGAACCAACTAAAAACAGAAGGATCTGAAGGTGTTGATGGCTCCTCGACCAAACGACTGAAGCTGATTCTGCCCAGTATTGTAGACTTACTTGTACACATTATCAATCTGACGTTTAAGAATGGAGTTTTTCCATCTTGTCTTAAGTCTGCACGAGTTATAGCCCTACACAAAGGAGGAGATCCAAAAAACCCTTCCAACTACAGGCCAATATCCATACTATCTGCATTTGGTAAAATAATTGAAAGGTGCATATACAACAGATTTGTTGGATTCCTCGAGAAATATGAATTTTTCAGCCCATCTCAGTTCGGTTTTCGGAAGGGTCACTCTACCGAACAAGCCCTGATAGCGGTTACGCAATACATTCACGACGCACTGGACCGCGGTGAAATCCCAGCATCTATTTTTATAGACATCAGAAAAGCGTTCGATACTATATGTCATAAAATACTGAAATCTAAACTGGAAAACTGTGGTATCCGTGGTCCTGCAAACACTCTGGTTATGTCGTATTTAACCAACCGATATCAGTATGTGGACGGAGGGGAAGTGAAGTCAAATCCTACACAATGGTCAGGAGGAGTAGGAGTCCCACAAGGTTCGATCCTAGGACCGTTGCTATTCCTCATCTACGTAAATGACATGAACAGGTCACTGGAGAATATAGGCCTGAATGTACTATTTGCAGACGATACCGCATGCAATGTTGCTGCGAAAAATGAAGCTTCCTTAAGAGATAAGATGCAGCTAGCCCTTGGAAGATTGGTCAAGTGGTTTAATGCGAACAAGCTATCGATAAATTCTACGAAAACAAAATTTATGGTTTACTCTCGATCGCCGAGAAATGTTCCATCATTTACCAGCCTTTCATTGGTGGATTGTAACATCACCATAGCTAGGGTGGAGAGTATGAAATACCTCGGAATAATCATTGATCCACTACTAAGTTTCAAAGAACATATTGACCGACTGAGACTGAGAATTGGTCGGAATGTCGGTCTCCTTCGCCACCTAAAATCTGTCCTGCCTTATGACGCCCTTCGATCCATTTATTTTTCCCTAATTCACTCAAATTTAAATTACTGCCCACTTGTTTATTTAAACACTTTCTCAACAAATATTACTGGTATTCAGAGACAACAAAACAAAGCTCTTCGGGTCCTCAAGCAATTCATTCCTTCTCCACTCAGCCTCCCTAACAAAACATCAACAAAAACCCTTTATTTCTTTCTCAATATTTTGCCGGTTGGTCTGTTTGTCCCTTATCATGCTATCCTATTCAAAGTTAAACACCATCATAAACAACTTCCAGGATATTTTTATAAGCCGGACATTTTCGCTCAAAAAAATACATCCCATCAACACTATACACGGAATGCATCACTACTATGTCAACCATTTATACAAACGGAAAGATCAAGATTCTCGGTAAAAAATACTGTTATAAAATCATGGAATAAATATCAATCTAGTTTTGACCCACAACTCTCTCCAAATGTTTTAAAAAATAAAATAAAATCAAGACTTCTGACTAAATATTGAGTCACAAATACATTATTTGTAAGAAGATTGATGGCTTGTCTTTCGAGTATTGACGGTTTCTTGGCTGTCTCGTCTTTTTGTTTATTTGTTATTGAGGAGGTTGTTCGCTGGATGTCCCCTTTCTTGGGACCGGATGGTGGTTATTATATTTTATAAGTTATGTATGACCATGATTAGTTTCAATTTAGTCTTCTGGCCATCGAGCCTGCTCTCTGCCATGAAGTTTTGTCAAATTTATTAGTTGTTATTGTTTGAAATTAAATGAACCTGAACCTGAACCTGAAAGAGGTAAAGTTAAATTCCATTAAATATACTTACCTGTTTCATACTTTAAGTTTTAACTTCCCGCCCATCCTCCCCGCTTTTTTTTCAGACATGTGTTCTAATC
This sequence comes from Branchinecta sandiegonensis, assembly GCA_030848855.1. Taxonomy (NCBI): domain Eukaryota; kingdom Metazoa; phylum Arthropoda; class Branchiopoda; order Anostraca; family Branchinectidae; genus Branchinecta; species Branchinecta sandiegonensis. Next base: position 12,771,647 of record JAUPMV010000021.1, on the reverse strand, counting down.
GAAATGTACTGAATAGCGAAAGTCGCTAGAGGGTTGAGTGGGTCTGATTCTATTTTGAGTTTATGCCTCACTTCCTAGCGGAAGTTGCAGGCTTCAGTTGTCGTACCATATGTCGGTCGATGGAAGGAATAGAGCAATCATTAGTATGAAACAGGTATAGCCATATAGAAATGTAGCGGTTAAGGTCTGTTTTTCCCTATGTTTATGGCTATGGCTCAAGTACAATAGAGGTATGCTTATGTGAACGTCTGGTAAATGTGAACGATCGCCGAAGAAAAAACTAAAACCCAAACAAGGCATTTTTTTCAATAAATACTGATGATAACCAGTCACGCCATTTGCACTTTTTGAATATTTTGCTAATTCACTGATGAAAGTGACTGTCTATCAGCTGATTTCCTTTGTTAATTTGAAAATTTTGCCAAGTGGAACGCAACTTCAATGGAAAAGATGGCGGTCCGAACCTCCAGATGCAGTCAAAAGTGGAAGAAGATATTTTTGAAATTCAAAATAAAAAAAAGTGTATTGAATTTCTATTTCAACTTTGTCCTAGGATAACCCTGAAATACTTGGCTATTAACTGATATTAAGTTTGTATTTTTTCTTTTCCATTTTACTTTTGTCTATGCAATTGACAAAGTGTAACAGTTAAAAAAGTGTTCACATAAGCATACCTCTACTGTAAATAAAAGGCGCTCAGGTTTTTATGGCACTTGCAGCCTCTGGCTCAAGTGCCATATACCGATCACAATTCCGTCTGTCGGTCTGTCGGTCGGTCCGAGTTTTTTTGTCCCACATATCCGAGTTAGGGTACTTCCAGATGTGCTAGGACAATGAAACTTGGCAGGCATATCAGGGACCCGACCAAACTAACCTGGAAATAATCAGTTTCCCGATCCGACCATATGGGGGGGAGTGCGGGGCGCTGGAAACTTGCAAATTTAGGGCATTTTGTCACTTTTTTCTGAGTTAGGGTACTTCTAGATGAGCTAGGACAATGAAACTTGGCAGGAATATCAGGGACCCGACCAAACGAACCTGGAAATAATCAGTTTCCCGATCCGACCATATGCGGGGGAGTGGGGGCGCTCGAAACTTGAAAATTTACGGCATTTTGTCACACTTTTTCGAGTTAGGGTACTTCCAGATGAGCTAGGACAATGAAACTTGGCAGGAATATCAGGGACCTGACCAAAGTAACCTGGAAATAATAAGTTTCCCGATCCGACCATATGCGGGGGAGTTGGGGCGCTGGAAACTTGAAAATTTAGGGCATTTTGTCACACTTTTTCGAGTGAGGGTACTTCCAGATGAGCTAGGACAATGAAACTTGGCAGGAATATCACGGACCCGACCAAACTAACCTGGAAATAATCAGTTTCCCGATCCGACCATATGGGGGGGAGTGCGGGGCGCTGGAAACTTGAAAATTTAGGGCATTTTGTCACACTTTTTCGAGTTAGGGTACTTCCAGTTGTGCTAGGACCATGAAACTTGGCAGGCATATCAGAGACCCGACCAAACAAAATTAGGAATAATCAGTTTTCTGATCCGACCATTTGGGGGGGGGTGGAGGGCAGGGGAATCCGGGAAACTGAGAAGTGTGTAACTTTCGAACGGATGATCGGATTGTAATGAAACTTCATAACTGAAGAGAATATATATCTGTAATGTCCCGTTTAAAGTCTTGACCGGATTCGGTAGCCAGGGGGGAGTTGGGGGGGGGGAGACCGGAAATTTCAAGAAACGGTTAGAATGGAGGGATCGGAGTGAAACTTGCTGGGAAGAACAAGCATCTGCTCTAGATAAGTCCTTTAGGCCATTGTACTTGATCCGGACACTTATGG